>CM053791.1:454526495-454916495 GCA_028749045.1 Cupressus sempervirens | reverse complement strand
TTGTGGATTATCTTTTGGTATTTTTTGATTTATGATTCCATGAGCTTAGGGTAGGTTATCTACTTGTAGTCTTAGGAAGTGGCTTGCAATGGGGGCTAGGGCCCTAAGAGGTTGCTAGGGTAACTCATTGTAAGTTGTTTTAATAAAAAAAAACATCACACCTAATACTGACTTAAATGAACCTAAAAAGATAATTGTTTGTTCTCGCCCATGCTTCGAGTACTAGTACAAACTAGGATGGGAGTAGAGAGAACGGTTGGTTGTGACCTTGCATTCAGTAGTATGCCTCGTCAGTATGAGAGGGTACTAGTGGCCACATAGGGATCACTAGGGGGGTGGGGTCTATTGGTAGACTACCAGGGTCACTCTAGTGTAATCCTTGTGATGACCCTTTCCCGCTTGCATAGTAGGTTTCCTACATGTCTTTGTTGTGCCTCTAGGATTAGATGTTGATTTGTGTTGAAACCTTTGAGTTAGTATACTTTTAGGATTCCTGGACTTAGAGAGTATTTGTGCTATGTGATTGATAGCCTATTTGGGACTTGATATTATCTCCTCAACGTGGTGGGAGTGGACCATTCAGGTTCCACACGGTTAGGTGGTAGTGCTTTTCCACTCTTATCATTTGAGATTCGTTTGAGACACCATGGCTGATGCATTCTTTGTTGGCATCTATCTTCATTCTATTCATGGATTATGATGGTGGACATATATCCTTACATTGATGATTTGCATATGTTAGATAATGTTATCTTATGCTTTACTTTGCATGTAAGATTTCTTTTCTTCATATGATGTGGTATGATTTAGGAGTGACATTCCTACTATGTTAATAATTGATGTATGCACGGAGGGATGGCTAGGGCCAACAATGCTCTAATGATGCTATTTACGATTGGGAGGAACCGTGCACTTAATTAGTTATGTTTTGATTTATGGTTATCTGTTATGATGAATGTTTATATCATTTATGATGATGATGTATCATGTATGGTATTTGGTTTCACTTACTTTCTACATTTGCACTATGGATTAGAATAGGATGATGTACTTTATTTCACATATGTATATTCTTTTAAGCCTTTCATACCTGTGCATTTACAATGGATGCCTGAGCAATCAGAAATATAATTTAAAAACATTGGACTTTTCATTATTATTTCATGTGGATGTAGTATTAGATGGATTCATTAATAGTTAATTTAGATGTGATTCAACATTAAGGGATCCTTAAGAATGTAACTAGTTATGTATGCACATTCATGTTTACTTTCAGTTGGATATTGTTTTCACTACTATGTTATGAATGGTGTTACTTTCATGTTTAAAAAAAAAAATTATTACCAAACTTTGTGAAACTTTAGGTTAGTTCTTTGGATCCCTTGGAGGGGCATTACATTGGGTTGTGTTATATCAGGAAATTGAATCTTAGTAGATTCATCGAATACTAGAGCCATCGTGGGTTGGCAAGCACCCACTAGTGTCATTGAGCTAACAAGTTTTATATGACTAGTAGGTTATAACTGATGCTTTATTGTGAGATTCTTTAGATTGGCACAACCAATCACATCTCTTTAGAGAAAGGGAAAAAATTATGGGTGGATAGAGAAGTGTGAAAGATATTTCCAAGAGCTCAAAAAAGCCCTGACAAGTGCATCGATCCTTGCAGTGTTAGATCTTTCAACAAATTTTTTGGTGTGCACAAATGCATCTGTGGATGGTATAGGGGCAATCCTTATGCAAGATGGACAACCTATTTCCTATGTGTAGTAGATGTTTATGCTTTAGTGAGGTGGTGACACTTCCTTCTAGGTGATAGATTTTGTAGACACCTAAATTTGATTACACCGCTTTAGTAATCCTATTTAGTTATCTCTAAATGCATCATTAATTAAATTCTTATTTAATTAATCTTTTGCCATCACCTAGCTGATTAATTTAATTAATCATCTATAGTCCTAATTGATAAATCAAATAACTTATCATTTATCAATTAAATCCTATTCCTCTATCTAATTCCAAAATCCCCATTTATAAAATAAATCTATTTGATAAATAAAACCCTCAAATCTAATAAGCCCCTAAGTTATCCCTAAACCCTCCATTTAGCCTAATCCACCCCATCCACCCATACTAACCAAGCTTAGCTACTAACTCACCCACCCTCATGAATGCCATCCACTTCCAAATCTCTAACATCCCTAATCTAATCCTAAACCCAAGCCTAATCCCCCACCTAACCTTGTCACATTCCCTAAGTAAGCTTAAGACTTTCCTAACCCAAGAAAAGTCAACAATCTCAACTCCCTCCAAAATATCCCAACCACTAAGCTTTCAATGCTCTTACAAAGTCCATATAGACTCTTAAAAGCCCATTCATTGCTCTTACAAGCCATAGTGAAGGTATTTATGAAAATATTATCCCTTGAGCCTCCTTTGTTGACTCATCCATCCCCTTGCTTCCATCCACTCACCCTGTGACATGTGTCACTTCTTGGTTGGTGCTAAATAAGCACAATCCATGTGCTCCCCTTTGAGTGCATCCTAGCCCTCCTTAAGCTTTCATCTCTCCTTGCATCTTAATCCTTCATCCCTCAAGCCCTTAGCCTATAAATTGAATCCCCTCCCAAGCCATTTCATCATAATCCTTGAGCTAAAGTTATAATGCCATTTTGAGAGAAAGTTTTATATCCAAGCCATTCACCCAAGCCAAAATTTATCAAGAACATCATTGAAGCTAGTTTGAGAAGCCTTGAGCATACATACCAATCCTTTACTTAGACTCATCCCTAAATCAAGTGACCATCCTCATTGGGAGAGCCATTCTATGACTCATTTTCTCATTTGAGGGTTTCACTTTGTCTCTCATATATATTATGGTTTTTATGCTAGTTAATGCTTTTTTTTTTTAATAGATTAGTATTTCTTGCTAACATATTTCTCATATACAGATTTGAGCTTCATTCTCACCATCAGAGTTTGCAGTACATATTTACACAGCTAAACCTTAATGCTAGGAAAAGAAGGTGGATGGAGTTCCTTTATGAGTATGATTTTTATGTTCATTGCATCAAGGGAATGGAGAATGTGGTTGTAGATTCCTTAAGTAGAAGGTGCCATGAGCTTTCATCTATGATTACTTGCACTAGTTTGAGAGAGAAAATTCTATATCATTTTCCAAAAGATGAGCTTTATGCAAAAGTTAGTCAATTGGTGCATTCTCAGATATCCTTAGAAGGGAATTATTGAGAGTATTCATTGGATCCCAATGGACTTTTGCATCATAGAAGATGTATTCATGTACCTTATATTAAGGGTTTGTGTGACCTTATTGTACTTGAGGCTCACAAAGCACCTTATGCAATGCACCCCAGTCTTAAGAAGCTACATACAAATCTGAGCTAGTTATATCAATGGGTAGGTATAAGAGTGAAGAGCACTAGCATTGCTATGACATTCCTTGAGTGCCAGAGGGTGAAGGTAGAGCACCATCATTCCAATGGGCTTCTTTAACCTCATGAGATTCCAAAGTGGAATTGGGATGCTATATCTATAGATTTTATCATTGGTCTTACCATGTATTCTCGCTACCATGATGCCATTTTTGTGATGATTGACACATTGACCAAGGTTACCCACTTCTCACACATGTCAACTACATACACAATATGTGACATAGATTAGGTGTTTTTGTAGGACATTTTCAAACTTCATGGCATTCCCTATAAGATCATCTCAGATAAAGACTCAAGGTTCACTTCATCCTTTTGGAGAGCGTTACAGATAGCATTAGGCTCCATTTTAGTACAATGTACCATCATCAAACTAGTGGTAAGACCATGAGAGTGAATCAAGTATTGGAGGACATGTTGCATATGTACATGATGGACTATCAGGTCAAATAGGAGGAATACTTGCATTTTGTTGAATTTTCGTATAACAATGGGAACCATTACTCTATAGGTATGCCACCTTGTCAGGACTTGTATGGAAGACCTTGTAGAACACCATTGATTTTAGATAGGATCAAGGATAAAGTATCTATTGTTCCTTAGATAGTCAAAGAGATGGAGTAACAGGTGACCCTGATTAGATAGTACCTTAGAGAGGCACATGATAAGCAAAAGAAGTATGTTGATGCAAAGAGGATTGATTGAGAGTATAAGTTTGGAGATAGAGTCTTCTTAAGAGTACAACTACAAAAGAGTTTGATTTGATTTATAAATGGCTCTAAGTTGGCACCTCAGTTTTTTGGACTATTTTTTGTCTTAAGGAGGATAGGACCAATCACATACCATCTAGCCTTGCCACCTAGCCTATCACACATCTACAATGTGTTCAATTTTCTATACATAGAGGATACATATATGATTAGTCTCACACTATAGATGGGGATGCCTTGTAGGTGGATTCAGACTAGTAGTTAGCACTAGAGCCTATCCATATTATTGCTTGATGAACCCTAACTCTTTGAGACTGAGAACTAGACTAGGTTAGGGTCTAGTGGGATTATTATGATGAGGTCAAATCTTCATGGAAGGATCTAGCATAGATGAGATCTCAATACCCATACTTTTTTTATGAACTCTAAGAGGAAGTTCATGCCTAGTGGGGAAGGATGTGAGGCCTCATGCAAATCTATCATAGCATAGCTGATACATTTTTATTTTGATATATTATGACTCGATATGCCAAGACATTGTCTGATGTAGTGAACATTACTATATTATTTTATGTCATGTGATGCTTACTTTAAAATGTTTAATAATGTTATTTGATGTTTTATAAGTGTGCATAATGATGGTGTAGTATAGTAAATGAATTTAGGATTAGGAATATGATTAATACTTTAATTATGAAAATTTTAATGATCAAATATATGTGCAAAAATGAGAAAAAATATTATTTAAATGAAATATTGATGTTTTCATTAATGTGATTATCTAGATGAGTTTTAAATATATACATATGATTTTTTTGGAACAACTAATGTGTGAATTGAGTATGCAAGATTATTAGTTAGGAAATCTAATGGAGAATTAGTAATTGACCTTATGTACAATCTGTGAAAGCCAAGGTTGAGTCTAATGAAAGATACAAACCCCATTGTTTCATATTTTATTTGTATCATAATATGAATGTGTGCACCATTCTGTAATCATAAAGTATTTAATTTTATGTAATAGTGAATCTTATGGTGTCACTTGACACTCATAATTCATATATGTGTATCAATATGTTAATTAAGGTTAGAAGAGTAACCTAATAATTCAAAATTGATTAAGTTAATAATCTAAGGCTAATTAGTTGGTAGCCTAGATTAATTACCCTAATTAGGGTTTAATGGAAAGGTGTCATTCTTAGGTTTTTAAAAGCTCAAATATTTTAAGCCAATTAATAGGTCTTAAAATGGTCTTAGAGGCCAAAATTAATGAAATCCAAGTGCCTAGAGGTTATGTGTATGGGTTTGGGATATTTTCCACCCATTTAGATCCATCTATTGACTTTTATGACCTCCTAAATATATTATTTTCCTTTAGTGAAAAAATTCAACTTCTCCATGAGTTTTCCAACTTTACACTCAACAAAAAGGTTGTCTTAATGGTAGGATCAAGTTGGAATACCCTAGAAGGCCTTAGTCAAGTCTAGAATTATTGCAATTTTAGGTGGGTGAGTTTAAAAGTCTATTTAGTTGCAAATTTGAGGGTTGAAGAGTATTCACCCAATGTCTACATGTAAAGAAAGTTAATCTTGGATTGCAAGAGGAAGAAGTATTAGTTCTTCTCAAAACTTCCATTTTCCATAACTATTTGTGAAGGTAGGAATCCTTCAAGGTCTTGTTCTACATGTTGTGTATTTATTTGCTTAAGTAGACCTATTGTATGTATGTGCATTTTGATAATGTGATGATACATGAGGGGAGTGGGTTATTGTTTGGTTCTTATTTGATTTTTCCTTCATGTTTTACATTTTTTTTTTGTGGGGAAAATTGTAAGCATTGTGTTGGGATTACTCACCTTTAGATAGGGAAAAAGTGGCCATGTATGTTAGCAGAGTCTTAGTTAGACTCTGGGTTAGTACACTGTCTCTCCTCACAATGAGGAGAGGGAGAAAGTAAGGTGTTATGAATCTCTCCTTTTCAATACAAACCATTTTGTGTCTGGAGAGATAACAAGTGAAAGGGTAGAAGTTCTTATGATTATTAGCCTCAAAAGTGGCATATATTTCTGTGTTCTGATTGACTTCTCTTATCCCAGAAATATCCACCTTTTCTCTAGTCTTGGTTTGATAAGGAACCTATTATGCAAACCTAGGATGGGAGTAATTTGTTGAACATGTCTATGTGTTGAATCTGATTATCACCTAGCCAGTTTTAGTTTGCCATGCTTACCTTGATGTAAATTTGTAGATTGTATAGTTGATACCTTGATATGGGGTCAAATTGGATTCATAGTTTTGGTGTTCTTGATTCAAATTTTATGGAGACTTCTCCTTGGGATAATGATTTTGATGTAAATTCATTGTTAACCTTATTTTTGAAATGGCTATGATATCAGGTTTTTTTCCTTGATTCTTTCCCAATTGAGTCCTTGAATCAAGTTCTAAATAAAATAAACATGAAGTGGCTATCCCATGTATGTTGAAAAAAAGAATAGATCCTTTCTTATGGTATTCTTTATAATTCATTTCATATGCATATGATCGACTATGATTAGATACAATAACATTACATGAAGTTATGTAATTTGAATATGATTAGGTATTAGAGGAATATATATATATATATATATATGGATATTACTTCATTTTACTTTGACTAGTAACTATATAAGAAAAAATATACTCCTACTAAAATGCATAATATGACATCAAAGAATCTATGATTAAATTCATCCATGAAAATGAACAAAAAAAAAAATCCCCCTTATGCCAAGTAAACAAAATTGCATATGAAAACTCAACACTTGGTGAGAAAAGATCCTCAAGAAATTTTATCGCTTTTAGAGAAAAATGCTCCCTACCTTTTTTATGAAGAATTTTAATTCTCTTGATAATAGAGAATATGCTTGGAAAATATTTCTTTTCAAAATTTTAAACACGATCTTATAAAGAATTATCTAATTACAAAATGAATTTAAATAAAAATAAAAATGATGAGGGCACAACCCAAGACAAAATGAACACAACAAGAAAATGAGAATATTATTATCAGAAGTGACAAGCTATTACATTAAATACAACAAAAAATAGACTCCACAACATGCCCTATGGGCTTACAATGTTATCAATTTTGGAGAAAAACCCTTCTCACCATACCTTCTCCCAAACTCCAACAAAAACTAGATTTACAATGTCAAAAATGACCTTATGTAACCTGAATTAGGTTTAGGGTTAGGAATACATTTTAGAATATGCCATTTGGGATCCACCAAAAAAATACAAGGTTCTAGAAATCACCTCAAAAGTTTGTGCAAAATGAGAAGAATCCAGAAATGGTAGTCCAACTTTTGGGAAGCATAACTTTTGATCTGGGACTCCAATTGATGAACCGTTTACATTTTTAGGAAGTTCTCCAAGGACTCTATAGCCTTTAGGACCAGATTTGATCATCTCCCATTTTTTGGGCCCGTACAAGGCTGTTTAGTGCCTTAAATCCGACTTTGAAGCACTCTTAGGGGGTCTTTAGGCAATTTAAAATTGGAATAACTTTCAAATCATAAAGCCTTTTGACCTAATTCTTTCTTTTGAGCTACTTTAAATTATAAGTACAATCATCCCTCCAACTTACACCCTCTAATTTATCATAATTATGGCTCAATTACAAAATAACCTATTTTTTTTAATTGGCACGTATCCCAAGGTGCTCGAAAACACTAACCCAAAAAAACCAATAATGGAACTATGACAGTTGGAATCTCTATTTGACCCAAATCAATATCCAGAAATAAAAACACATTAAATAGAAACTAATACTAAGCATATTTTTGTGTGATATAGTATTGCCCATACACCATTGGACGCTGCTACATTAGACACCTATGGTAAATTGAAAAGTGACCCTCTCACTTTATAGCTAGTAGAGGAAAACCCAAATGGGAAATGTCTACTATGGATATCCAAGTTGAATCCTCCATTGGTTTTCCTTTCCACTTCACCTAGTATTCTTCATACTACCTATTTCTAGTACTCTGACCCACATGACTATCCAAAATTTCTTCAATCTCTTCCTTCTCAAAAGTAGGAATTGGACATGGCTCTAGCATCAACTCCTCCTATGCACTATCATCATGGTATTATGTTAAGTTTGCAATATTGAAATTAGGAGAAATGTGAACCCCATCTGGCAACTCCACCTCATATGGATTTCCTAGATCATGTTTCTTCAAAAAAATTTAGGGACCAAATTTCTTCATCTTTAGCTTTTTGTAGGTACCCACTAGAAATTGTTCCTTCCTCAAGTATACCATAACTAGATCCCCAACTTGGAACTCCTTATGTTTCCTCTTTTGATCAGTGCTAGCCTTATACTACAAGTTCATGTTAGTAATATGTCATGTACCTCCTCATGTAGGTTATTGACATGTTCAACAAAGTCCTCTACCTCAACACTTGTCCTCTCTCCTTGCTCTATCTTTTTCAACTCTATTGCAATCGTTGGACTACTCCCATACTTTTGGAATAGTGATCTACTAGTACTCCTATTCACATAATTATTGTAAGAAATTTTTTCTTGTGGTAGAATCAAATCCTATTCCTTGGGCTTATCTCCTACTATGCACCTCAACAAATTTCCTTGACTTCTATTCACTACTTCTATTTGTCCATCTATCTATAGATGATGTGTAGAACTGAACTCAAATTCTATATTCAACTTCTTCCACAAAGCCTTCCAGAAATACCCAACAAATTTATTATCTCTATCATAAATAATACTTTTGGGAGACCATGTAGCCTCACCACATCTCTGAAAAAAAAAATTGTAATATGGACTGCATCATGAGTCTTGTGGCATGGAATGAAATGTGTCATCTTACAGAACCTATCAACCACCACAAATACTAAGTCATTACCCCTTTGTGTTCTCAAAAATCCAAGAATAAATCCATATTTATGTCCTCCTAGGGCTTTGATTGAATAGGCAATGGTTGATAGAGTCGAGTCTTTTGACTAAATCCTTTAGCTATTTGACATACTTGACAACTCTATAAAAACTTCTTCACATCCTATGAAAATTGAGGCCAAAAATGATGTTCACTAATAATGGAAATGAACATATCTCGAGCAAAGTGTCCTACCATCCCTCTACTGTGTTTCTCCTTGATCAAGTTCTCTCTCATGGAACTCCTTGGAATACACAATTAACTGCCCTTGAACAACATACTATCTTGAATCATGTAATCTAGCCACCTGGTCCTATCTAGAGTAACATGTTCTTTACAAGCCTTCCAAGCCTTTGCAAAGTTAGGATCCTAAACATATAGATTCTTGAGTTCATCAAAACCAACCACTTCAACATGCATTTCTATCAACAAAAATTGTCTACTACTTAATTCATTTGCAACCCTATTATACCTTCTACTTTTATGTTTCAATACATATGTATAGCTTTGCATGAACTCTACCCATTTCAAATGTCAACGATTCAATTTACCTTGGCCATTTAGGTACTGCAATACCTAATGATCAGTATACAAGACAAATTATTTTTGCAACAAATAATGACTCCATTTATTTAATGTTCTAAACTATTGCATAAAACTCTTGATCATAAACAAAATACTTCTTCTTTGCATCATTCAATTTTTCACTAAAATAAGCAATAGGTTCACCTTCTTAGCTCAACATAGCCCCAATAGCACCGCCACTAGCATTGCAAGCCACCTAGAACACTTTCTTGAAATCTAGAATTGCCAACATAGGTTTCTCTATCACCTTCTTTTCCAATAATTCAAAACTCCTTCCAACTCTTGTAGTCCACTTGAACTCTTTTCTATCCCCCCTCATTGTTTTAGTTAGGGGTGCACATATACTACTAAAATTCCTAATGAACTTCTTGTAAAAACTAGCCAGACCATGGAATGACCTTACCTCAGTGGAAGACCTTGGAATAGGCCATTCGAAGATGACCTTCACCTTTTGTGGGTCCATTTTGTGACCTTTAGTTGATACAAAAAACCCCAAATAAACTAACTCCTTTTTGAAAAAGCTACACTTATTCAAATTAATCATCAATTTATCTTCCCTCAAACCTTCAAGGACACTAACAGTGTGCAATAAATGTTCATCCAAAGACTTAATGAAGATCACAATATCATCTAGATAAACAATAACAAAATTTCCCAAAATTTCTTTAGTACCTCATTCATAAGCCGCATGAGGGTGCTTGACACATTTTTCAGTCCAAAGGGCATGACTAACCACTCATATAGACCCTACTTGGTCTTGAATGCAATTTTCCACTCATCTCCCTCTCATATTCATATCTTGTGATAACCACTATTGAGATCTATCTTTGTGAAGCACTGAGCTCCACTCAAGTAGTCCATAAAATCATCCATCCTTGGCAAAGGCAACTAGTACTTGATGGTTATTTTTTATATAGCCTAAGAGTCTCTACACATTCTCCACTCTCTATCCTTCTTTTGTGATAGCACTATAGGTACTACACATGGACTCAGGATCTCTCAAATTAAACATTTTTTCAATAGCTCCTCAACTTTTTTTTTAGCTCCTCAGTCTCAGTAGAAGTCATCCTATGAGCATCCTTGTTTGGAAAACTAGCTCTAGGGACTCAATCTATTTGATGACTAATTTTCCTTATTGGCCATAACCCTTTTGGAACATTATCAGAGATGACATCTCCATACTCACTTAATAGACCTAAAACTTTGAGTGGAACTTCACTACTAGTTTCCTTATCCTTTCTAGGAATTAAAGCATAACACATATGCTAACGTTACATGCCATCCATGAATTTTCTTCCATCAACAAGACATACCCTAGCACTACTTCATACCTTTTCACCCTCCTTTATCAAGGGCTTCAATTTGTGGCGAACTCCATCTTTTGTCAGGGAGTATGTATTTGCATGACCATCATGTATAGCATGCCTATCAAACTACCATGACCTTCCCAATAATAAATGGCAAAAATCTATTGGGATGATATCATAGAGATCCTCATCATGGTAACTCCCAATCTTGAACTTTACCAAACATTTTTCACTAACTAGGATCTTATAATCATCCTACACCCAAGCAATCTGATAGGGATGGGGATGTTTATCTCTCTTGAGATTTAGCTTTGAGACCATTTCTTCTACCACCAAGTTTTCAATGCTCCCATCATCAACAATCACATCACAACATTTAACCTCACACTTGCACCTAGTATCAAACAAACTCCACCTTTGTCTAGGTTCAATCTCACTGCGTAGCAAGACCCTTTCATTAACTAGAACCTCTCCTCTTTCTGCATCCTATGAATGAAATGACTATGCATCATCATCCACATGAGAAACCCATGCTTGACCATCAGTTCTCCTATCTTCCCTTCCTTAGTGTTGAGGGCATATGTAGGCATGATGAACTTCTTCATTGCAATGAAAATAGGTACAGTGGAAGCCTCCTTTTCCTAAACCTTCTCCACATCCTCTACCTCTTCCTCTTTGATCTCCAAAGTTCTGACCATGGAAGTGGTTGAAACCCTTGTTCCTCTAGTTTTAGCTAGTACTCACATCTTCATTTTTCTTCTAGTTCTAATTTCAACCTTTGAATGACCTACCACCACTCCTTCCTCCTTGATTGCACCCTCTTTTCCTTCCATCAAACTTTATATTTAACCTCTCCTCAACTTGCAAGGAAAACTAGTATGCCTCTTTAATGCTAGCCATTCTAACTAGATTTAACTCCTCTTGAATGCTAGGTCTTAACCCATTAAGGTAACAAGTAACCTTTTCCTTATTTTCTTATGCATGCCCTACCCTAATAAGGACTTAGTAAAACTCATATGTGTATTCCTGGGTAGATTTTCCCACTTTCTTTAACCCTTGCATCTTCTTCAACAAATCAAGCTCATAATCAATAGGAATGAACTACTTCTTTAGTTTGTCTACCATGCGATCCCATCTTGTGATTTTCTTCTTTCCTCTTCTATTTCTTTCCAACCAAACCTCTTACCACCAAATTTTTGCATGCCCTTTCATTTTGGCCTTCACAAACTTAACCCTATTAGGGTCCTTGATATCCTCATACTCAAAATATTCCTCTACCTCATTGATCCAATCGGTCAACTCTTCCATATTTAGAATTCCCAAAAGCATGTGGATATCAATTTTTGGTCTTTTTCCCAGCTTGGCAATGCCCCCAAAAAGCTTCTCCTCCACCTAGTTTAGGACTTCTCCATCTCCTTCCCCTTCCTATATAATATTTCCTTCTTCTTCATTTTCCTCCTCATTTTTGTGACCTATGAAAATATTCATCCCTCCATGGATCTCCTCTTTCAATACCTAAACTTGTCTCTAGAGGGTTCTAACCTCAGGAGGAACAACTCCAACCTTCCACCATGCTCCCTTTATAGAGGCATCTTCTCACTATATAAAAACCCACAACTACATAGTCTTAGTGCAAATTGCCTCACAGTCGGCACTCTATCTACACACTTAGGAAAACCTACTCTGATACCACTTGACAAGGGCACAACACAAGAAAAAATAAACATAACAGGAAAAGGGCAATATTATTATCAAAAGTGATAAGCTGTTATATTTAGTACAACAAAAAATAGACTACACAGCATGCACTATGGGCTTATAATGTTATCAAATTCTAGAGAAAAACCCTTCTCACCATACCTTCTCCCAAACTCCACCAAAAAATATGTTTACAATGCCAAAAATGACCTTAAGAGTAAAAGCACAAACTTGTGTCACCTTTTATAAGGAAATAGGATATTAGAATGTGACAGTTCAACATTAATGACAAAAAAAATGGTATTTTTGTTTAGAATTTGAAGATGATGTAAACTAATGAAATGTGTAGAATTGGATGAATTTTATGCCTATAAATTTTATAAATTTGTTGAGTAAGAATTTATTCATTTTCTTTTAATTTGAAGTCCCCTTTTTAATTGTAAAATATATAGGATGTAATTCCTATCAAACAAGTATATGCAAATAATCTTTTTTTGATCTAATTTGAAAATTTCTTATAGATGACATGTATAGCTAGGCAACAAAAAAAGAAATAATTATTTTTTATTTATATTTTCTTTGTTATAAGTACTCAAGCTCAACCTTATTAGAATCCAATAGTTTTTTCCTCCTATCAAAACTTCCCTATCAAATCTATATCTTCTTGAATAAAAATTCATATTCATGAAGAGGACTCTCTCCTCTAGAGATAAATATAATTTTTAAATTGTTTTGTTATGATTTACTACTTTTTTTCTTTCTTGAGGGAGCATCTTCTAAAATGTTGAAATATTGACTCATAATATTTTGAAATTATAACATATTATCACTAATCAAAACACTAAAAAAATTATATAATGATGATATTGAATCCAAGATCTATAAAAGGGTATTTTTAGTTTTTGAAAAAAGAAAGTTTTGATAGAGAAATGAGATTTGACCAAAATAGGTTTTGGTGTCCTAAATGGTGACCCAAATCTGTGCTTTTACCTCTAACCCAAATTAGGTCTAAGGTTAGGAATACATTTTAGAATATTCTATTTGGAATCTACTGCCAAAATAGAAGGTTCTAGAAAACACATCAGGAGTTGGTGCAAAATTATAATAATCCAAAAATGGTAGTCCAACTTTCAAGAGGCATAACTTTTGTTCTAAGACTTTGATTGACAAACTGATTACATTTTTGGAAAGATCTCCAAGTGCTATATAGCCCTATGGACCATATTTTATTGTCATCCATTTTGTGGGCCCGTACAAGGCTGTTTAGTGCCTCAAATATGACTTTGAAGCACTCTTAAAGGGTCTCCAAGCAACTTAAAACTACAATAACTTTCAAACTGTAAAGCCTTTTGACCTGATTCTTTTTTTGGAGTGCTTGAAATTACAAGTATAAGTATCCTCCTAAATTACACCCTCTAACTCATCATAATTATCGCTCAATTACAAAATAACCTATTTTCTACATTGGTACGTATCCCAAGGTGCTAAAAAACACTAACACAAAAAATCAACAGTGGACCTATGAGAGTTGGAATCTCTATTTGACCCAAATGAGTATCTAAAAATAAAAACACATTAAATAGAAACTAATACTAAGCATATTTTTGGATGATATAAGATTTCCCTTACACCATTGGATACTCCCGAATCAAAAAAAAAGTGAAAAACTCCTAACTTACCTACCTATACCCTATCTATCATCTCAACTATAAAACTTTAAAGCATTAATGCCTACCCTTAAGTTTAGAATAAAAAAATAAAATAGACCACCTTCTACCATGTGCATAGAGTGATGATATCACCTGTCCTTAACCCCCCACATGGTTAGGGTTGGGTGCAAGTTTGGAGAAGGGAAGAAAGTCAAAAGAAGTAACCAATAAATTAATGGCATGATATTTTTTTTCCATCATATACATTTGCACTTCTCAACGTAGCTTGATTGGCTCCCATCCTCCCACATGGATCTCCATTTTCCCATGTTCATAACATCACACCCCACTCACCTAATGGAAACATGATGTCACATCGACCTAGGAGTTGGGGAAGAAAAAAATGTTGAAGTTAAGTTGTTTTGGATTAAAAAAAGGAGAACATATCATATACCCCTTCCCTTGCCTAGAAATTCAACTTCTAATGCATGAGCAGCATTGACTTGGAAGGTGCACATCCTCCTCAAGTAGCACTCCTGGGAAGAGCTCATGCACTTAGAGAAGGGTGAAGCCACTTGCCAAGTGGTTTAGGGAGTTAGTGTTAGGATAAGGTAAGGGGGTAGGGGTTCTTTTAGTTAGGTAGAGTTAGGTGGGAATGGTTAGTTAGGGTCAGTTTGTAGTTTTAGCTAGTAATAGTTAGTTGTCATAATATTTGTTAATGTTTTAATGTGTGTGGAAATTGAAAATGTATTTAGTGTTAGTATAGTAATTAAGTATTTAGGTTATTTAAGTTAATTTTATAGGTGTTAAATTAAAATTAGTGTTTGGACATAAAGTAATGTTGTTTTTGGTTTATTTAAATTATATTAAATGTTTAGATATGTTTATTATTAGATTAGGATTCTAGATTTAATTTTTATTATTTTCATTATAGTTAATTAAATTAATTTAATTAAGTGGTAAATGTTGGCTTTAATTTTTTATTGTAATTATTTTTATAAAATGAAGGTGGTAGATTAATAATGTATTGAAGAGTCACATTTTTTTGAGTGTTAGTGGTATAGGGTTAAATGTAATACAAATAAATGATGAAATAGATTAAATAACACACATTTAAATGTCAACTGAGATAAGTGTCAAGGAATTGCTAGGGAAACCTAAATATGCATTCCAACATACCTATAATTTTATCGTGTAAAATAAATATTTTGAATCATTACAAAGCCTAATGTGACTTAGATAATTAGTCAAGAATATTAATCCAAATATGACCCAAGCTCTAAAGGAACCTAATGCCTTTCCCAATTTATGATATCACTCTCTAACTAGATATCAACTCTGCATCAGGTTGAATTACAACTGGAATTCATTTCTATTCTTATCATAACCTTTTTAGGTGACATGTATTAATTTAGTGGATTAAATATCTTTTAAAAAATCAAAATTAGAAAAAAAAATTATGTATTTTTGCCTCAATTTTTTGGGCATGACAGTCTACCATACCTTTAGCAAATTCTAGTGTTGTCAAATATTTATCCAGTCTTTCATACCAAGTTCTAGGTGCTTGCTTTAGACCATACAATTCTTTCTTTAATCTACATACCATATCATTTTCTTCTATCAAAGGAAATATTTCTAGATGCTCAATGTAAACCTACTCTTCAAGTTCTCCATTCAAAATTATTGACTTTATATCCATTTGATACACTTTAAACTTCTTACTTGTGGAAAAAGAAAAGAAAACTCTTATTGCTTCCATTTTGGCTATAGGCGCATATGTTTCTTCATAATCTATACCTTCTTTCTATCCTTTGCATACCAACCTAGCTTTATTCCTTACAACTTTACCTTGTTCAATCATCTTGTTTATGATACCCATTTAGTTCTTATAACATTATTCTCTTTACACCTAAGAACCAATTCCCATATCCCATTCTTCTCAATCTGATCTAGTTCTTCTTTCATTTTTTGAATCCAATGATCATTCTTGCATGCCTCATCTACACCCTTAGGTTCAACTTGAGAAATCAAACATAATTCCTCATGTACTCTACTTCTTGTCATCACTCCTTTATCTTTTCTCCCAATAATTTGTTCTGCAGGGTGATTTTTTGCCAAATTTTTGTTAGGCATAGGAGTTTCCATCTCAACTCTTATCTATTATCTTAGTTTTGTTCTATCCTCTCCTATGTGTTCAATAATTTTTACATCAATCTACAAATCATTATTAGTCTCAAATTAAAAGTTAATATTCTCTCTAACATATCCATGATTATCTTCTTCTTCATTAGAATTATAATCCAACATTCTCTCTTTAACTCCAAACTTTTCATCTATCTTCACATTTGAACTTTCAACAATTGTCTTAGTTCTATGATTAAAACATCTATAAGCATTTCTTTTTAATGAATAACAAAGGAACATACCTTCATCCCTTCTTGGATCAAACTTACCAATATCATCATCTCTCTTTATGTAACATTTACTTCCAAAAATTATGAAATACTTTATTGAGAGTGTATGACCAAACCATAATTCATAAGGAGTCTTCTTTATAGGGTAAAAGCACAAACCTATGTCACCTTTTATAAAGAAACATGATATCAGAATGTGATAGTTCAACATTAATGGCAAAAAAAATGGTATTTGTGTTTAAAATATGAAGATGATGTAAACTAATGAAAGGTGTAGAATTGTATGAATTTTATGCCTATAATTTTTACAATTTTTTTGACTAAAAATTTATTTATTTTATTTTATTTTGAAGTCCCTTTTTTAACTATAAAAAATATAGGATGTAGTTCTCGTCAAACAAGTATGTGCAAATCATCATTTTTTGTTCTGATTTGAAAATATTTTATAGATGACATGTATAGCTAGTGAACAAAAAAAGAAATAATTATTTTTGATGTATATTTTCTTTGTTATAAGTACTCAAGTTTGACCTTGTCAGAATCCAACAGTTTTTTCCTCCCGTCAAAACTTCCCTATCAAATCTATACCTTCTTGAAAAAAAATACATATTCGTGAAGAGGATTCTCTCCTCTAGTGATAAATATAATTTTTTTATTTTTTTGATATGATTTACTATTTTTTTTCATTTTTTGAGAGAGCATCTTTTGAAATGTTAAAATATTGATTATAATATTTTGAAATTATAACATATTATAACTAATCAAAACACTCAAAAATTTATATAATGATGATATTGAATCTGAGATCTACAAAAGGGTATTTTTAGTTTTTTTTTTAAAATGAGTTTTGATAGAGAAATGAGATTTGACCAAAATAGGTTTTTGTATCACAAATGGTGACACAAATATGTGCTTTTACCCTATACCTTCTCTAATCTACACTCTATTAATAGTGTATACTATTGTATTGTCTTCTTCCTTCTAAAATTTCTTTGATACATCATTTTTCTTCCTTCCTTGCATACAAATATGTTCCTCCTTTCTTCTATCCCATTTTTGTCAGAAGTCTTTGCTGATTACTATCTCTTAATTTCATTTTCTTAACAAAACATGTTAAACTCTCTAGAAGTAAACTCTCCACCTCTATCTAATCTCAAATACTTAATCTTTACACCAGATTCATTCTCAACTCTATTATTGATTATCTTAAACTTCTCAAATGCCTCATATTTTTCTTTAAGAAATGATACCTACATGATTCTAGTGAAATCACCAACAAAAGTCATAAAATGTCTTTATTCATAGAATTCTCTTGTTCTGGTAGGACCAATCAAGTCTGTATGAATAATCTCCAACTTCTCTATAGTAGTCAACTTCTTGCTAGGAAATGAAACCTTCTTCTATTTGGCCATGACACATACCTTGCAAACAACATTAGTAGATTTACGATTCTAGATAAATCTCAGACTGAAAATGTACTACAAGGCTTCACAATGTTATCAAATCTTATATGAAAAAACCTTCTATGCCACAGCCAATTGTTATCCAATTCACAACCAAAAAGGTCATCTCCAAACGATTTAATTGAAACACATTACCTTTGGATCTTGTACCTATTCTACTTAGCTTATCATCCTTATCTTTGATGATGCAAGTATTCTTTATAAACTACAATTGATAGCCTTTATCAACCAATTGTCCAACACTCAACAAGTTATACTTTAACCTATCAATAAAATAAAAATGATCAATATTAGTCTCTCTATCAAGAGTAATAGTTCATATCCTTGTGATGTCACAAGCTAAACTATTACCAACTCTAACAATAATTTCTACATCATGATTTCTAAACATAACAAACTTATTCATATCTCTACTCATATCATGTAAACATCCATTGTCTATAATCCAATCAAATTTCTTTTCAACTTGAAACATAGAGCATTTTCTTCTCTAATTTCAATTTCAGAATTCTCTTCTTTTATAATCACAAATTCTAACTCATTATCACTTTCATTTCAAACTCCTTTCTCAAATTTATAATCTTGATTTGCGTACATACAATCTCTTGGTCTTTTAGGATTGAAATATCATTTCTACTTTTTCACTCTTTTAGGACACTTAGAAGCATAATGAAAAAATTCATTAAAATTCCAAAATTGAATTATTGCCTTCTAGTTCTCTTATTACATGTAGGAATGATAGAGCTTGTATAATAAGGATGAACACTCAATGCACTAAAAGTTGTTTCCACTCTAGTCAATTCTATAGATTGCCTAAAACTTGATGTTTCTACTTCTAATCTTCCAAGTAAAGTCTCCCTAGTGAACTTCTCAGAGCCAAGTATAACAAGTTTAATCATATGTGCTACTTGTTTGAATGGTGGTGTCAAATTTTTTAGAATCTTTCATACAAATTAATCTTCCTTTGTAGATCCCTCAAAAGACTTAACTCCTACAACAATAATGGATATTCTATCAATATAGCTTCTCAAAGAATCATCTTTCATCATTTTAGCATCTTGAAACAAACATATTCAATTCTATAGTCTTACTCGTTTAGCAAGCTTATCTCCTTCAAAAGTATTTTCTAAAGCCTTCCAAATTTTATGAGATGTTACTAAATATCTTACCTGACTGTATTCATTTTTGGGAAGAGATGTTAGTAATGCATCTTTGGCTCACATATTACACATAAACATATCTCTTCTTTCTTCACTACATTCCTAAAGTTTTTTTTCATCCATAAACTATTCGTCATTCTTTTTCAAAAGCCAATATCTTGGACTTATACATAGAAAATGAGCCTTCATCTTCTCCTTCTAGTTGTCACCATCAAACTTAAAGATTTCTTTTCTAAAGTGACTTGACATTGATCTCCCAAAGTTGTTAATCTTTCTCTCTAAGGACCTGATGTTTTGATACCAATTGTTAGAAAGTATAGTCCACCAATATAACCATGAGTGGGGGGGAGGGGTGAATCTATTATCCAACTATTATAGTAATTATCAATCTTAACAATCCTTGACCATATGAGAAACACAATCAAAAACCATAACAAGACACTCATACAAAATAACACTAGATATGTTAAGTAGGGAAACCATTGATTAGAGGAAAAACCCTAGTGGGGATGGTACCAAAAAAATGGTGTACTAATATAAATATTCCTTGTTAGAGGATGGATTTGGTCGAAGCCAATGAAATAAATTCAGTACATATTAGTCCCTATTAGGAGACTTTGAATCCTTGTTAAGAGATTATAACCATGTTAGGAGTTATGTCAACCCTATTAGGATTTGTAGAAGGAAGATGGACCCACTATCCAAATAACTTCACGGGAAAGACCACTAAACACATTGTCCAAATGATCTCTGTATTATTCCTACTGAATAATAGAAATAAATTATACTTGTACTTCCTCTTCCTCTGTCCTATCAAAAATGCTAACAATATCCCATGTTCTCTATAAATTCTTGGGATACTCCACAAAAGGAATACTATCAACATTCATGCTAACAAGGTTGACTAAAAGCTTTTATTCATGTGCACTAGTTCTATGGTGGATCATCAACTTTCACATTGGACTCTGAGTGTGGGTATGATACTAATCTTGTAGAGGTATATTTTATTACATGATAATTTGATTCAATTGAATATATTTATTTTTAAGAATAAATTAATAATTAGCTTATTTGTCTACATACATGATCACATGCATAATTAGAGTTCTCATGGTGATGTTGATTTGGGATAACCTAACTTTCAAATGACTTTATTTTCTCTCGAGGTATATATATGTTGTAATACATTTTAATTTGTATGTCTCTAGTAAATTATTTCTCATGTGAATGTCATAAACGTGATTTCTAATAGATCTAAATATGTGTACAATAGGTAAATGTTGCACCTTCAACATCAACATCATACAATGAAGGATGTCGAGCTACATTCAGAAAGCTACCCAAATTTTTTAATTGATGATGTGGTAAAAGAAAATATGTATTCTTCATAATTTCTTCTAGGTCTTGTGTTTTATCATTTTTATCTATTGACATCAAAGACTCCTCCACATCTTTGTCCATCTATTCATTAGGGAGTTGCTAGTCCATTAGCTAATTCCAAGCCACTAAATGAGGTATGAAAGAGTTTGTATAATTTTATTTATTTTTGATAATTTAGTTAGTATTTAAATTAGATATGATATTCATAAGCATGATCAACTAATTATTTTGATCATTTTTATAGGATCTTATTACTCTTAATCATCCATGTGCCCTTGAGGTAGATGTAGTTAGGGATTATCAATTAGTAGTAAGAAAATATATTATTTTATATGTACATATATTTCATTTTTGATGTATTATAGTTATTGATTAGCATATACTTTTTATCGTAACAGTGCAAGTTACAATAATCTTTAGACCAATAGACTAGCATGTTTGTAAAGAAGACACCTTCATCTATAGCATTTCCCTCTACACGATGATCAAAGATGGATGGTCATTTTTCTTCTTCTCCTAGAAATAAGGAGTAGATGTTTATGGATGCAAATTTTATGCTTATATAGTATTATTGGACATTCATTTTGTATTTTTTTAAGCTATGTCATTTTTGACACATATTGGACTTTCATAACTATTGTAAATATAAGAGTAACTAAGAGGGGAGGGGTGATTCAGTTACTATAAAAAATAAATCCCAGATCCCTTAGATGTCAGTAGAAAATAAACTCTAAAAAAATTGAATATTGCTAATGCTTAGCATACACACATGAAATGTTATAACTCAGAAAATACTAAATATGCTTGGTAATTATAAATTAGCTTTGCAAATCTTAAGATGTTATCTATGATTATCATTACTTTAACTTAATTGCATGCATAAAAAAGAAATAGCATGAACACATTTGACACCAAAATTTAACGTGGAAACCCAATTTGGAAAAAACCACCAATTGCAACTAGTTACTGATTTTCACTCTTCTGAAGTGAGCCTTATTAAGAACCAACCCTATTAAAGGTTACAAAACACACTGTTAGGTGTGACCTTGTTAGACAATTTAATCACCCTATTAGGAGTAGCCTTGTTAGAGTTTTTTTGATAATTTAGTAGAACTTCCACCTTGTTAGAGGATTTATAAATGGTTGTTCAACCAACTCTGTTAAGAGATTTAGGTCACAACTACAATGGTTAGAGAGTCACAATGAAATGACCTAATTTTGGTGCAATTGAATTGTTGATTATAGATCTCTATTCTAGCTTGTACTTGATCCTTCTTGATTGAATGTATCTTTCCAGCTCCACAAAAACATTCTTCTTATCTTTTGATTCACTTCCTCTTAGCATTTATCAAATCTTTGATGATTGCACTCCTTACACATCATATCCACAACTTGACCTTCTACTTATATCATTCATATTATCATGTTGGCTTGAATATCACTTAGAGTAACTAATATTCATTTCTTGAGTCATCTAGAACCAATAAATAAATCAATTAGACTTAATATACCAAAATAAAAAAATCCATTGATAGCTAACCTAGCTCAATAGACACTAACTTAGAAGTGATTTTCCTATGTTAACCAAATGAAGCTTGGTCAGCACTACATATTGGAAAATTTCTTTGGTAACCAAGTGAGCTTGGTTAGCACTGGCTCCATCCAACATTTTCTTCATTAACCAAGTGAGCTTGGTTAACACTCATCATCCACTGACTTCCTTTCACGTGCAAGTGAATTTGGTAAATACTGCCTTTTGAACTAGGTAAACTTTGGATTGCTCAACAGCCATAGAAAATTGTCTTCAATGCTCAAATGAGCTTGGCATATACTAATTAATAATGATATGACATTTGTGTAACATCAAAGACAATACACAATTAATCAGTTGTATCCAACACATAACTTCATGTATATTTGATCCCTTTTTTGAATATCATATTCAATGTATGACATATTCAACATATATTTCATGTATGATATTATTAGTCTTATAGTTAATGTTTTAGATAATCAATGTATGACAGTATTAGGAATTATTAGATATTGTTGGTATGCATTTACTAATATTATTGACCTTAAAGATATGGATGGTTGGATGTATTGGCATGTGCCTTAGATGTTGTTGTAAGTCATATTAAGTTTTTACCTTATGGAAAAAACTTTCATTTTCTATTAACACATGGCATTTGATGTTTGTGCTCTTGGATTAGTTAATTGAATGCTAAGATTTATTGATTGTCAATTCTAAGATGCAATGTTTTGGAAAATCAAGAAATTTTAGAATGCATATTGTGTTAGACCTATGGGAATGTTTGTGCATTTAGATATGAATAGTTATCAATGGTTTCCAATTTTAGTACCTTTATATTGGTTGAATTCTTTGTTGAAATTTGTGTCTAGTTCTACATGATAATATGAATATATGGATTTCTCACATGTTCTAGAGTTGTTCATATGTGATTCACTAAGTCAACTTTTGAGGGTTAGTGTGTGAAGGTCAAAATACCCCTCCTCTTAGGAAATCTAACCTTCCTATTTCTAGAGTTGTAATCCATGATTTGTAAGACTTTGATAGTCCTTCCAATTTAACAATATACATATTATAAGGATACATCTTCCTTATGTTAAAAACTCATATTATATTGATGGCCAATGAATGTAAGTAGTTGAATAAAGTGATAAAATATAATTTGAGTGACCAATGGTAACATATAATCTTTTGTGGTATTTTTTTAGGAATACTTGTACAATATTGTTGCACAGATGCTACATGTACATGTAAAGTGAGAAAATAGATGAAAATGAGACAAATCCTTAGAAATCCTCTAAATACTAAATTTATTTTATTAAAATTAGATGTTGATTAGTGGATTCTAAACATTATCTTATCCTATACCTTAATAAGGATTAACAACAACCTATTTGGTTCAAGACAATTCTCTTGTCTAATTTTTTACTAAAGAATCTATTTTTTCAAGATGTGCACACACTTCAGAGATATCTATATGGAACAAATTATTCATGGAAATATGAATACTAGTGATGACTATTGTAATACTCCTCAATCGACACATTGGCAATATAAACCAATTTTAGTGCATCAATTCTACAACATCAAGTTCTTACTCAATTAAGTTCTATTACAATAGGAATTTCTAGTTTTAATTATCTTCGCTTGACATAAGTATCAAATATAAAAAATCACTAATTTATAATAATTACATACTTCATTATATTCCTAACTATTGAAAAAAAATTGCTAAATTAACCTCCTAATCAAATAAATTTAATTAGAAGTCCTAATAAATTTGATTAAATTAAATCCGCCCTCTTTAGCTAATCCACATGAAAAAGGAATTAAACATATTGGCATAATTAAATATATAGATCATAATTGTTAAAAATAATTATTTAATTAATTAGAATATTAGATTATGATGTTATATTTCAATTGATCAATAGTATTTCCTAATTCATCTCAAATGAAAATGGAATTAAATATATTGCTTTAATCAAATATCCTTATCATAATTGTTGAAACTAATTATTTATTTAATTAGACTAATCATTATGAGCTCATATTTGAATGGATAAATATTATCCCCCAATTCATTGCATTTAACTTCATAAAAAATGGAGGACTCAATCTCTCATTTGATATGAACTGTACACTCCATTTGACCTCGACCATTGATTAGGTCCAAGATTCTATAAAGGAGACCCTCAACCTCACATTTGAGAAGGATGAAAGTAAAGAATATTAAACCATTGTTGGATTGAACACTTAAGAACTTTGCATTTGAATCTCCATTGGATTTACATGCTCATTGATGTAGGAGCATCCCAGGGTAGTTGGCTATCCTGCATGATTAAGCAATTTTGGGTTGAGTGTGTTGGATACAATTGATTAATTTTGTATTGTCTTTGATGTTACAAAATGGTCATATCATTATTAGTCAGTGCATGCTGAGCTCACTCAGATAGTAAAGATAGTTTTCTTTTTCTATCAAGCATTCATATTCAGAAGACAGTGTCTACTGAGTTCACTCAGGTGTCGAAGGAAAGTCTGCAAAAATGATTATTAACCAAGCTCACTCGGTTAATGAGGGAAGGCTTGATGGAATCAATGCTAACTGAGTTCACTTGATTACCAAAGGAATTTGTGAATTTTTAGTGTTAACCCAACTTCTATTGGTTAACATAGGAAATAATTTCTAAATTAGTGTTTATCGAACTGGGTCGGCTAATGAAGGATTTTTCTATTTTGTCATATCAAGCTTAATTATTTTATCTATTGATTCCAGTCGACTAAGATGATGAATATTAACCATTCTAAGTTGTATTCTACCCAACTTGATAATTGAAAGGATATAAATATAAGGTCAAGTTGTTAGATAGTGTGTGTATAAGAACAATATTGAAGATTTGAGGATTTCTCTAAGGAAGAAAATCTGAAGATAAGAAGGATGTGTTGAGGAGCTAAAAGGATTCATTCAATCAAGAAGTATCAAGTACAAGCTAGAACAAAGATTTGTAATCAGCAAGTTAGTTGCATCTAAGTTAGGTCATCTCATTGTTACTCTCTAACCATTTTAGTAGTTATCTAAATCTCTTAAGAGAGTTGGCTTAACAACTATTTGTAAATCCTCTCACAAGGTGGTAGTTCTATTGAATTGTCTAAAGACCTCTAACAAGGCTACTCCTAACAAAGTGATTAAATCCTTTAACAGGGTCACACCTAACAATGTGTTTTTTTATCTTTAACAAGGTTAGCTCCTAATAGGGCTCACTTCAGAAGAGTGAAAAATAGTAGCTAGCTACAATTGGTGGTTTTTCCCAAATTGGGTTTCCACATTAAATCTTGGTGTCATATATGTTCATGCTATTTATTTTATGTTTGCAATTTATATAAAGAAATTATAATCACTGACAACATCTTAATATCTGCAAAGTTAATTCATTACAGAGTACATTTGGTGTTTATTGAGTTACAACATTGACTGTGTATATGCTAAGCATCAGTATTTTAGTTTTAAGAGTTTCTTTTGTACTGACATCTAAGGGGATCTTGGATTTAATTTTGTAGCAACTATTTCCCCCCTCCCCTCTTAGTTATTCATTTATATTTCCAACAATTGGTATTAGGGCATCTAGTGCTTGCAAGGAAGGTTTCAAGGACCTAAGCTAAAGATGAGGATGTCTTAAAAAGAAAGATTCCCAAATTTAACAGAGACAATTTCTTAGCATGGAAAGAACTTTTGAGGTTACATGTGACTACTATCAGTGATTCAAGTTGCAAATATCTTTATACTGAATACAAAACTCCCTTAGGAAAATTATTAGTTGAAGATATTGCTAAAAAGAAGAATCATAACATCATGATGATTCATATTGCATCTGCTCTCAGTTATGCTAAATTTGATGAGGTAAAAGACTATCAAACTAATCATAAAATGTGGATCAAACTGAATGATATCAATAGAGGAGATGACAATGTAAGAAGAGCCAAAGCAAAAAGTCTCTGAGAATAGTTTGACCAAATGAGAATGAGAGAAGATGAAAACATTGTAAAATATGTGGAAAGAATCAAGGCTAGTGTAAGTGCAATTAAAGCAGTAGGAGGAGACATTCAAGAAAAAACTATTGTAAGCAAGGTATTCAAAAATCTTCTTCCTATCTATGTAATTAGAGTGTCTACTATTCAAGAAATAAGATGTAATACAAATAATAAATTAACCTCGGATGCTCTAGTTGGAAGATTGGCAACTTTTGAATTAGAAAACTATGATAACTATTGGCTCCTAATTTAACAAAATTTGAATAACCAAGTATGCAAGGTAAGAATGCATCTATGGGCAGCTATCTCCAATAATGGACACAATTCACCAAGAACTTGGGCCAACTATAAGGCTACATTCCTTCTTCACTTCAGGCTTTGCAAAACCTAGGTGGGTGAACCTCTTAAGATCTAATTATGGGACTAGTGCAATGAGCATAATCAGGTTCTAGAATAACAAATGAAACCCTTATTTCTTCTAATCACTCATGCAAGAACATAGATCTACAGTAGCAAATTGCAATTCTATGAAATCTACAAGCTGAGTAAGGGCAACAGTTTTTAGCTCTTTAACATAAAAGGGAAATACAATAAATTAATGATGTTGATCTCAATGAAACATGACATGAACAACATAACCCTATGATCCTATCAAAATGATCTATTGATGCAAGAGCATCCAGAGGTATAAGGGCAATCCTATGTCACCCAAAAAAAATGTACTTAGACTTAGTTTCTGCTTCATGTCTTTACATTTATGGATACCCATTTGGCTCAAATAAAGGTTCCAACTCTCATAGTTCAACTATCAGTGCGTTTGAAAATCCCAAAAAAAAGAGGAGCATGTATTTGGGCCATCATTTCGGTAAACTAGAAGGTGTGAATTGGCCATATGAATCTAATCATGATTTAGAGCATTCCAGAAAAAGAATTAGGTCAATAGGCCCCACAGTTTGAAAGTTATTGTAGTTTTTTGAGTTTTGGAGACCTCCTAAGAATGCTTCAAAGTCAGGTTTGGGGCATTAAATGACTTTGAAAAGGGTAAAAAAAATGGGGGATGACTGAATCTTGTCCATAGGGCTATAGAGCACTTCGAGAGCTTTCCAAAAATGTAAACAGTTCATCAATCGGAGCTATGGTTCAAAAGTTATGCCTCCCGAAAGTTTGGTTATCGTTTCTGGATTCTTCTAGATTTGCACCGACTTCTAATGTAGCTTCTGAAACCTTCTATTTTGTCGGTGGATGCCTACTAGAACTTTCTAGAATGTACTCCTAGTCCTTAACCCTCTGAGGTCTATTTAAGGAGATTTCTAGCATTGTAAAAGGCAATTCAGAGTGGAGTTTGAGAGGAGGTACCATAAGGAGAAATCATCTCCAGATTTATGCTATTGTAAGCCCTTAGGGCATGTTTTGAAGTTTATTTTCCTGTACTGTTTGTACTAGCTTATTTTCTCAGTTAATATAATTTCCCTTTTCTATTGTTTCCATTCTACTCTTGGGTTGTGTCCCCATCAAGTGGTATCAGAGCGAGTTTTCCTGAGTGTGTAGACAGAGTGCCGACTGTGAGGCAGTTTGCACCAGGATTGTGTGGTTGTGGGTTCGAGTTAGAAGATGCCTCCATGAAGAGAACGTGGTGGAAGGGCCAGAGCTATTGATCCTAAGGAGGTTAGAGCCCTCTAGAGGTAGTACAAGCATTGCAAGAGGAGCTTCGTAGAGGAGCAAATGTTGCCGCAGGTGACAATAGTGAGGATGACAATGAAGAGGAAGTAATGGGACCAGAAGAGGAAGTTGACAAGGAAGTTCTAAATCCTGTAGAGGAAAGTCTTTTTAGGGCCATTACTAAGTTTGTAAAAAGACCTACAATTGAAGTGGGTATATTTTCAGGAAATCTGAAACCAGATGAGTTGATCGATTGGATCAATGAACTAGAAGAATATTTTGAGTATGAGGATATAAGGGACCCAGATAGGGTTAAGTTTGCAAAGGCCAAACTAAAAGGCCATGGCAAAATCTGGTGGCAAGAGGTTCAACTAGAAAGACTTAGAAGAGGAAAGGAGAAGATCACAAGATGGGATCGCATGGTGGACAAATTGAAGAAGCAGTTCATTCCTGTGGACTACGAGCTTGATCTGTTTAAGAAGATGCATGGGTTAAAGCAAGCAGGAAGATTAGTCCAAGAATATACAAAGGAGTTCTATCAACTCTTGATTAGAGTGGGGCATGCAGAAGCAAATAAGGAAAAGGTTGCTCATTATATCAGTGGGTTGCGACCTAGCATCCAGGAGGAATTAATTCTGGTAAGAATGACCAGCGTTAAAGAGGCATACCAGTTTTCCCTATGAGCTGAAGAGAAGCTGAATAAAAGGTTTGAAGGAAGACAAAGAGGGCATGTTCAAGGAGGAAGGGGAAGCGGTAGATCATCTGGAGGCCGCAATGAAACCCAAAAGAAAAATGAAGATGTGGGTACTAGCAGAAACCAAAGGAATGGGGGTTTCAACCGCTCCCATGATCAAGACTTTGGAAATCAAAGAGGAAAAGGTAGAGGACGTGGATAAGGAAGAGGAGGCTTCCGTGGTACCTATTTCCATTGCAATGAAGAAGGGAATCATGCCTTTGAATGCCCTCAATGACAAGGAAGGACAGATAGGAGAGCTGAGGGCCAAGCTAGGGTTGCTCATGTGGATGAGGATGCACAATCATCACATTCAGAGGATGCAGAAAGAGGAGAGACCTTGGTAAATGAAAGAGTTCTACTAAGTGGTGAGAATGAACCAGGAAAATGAAGGAGTTTGTTTTGTACCAGATGCAAGTGTGAGGATAAATGTTGTGATGTGATAATTGATGGTGGTAGCACTGATAACCTGGTATTAGAAGAGATGGTCTCTAAGCTAAAGCTCAAGAGGGAGAAACATCCCCAACCCTATTGAATTTCTTGGGTAAAAGATGATAATAAGGTCCTGGTAAGTGAAAAATGTTTAGTAAAACTCAAAATTGGGAGTTACCATGATGAAGTTCTCTGTGATGTGATTTCGATGGATGTTTGCCATCTATTGTTGGGTAGACCATGGCAGTTTGATAGACATGCAATACATGATGGACATGCAAACACATACTCTCTAACAAAGGATGGAGTTTGCCACAAATTGAAGCCCATGAAAAAGGAAGGTGAAAAGGTATGTAGTAGTGCTAGGTTTTGTCTTGTTGATGGAAGGAAGTTTTTAAATGGCATGAAACATCAGCATATGTGCTATGCTTTGATTCCTAGGAAAGATAAAGAAGGTAGTAGTGAAATACCATTTGAAGTTTTAGATTTACTAGGGGAATTTGGAGATATTATCTTTGATAATGTTCCAGATGGATTGCCACCAGTAAGGCAAATCAGTCATCAGATAGATCTGATTCCAGGAGCTAGTTTTCCGAACAAGGCTACTCACAGGATGACTCCTACTAAAACAAAGGAGCTAAATAGACAGGTTCAGGAGCTGTTGAGGAAGGGCTTGATTCGAGAGAGCCCGAGTCCATGTGCAGTACCTGTAGTACTCGCACCAAAGAAGGATGGAGAATGGAGGATGTGTACAAATTCCTGAGCTATAAATAGGATAACCATCAAGTACCAATTTCCTTTACCAAGGATGGATGATCTTATGGACTGCTTGAGTGGAGCTCAGTACTTCACAAAGATAGATCTGAAGAGTGGCTATCATCAAATATGGATTCGAGAAGGAGATGAGTGGAAAACAACCTTCAAGACCAAGGAGGGTCTTTATGAGTGGTTAGTCATGCCCTTTGGATTGACGAACGCCCCAAGCACCTTCATGCGGCTCATGAATGAGGTACTTGAGAAGTTCTTGAGAAAATTTGTTATTGTCTATTTGGATGATATTTTAATTTTCACCAAGACTTTGAAAGAACATTTACTGCATATTCATAGTGTCCTTGAAAGTCTAAGGGAAGAGAAACTGTTAATTAATCTAAAGAAGTGTGTCTTTGCAAAAAGGGAGTTAATCTATTTGGGATTTGTTATATCACCTGAAGGTCTCAAAATGGATCCAGAGAATGTAAAAGCCATCTTGGAATGGCCTACTCCAAGGTCTGCTACTGAGGTAAGATCATTTCATGGTCTGGTTAGTTTTTACAGGAAGTTTATTAAGAATTTCAGTGGCATATGTGCATCCCTAACTGATACAATAAGAGGGGATAGAAAAGAGTTCAAATGGACTATAGCAGCTGCGAGAAGTTTTGAATTGCTGAAGAAGAAGGTGATTGAATAGCCTGTGTTGGCACTTCTAGATTTTAGAAAAGTATTCCAGGTGGATTGTGATGCTAGTGGTAGTGCTATTGGGGCTGTATTAAGCCAAGAAGGTAAGCCTATTGCATATTTTAGTGGAAAATTGAATGATGCAAAGAAGAAGTATTCTATTTATGATCAAGAGTTATATGCAATAGTTCAGGCCTTAAATAAATGGAGGCATTATTTATTGCCAGAGGAATTTTTTTTGTATACTGATCATCAGGAATTATAGTACCTAAATAGCCAAGGTAAATTGAATCAGAGGCATATGAAGTGGGTAGAATTCTTGCAGAGTTATACATTTGTGTTGAAGCATAGAAGTGGAAAATCTAACTGGGTTGCAGATGCACTAAGTAGGAGACAGTTATTGCTTACAACAATGCAGGTTGAAGTAGTTGGGTTTGATGAACTCAAGAATTTGTACCCCGAGGATCCTGATTTTGCTAAAGCATGGAAAGCTTGTAAAGAACCTGTTGCTGTAGATAGAACCAAGTGGTTAGACTATTTGATTCAGGATGGCATGTTGTTCAAAGGTAGTCAATTGTGCATTCCAAGGAGTTCCATGAGGGAAAATCTGATTAAGGAGAAACATAGTGGAGGGATGGCAGGACATTTTGGTCGGGATAAGACCATTGCCATTCTTAGAGAACATTATTTTTGGCCTCAAATTACACAAGATGTGAAGAAGTTTGTACAGAGTTGCCAGGTTTGTCAAGTTGCCAAGGGGTTTAGTCAAAATACTGGCCTATATCAGCCATTGCCTGTTCCATCAAGGCCATGGGAGGACATAATATGGATTTTGTTCTTGGATTTCCAAGGACACAAAGGGGTAATGACTCAGTATTCGTGGTGGTTGATAGGTTCTCCAAAATGGCACATTTCATTCTATGCCACAAAACTCATGATGCTGTCCATATTGCAGACTTGTTTTTCAAAGAGGTGGAAAGACTACGTGGTCTTCCAAGGAGTATAGTTTCTTACAGAGATACTAAATTTGTGGGGTATTTCTGGAGGACATTGTGGAAGAAGTTGAGAACAAACTTGAAATTCAGTTCCATGCATCACCCACAGACTGATGGCCAAACAGAAGTGGTAAATAGAAGTCTAGGCAATTTGCTGAGATGTTTAGTTGGAGATAAGCCCAAGGGATGGGATTTGATTCTACCATAGGCAGAGTTTTCTTATAATAACTCTGTAAATAGGAGTAATAGAAAATCACCATTTCAAATTGTATATGGGAATAGCCCAAGGACTGCACCAGAATTGAGGAAGATACAACAAGGGGAGAGGACAAGTGTTGAAGCTGAGAAATTTGCTAAACACATCAAGCGTCTACATGAGGAGGTTCAAGCACACATTATCAAGATGAATCAAGAGTATAAAGCTAGGGCTGATCAAAGGAGAAGACATAAGGAATTCCAAGTAGGGGATCTAGTCATGGTGCACTTACGAAAAGAAAGATTTCTAGTTGGTACTTACAACAAGCTGAAAATGAAGAAATTTGGCCCCTGCAAAGTTTTGAAGAAACATAACTCAGGAAATGCATATGAGGTGGAGCTGCCAGATGGTATTCACATTTTTCCCATTTTCAACATTGTAGATTTAACAGAGTATCATGATGATGGTGCAGATGAGGAGCTGGTTTTAGAGCCATGTCCAATTCCTGCTTCTAAGAAGGAGGAGATAGAAGACATTCTAGATCATCGTGTGGGTAGGAGTACCAGAAACAGGCAGTATGAAGATTATTTGGTCAAATGGAAATGATGGCTGATCAAGGACTCAACTTGTATTTCAGTAGCTGAGGTTTCCCATTTGGGATTTCCTCTACCATCCATAAAGTGACAGGGTCACTTTTCAATCTACCCTGGGTGTCTGATGTAGGAGCATCCAGAGGTATAAGGGCAATCCTGTGTCACCCAAAAAAATGTACTTAGACTTAGTTTCTGCTTCTTGTCTTTACATTTTTGGATACCCATTTGGGTCAAATAAATGTTCCAACTCTCATAGTTCAACTATCAGTGCGTTTGAAAATCCTAAAAAAATAGGAGCATGTATTTGGGCCATCATTTCAGTAAACTAGAAGGTGTGAATTGGCCAGATGAATGTAATCATGATTTAGAGCATTCCAAAAAAAGAATCAGGTCAATAGGCCCCACGGTTTGAAAGTTATTGCCTACTAGCACTTTCTAGAATGTACTCCTAGTCCTTAACCCTCCGGGGTCTATTTAAGGAGATTTCTGACATTGCAAAAGGCAGTTCAGAGTGGAGTTTGAGAGAAGGTAACATAAGGAGAAATTATCTCTAGATTTATGCTATTGTAAGCCCTTAGGGCATGTTTTCAAGTTTATTTTCCTTTACTAGTTGTACTAGCTTATTTTCTCAGTTAATATAATTTCCCTTTTCTGTTGTTTCCATTCTACTCTTGGGTTGTGTCACCATCATCTGTGTCTTATCTATTGGGTAGTCACACATAGCCTTGAAAGTCATTGACAAATATCATACATCAGGACTTCGTGATCTATCTATCCACTTTGTGAATTAGACATCTACATCTTTCTGAATCTGATACTCGACCTATCCCTTCATGAGATCTGCAATCCTATGTTGATGAATCAAGTAATTACATAACTCTTTGAGTCATAAGAAAAATAAATTAACATATATAACCAAAAGATTGGAACTAAGTTTCATACTCTTTGTTTATAAAACACAAAAGATTGCAAACAACATGAATAGGAGACAAGATATAAGAATGAAGACTAACTTGTTGCTGAATTTTATTTATTTCTTTGACACAAATACAAGAGATGCATGAAATTGAAATGCCAAACTACCTAATAGGTTAGAACTATCTATATAAAACTCCATTGCTGCTCAGTATAAGAGGAATTTCTGAAAAATGGTATCTCAGTAGTGAGTGATTTTTATACCCAAAACTGGAACCTTACAATGAGAAAGAAAGAGAATGATATAGAGGAGAGTGAATTCCCAGATTTGTTGTGAAGATGACATGTGTCCACTTGAAATTCCATCTCCTAGCAGTAAAAAAAGTATCTCTAATCTCTGTCTACAACTACATATCAAATCTTTAATCATTTTCTCCTCCAAAAGCAAGAAATATTTGAGATATTTGATTGAAAATCATAACTGATTTTGACGCCAAATGTCAACTCAAGGAAAAAGTGAAAAATCAGTTAAATATGACCTCTAGAAGCCAAGAAAAAATTTTAGAATCAATTTCTCCACATTTAGCCTTCAACAAACTTTGATATCTACTTCTTATCCAATTTTGATTCTTCGTGATGAAAACTACCTATTCTACTGAGAATACCCCAGAAATTAAAAATTCACTAACTCAAACTAGTGAGAACTTTTGCAAAATCTGAACTTAGAAATGGATAGCTCATTGTTGGTCAAATAAATAGTATTGACAAATGAATATCAACACAATTAACCATTTTCACTATGTATGTCGAGTACGCAATAGATACTGAGCAAAAATTTTAATAGGTGCCAAGTCACAGTTAGTGTCGAGTAGATTACAGTATAGTACGTGCCAAGTGATCCAAGAATTGTTCATGTGCTCACTAACATAATCATTCATATGCCAAGAAACTCAGAACAACATATGCTAAGCAATACAGGATACAATAGGTGTCGAGCAAACCAGGAAACGTAGTTGATGATGAGAAATCTAAAAATAGTATGTGTCGAGCATTAATAATAATTCATGTGCTGAGCAACACAAGATTAGCATAAGAGTTTGTATTTGCAAAAACTAGGATGTAAACCATTTTTGGAGCTGACTTAGACAAATTTTGAAGGAGAAAAACAACAAGGATGAATCATTTACATTCCCTACGCAATCTGCATGCAACCAATCAGAGAAATGGTGAAGGCATGCAACCAACAAGAAAAATGCAAAGTATGAGTAGGAAATTGAGATTTAATTTGGATCATAGATCCATACCTAACCCTCAGTCTTTGCATTCTTTATAAGGAGGATGAATGCACTATTGTATAGATGGAAGAAAAATAGCATAAGAGGAGATTATAGTGAAATTTCAATGTGAAGAGGAAAAGACTTAGTGGAAAGAACAACATTTATACATCCAGTTAACTAGAATAGAACAGAGGACATATTTAGAGATTAGATCGAGCAAGGATAAGAAGGGAAAGAGTAGATCAAGTGCCTAAACCTAGCAATTCAAGATTGCATTCAATTATTTCAAATTTTCTAATACTCTCTTGCAATTGTATTAGAGGTTGAAATCCTATGGTGATAGGTCAGCTTAACAGCTAGGTAGGAGAGGCTTTAGAGAAGGACAAGAAAATCCTATGTATTAGGTGGGTTTAATAGCCTTTTTGTAAATCCTTTAATAGGGTGACACATCATGTAAAGTGTTTACAAATCCTTTCAATAGGTCACTATTGACATAGTGTAAAGCCTTTAATAGGGTAGGCCTTTAATAGGGAAAACCATTAGAAGTTGTTGAACTCATTATTGCAGTAATTTTTTTTTTTGTGAGTGTCATCCCCACCCCAGTTTTACCTTCTTATTCTTGCAGGGTTTCTAGGTCACCAAAATCTCTTGTATTATGTGTTGATGCATGCTCTCATTTTATGTTTGTTTACTTGGATGCATGTTTATTTTAGTTAGATGTTATCAAGGGTTTGAAAGGATAACAATTGATTACTTTTGATTCACCCCCCCTCTCAAAAGTACTCTTCCCATTTGAATATTCCAACAATTGGTATCAAAGCATTGGCTCTCATAAGGAGAGCCTAACATGTTGGAGAAAAAGTTCAAAATATGGAAGTCTTCAAACTTGGGAAGATCATTGACAATTAGGTGATTGATGTGCAACTAGCTCTACACAAAGTAGAGGAAGCTAGGGAGGAACTGAGAAAAACTTTGAAAAGAAGAAAGGAGATAGCCATAGCTGAAAATGACATACACTACAAGGAGATTGACACCACACACATATTTGCCAATGAAGATTCCAAGGAATTTGATGCAGTAATAGAAGAATTAATAAAGAAAAATAGAGCACAAGTCAAAGAAATCAGAGCACTCAAGCTTGAACAAGAATCACAAGCCATGTTGCTTTGTGAAGTAACTGAACTAAAGAAAAGAGCCATTGAAGACAAGGTCATGGTAGAAGATGACAAGAGAAATCTCATCAATAGACTAGAAGAGAAGACAATTAAATTTGAAAAGATTTCAAACATGCAGTTAGACACCTTGAGCCAGATGATGAATGCTCATCATAAACTGAACATGAAGGACATTGAGATATCCACCTTGAAGATGCAGAATGAACAATTAGAAAATGAATTGAAGAGAGAAAACAAAATAGTAGAAAGCTACAATAAACCCAATGAGGCCATCAAGTACTTTGAGCAATTGCTGAAATCAATAATGGATATATTAGCACTAAACAAGGAGAATCGTCCAAATCTATAGAATAAATTAGCAAAAAAGGTCAAAACACTAAACCTACTTGTCATTTCTATGGTAAAAAGGAACATACCTCTAATGTATGCAGAACCAAGAATATTCATCAGCATGATAAGCCTAAAAATGCAAACTTTTATCACAAACACAAAAAACAAGGACATTTAGCATAAGACTATAGAACGAAGACCACGAGGATGCCAAGATTTGAGGGCCACTACTACAACTACAAAAAATATGGACATAGAGCATTTGAATGCAGATCAAAGCCTATGTGGACACCTAATCAACCTTCAAGAGGAATTAATCATGAACATCACTACAATTGGGATTACAACACATGGTATAGCTGTCACTATTGCCAAGAGTATGGACATATTAATAAAAATTGCATAAGGACACATTTTAAGGCAATCTACGGTAGATGGTTAAATCAAACTACTTGTTTTAGTTGCTTGAAGATTGGTCATATTAGCAGGAATTGTCCAACAAAGTTCAAAGCACCCAAGACTAAATTTAATAAGGGCAAAGAAAAAGTTAATGTGGAACACATTAGGGAAGATATGAAGAAGACATTGTAGAAGAAAGGTGAATGCAACACATCAAATGGATTGATCACTTCACCTAAGAGGTCAAGTGATCACACCTCATCAAATTAAGCATTAGAAAGGCACATGGGGCTGATACATATAAAGATGTATCATACATTAGCTCAAAATAACATAGGAACACTGCAAAGAAGAAATCTACATAAGTTAAGATGTCAAGATAAAAGATGGAAGATGATGTCGAGCTACCTTTGGCTACCAAGTAAAACTCTAGTATAGACCGAGTTCATAAGTCTAGTGGATACCAAGTAAACAGATGATAGTAGTTGCCGAGTGAGTGAAATATAGTTGATGCTAAGTTGGAAAGTTCTTTGGAAGCTGAGTGTACAGTTGTAAAGCACAAATGCAATAAATGCTAGGTTTCAAGCCTAATAAAAGTGAAAATCATTCATTTTTTGTTCATTTGAACAAAGAGCAAAGATGAACAGAGTGATTAAGCAATTTTCCAACAATCAAAAGGCAATTTATAGCAATTCAATAGCTACCCAACTCTGTTTCATCAATTTACCAAGTATTTCATTCAAGTGCCAAGTTATGCAGTTTGAAAAATTTGTAAATAGTAAATGCTAGTTAGGTTAAAGATGGCATCTAGTTCTAAATTTGCACAAGAAAAGGAAGGGATGAAAATTCAATTGGTTAGCAATAAAGTTAGACAACCAGAGTTCAGACCCATTCCTGAAGTTGTTTACAAAAATGATTCTATTGGTTCCCTATATGTGATCTTGATAAAGTAGTTATAGTTCAAGATGTACGCAAATGCTACAACTGTAAGATTGGAGCCATAGGAGATTTAGATATTTTCAATGCATTTGATAAGCTTTGTGAAAATGGGAAACTTAAGGATGAATTCTCCATAGTCAAAAAGAAGGGACTCACCAAAACCCTAGTTTTCCCTATTGTTTTTAAAATAGAATGGATACATATTGTTTTGAGAAAAATTCATGATGGAATTTTTTGGCTAGAAATTGGTCCAGTAAAGTTCACAAAGAAAATTGTACATAGTTCCCAACCCTAGATTGGCCTAAAACTCTAAGGAGTGATAAGAGGGAGGAAATTGAGAAAAACACTGGTGCCAAGTGGAACAATAGGGGTATGACCATTGACACCATCAAAGACCCCCAAATAGATTTGTCTACCAGGATTATATCTCACAAATTTTATTGATCCAGCAGGTTAAATAGTGTACCCTACATAGTTGTAGATGTTTCCTACAAGCTAGTGAAAAAGGATCACACTTATGATCTTGTAGATTTGATGATGCAACAAATCAATGAGAACTTGGGAGCCATAAGGAAATCAAAAGGGGCTCAATGAAAATTTGGTGCAATATTGATTTGTATGTTCTTCTATATTATGAAATAATTCCCCTCAGTAGGCAAGGTGAGATGGGATCTAGATAAGACTATTGTTGAACAAATAAATGGATTCATTAAGCAGATGGGTGAGAATTTTGATGCCCAAATGACTAGTTATTTTGAAGATTTCAAAAAATCCATGAAACAAAGAATGAGAATTCTAGTCTCATTAGTAGAGCAGCATGAAAAGGACATTTGTTTTGTAGTGGATATTGACTATACCTACATACAAGCAATCATCCCTAGAGTTAGATGGCTTAGACCACTGGGCTATGTACTTGATGTGGATCAGGCTTCAACAGCTATTACAGCATTACTTGTAGAGGAAATTGATAAAACTGCAAAGCACTTTGGAGCATATAACATTATCAAATCAAGAGTGGTTACAGACCTCAAGACAGCAACAACAGACAAGAAGAAGGACAAGATTGTAAAGAAGATCAAAAAGAAATTGGGTGTTGAAGAGATAGGTACTGTAGAAAAAGCAAAAGAAATAAGTGATGATAAAGAAGAAGATGAAAATGAGGATGAGTCAGAGCAAGGGCCATTTCAGTTAACACAAGGCCTAGGTGAAGATGACGGTGAAAGTGACATGGAAGGTCAAGCCAAGGAATCATCCACTCTAACCAAGGTCACTAAGAGAAAGGAAAAAACACCACCTACTCCTCAATCCAATACAAAGAAAGTGGCAAAGCATACACCTAAGAAGCCTACTACTAGAGCTACTAAAAGGGCTACTACACAAAAGGCATAGGAAGAGGTAACTAAGTGGAAGGAATCCACTAAGAAGACTAGAGAAGAGCCAAAGAAAAGAAGAAAATTTGTGGCTCAACCTGATTCAGATGAAGAGAGGACAGAATTAGAAGATCATAGTTAGTTTAAAGTGGTAAGTCATCCACCAAAGTCTTCTATTGATAAATTATGTGCTAAGATTAGGAATGGAGACTTAAATGATTTGAAGAATGTAAATTTTAATAAGCTCACAAAAGATGAGCAAAGTAAAATAGAGATGTTTGTCTATAATATGATGGTAGAATATAAACATACACCTCTTGAACTAGATAGCTCATTGCCAAAGGAATTATATAAGATTGTAGAGGGAAAATGGATTTTTTGTCTGCAAACTGAGAAAGAAATAAGGGAGTCTACCTTAGCAAGGATGTTGCCTGATTTGACTAAAATTCAAATAAAAAATGTAGTCAAAAGGCACAACAATAGATTTATTCCCAAATATAGGGCATTTAGTATTCTAAAAATAAAATTGAAGAGGTCGTGAGAAAAACCACAAAAGTTTGGAAAATTATTTACAAGAAAATTGATGATGTATTTGATGAAGAATACAAGGCAGAAGCAAGTGCCAAAACAAAGGAAATAAAAGAAGCAAGAAGAAAGAAGGAAGAGGAGAAGAAAGTAGAAGAGAAGAAAGTGGAGGAAGAAAAGAAGGATGAAGAATAATAGGAGGAGGAAATAAGTAAAAAAGAGGAAAAGGGGATAGGTGAGCAACAAGAACAAAGTGTATAAGACACACAACTGCCACCTCCTAGCCCTCCTCATTCTACCATCACACCTACAAAGACAATTAAGATAAAGGATGTCATTGACACTTCTACTCAAAACATCAATCCATTAACTATAGAGGATCTAGAAAAGATCCTTGACCAATCAACACAAGTAGCTAGGCTATGTTCAAGCCCAATATTGGTTAGTGTTAATGAACTCCAAAAAGAAGTAGTAAAATTAAAGGAAATCAAGGAGCAAACACAAGAACCACCTATGCTCACACAATCTACTGGACTTCTACTTCTTCCACCACTATCTCCACCAAAAGAAGTCATAGTTGCACTTTAGGAGCTGAGTCCAGTAGCAAGGAATGATAAAGTTAAATGAGTACAATCATCAGGTACAACCCCAACCAGAATAAAAGAAAAAGAGAAACAAACTAAAGAGAAATAAGAGACAAAAGATAAGGAGGAATCTGCAATACAAACTTTGCTTGAACTACCCAAAATAGGTACTCCTACAAAAACTCTTCAGCAGCCAAGCACTGGAACACTAGAATTACAAATTAGAACACTAGGCTCGAGCTCCACTAGGGTAGCTAGGACAATTCATTATGGAATTCCTAAGCTTGATGAATAAATAAAGATACCCTATTATGAATTCATTACTCTCACTAAGGAGAAGATGAATTAAATTCAAAGTGCATTGGATAGAAGAAGGAGACAAGAGGAACTTAGAAAGGACTAAAAATACAAGAAAGCATTAAATGAAATCAAGGACATATTCATGGATGACTTCAGCCTACAATCTCTAAGTGCATCAAGACCAATTATAAAGTAACTATCAGATATAGTTGATCAAGTAACAAATGAGGATCATGACACCAATGCCAAACTAATGGAATGGTTAGAGAAGAAATTCCAAGGTAAGGTCAATGAGAAGATATGAAATACTATCATTTTGGGACAAGTTGACCTGGTTAAGAAAATAGATAGAGTTAAAATTGTACTTGGAAACATATTCTTCCTTTACAATAAATTGTGTGATTTTTCCAACTTCACACATGAGACTAGCTAGAAAATAATGAGCTTGGAGAGAAATCTAAAGATTTCTAGTACGCAACTCCCAACCAATCTAGCTCAAAGTGAGAAGCATTTTTCTTAGATGCTTCACACTCAAAGGGAACTAGTCGTATTATCAGCAAGGAAGGCTAATATAAAAGCTAAGTTAATGCAAATTCAATCCTCCATCACCCCTCACTTGGAGGTACTTCACAAGGAGCCAATGTATGTAGAGATATTCCTAAAGAAAGATCCCAATCTTTCTACACATGAAGGACTTGTAGACCTAGTAGCAAAGCTTGATATCCAACACAAGTCATTAGATATTGTATTAAACAATTGGGATGTAGCTTTAAAGACACTTCTAGAGGTTAACAAATCCTTTTTGGCTAAACATGGAATTACTCCATAGAACCCTTTGACATTAGTGTCAAAAAGGGGGAGACATATATTATAGGGGAAGAAACAATGGTTAATTACCAAATTTTGACAAATTTTGATCATTCATTCATTTTGAAAATAAAGTGGAATGATTGTATATAGACAAAAAAAAGAGGGAGACAAGGAATAAAGAAGTGAAGGAAAGATGTAAAATTTTGATAATCACATGGAATACAGGGACATCACATAGATCAGATACAACATTCAGGCTTCGAATGCATAAATAGGTCAAAGGATAGAAAGGATCAGGCATATTGGTACAAAATTTCAATTTCAAAGGCACAATCAACTCAAGGGGAGTCATAAGGTATATTGCAACTCACAAATTTTTGAAATTTTGCATGTAAGTTTAGTGAGTAAAGAGTGTATTCAATAAGGTTAGTATCATCAATGCTCAGTTAAGTGTTTTTGACACTCATGTCAAAGGGGGAGATTGTTGGTCAAATAAATAGTATTGACAAATGAATGTCAACATACTTAACCATTTTCACTATGTATGTTGAGTACACAATAGATGTCGAGCCAGAATTTTAATAGGTGCGGAATCACAATTTGTGCTAAGTAGATTAAAGTATAGTATGTGCTGAGTGATCCAATAATTGTTCATGTACCAAGTAACAAAATCATTTAGATGCTGAGCAACTTAGAACAATATATGTCAAGCAATACAGGATACAATAGGTACTAAGCAAACTAGGAAACATAGTTGATGCCAAGCAATCCAGAAATAGTATGTGCCGAGCAATGTAGGATCATCATAAGAGTTTGTATTTGCACAAACTAAGATGTAAACCATTTTTGGAGCTGACTTAGACAAATTTTAAAGGAGAAAAAGAATAAGGATGAATCATTTACATTCCCTATGCAATCTTCATGCAATCAGAGAAATGGTGAAGGCATGCAACCAATAAGAAAAATGCATAGTATGAGTGGGAATTTGAGATTCAATTTGGATCATAGATCCATACCTAACCCGAAGTCATTATATTCTTTATAAGGAGGAAAAATACACCATTGTATGGATGGAATAAAAATAGCATAAGAGGATATTATAGTGACATTTTAGTGTGAAGAGGAAAAGACTTAGTGGAAATAATAGCATTTATACATCCGGTTATTCATAATAGAACAGAGGACATATTTAGAGATCAGATCAAGCAAGGATCAGAAGAGAAAGAGCAGATCAAGTGCCTGAACCTAGTAATTTGAGATTGCATTCAATTAGGTCAAATATTCTAATACTCTCTCACAATTTTATTAGAGCTTGAAATCCTATGGTGATAGGTTAGCTTAATAGGTAGTTAGGAGAGCCTTTGGAGAAGGATAAGAAAATCCTATGTATTAGGTGGGTTTAATAGCCATTTTGTAAATCCTTTAACATGGTGACACTTCATGTAAAGTGTTTGTAAATCCTTTCAATAGGTCACTATTGACATAGTGTAAAGCCTTTAACAGAGTAGGTCTTTAACAGGGAAAACCATCAGAAGTGGTTGAACTCATTGCTGCAGTAATTTTTCTTTTTGTGGTTGTCATCCCCACCCCAGTTTTACCTTCTCATTCCTGGAGGGTTTCTGGGTCACCAAAATCTCTTATGTTATGTGTTGATGCATGCTCTCATTTTATGTTTGTTTACTTGGATGCATGTTAATTTCAGTTATATGTTATTAAGGGTTTGAAAGGATAACAATTTGAGTGCCTATTTTAGTGAAAAACTCCCTCAGTTATGCTCCTTTGAAAATCCAAGCTCCTTCTATAGTCTTGCCAAGTAATATTACAAAAATTTGACCTCTTTATAAAGTTTAAACTATAGAATAAATCCAACTTTATTTAAAAAGGAACTTCATGTCTTTCAGGGAAGATACAATAAAATATTCAAATTTATGCTTTTTTAACATTTCTCTCATTTTTCTATTTGGGTCAAACCTAGTTTGACCATGTTGACATGTGTCATATTCTAATTAGCTCATTTCTTGCACAATCATTTAACCCCTCTAACTAGGTGCCACATGCAATCATGTCATTGGTCCTCTATTTCACCACATCATTGCACTATGTTACTGTGTTAGGTCATTAGTCACTATGTCACTATCCTAGTCAACATTTTTCCATGTCATCAGTGACATAGCAACCTCACAACATGTGTCACCTACCACAATACCAGCACCTAGTGAAGCATGATAAGTCTAAAACCTTTGCCACATGTCAGTTCCTAACTCATCCACCTCACCACCAGCTCACTACCACATGTCAATTTTTTATTGAGTCACCATGTCACTAAGTTAATCTCCCTGCATCTTTGTCTTGGTGACATGCCAACCATCGTCAGATGCACCATGTGTCACCATCTTGTGCGTCATGAGTTCTGCTTGCCACACAATGCCACTTGTTAGATGGTAATTTTCCCTCATCACTAATGCTAGGTCCCATACTTCTTTCTCACCAAATTTCAATGTTTTCCGACAGATCACTATGTTGCTACTGAAAAGCCTTTCCATTTTCTAGTGGCAACATAGCACCTTGCCTCAATTTCAAATTTTCTAGTAGGATTCCACCAATGCAATCGTTCAAAATTTCTTATTTGTGCCAACTGGTCATCCACATTAGGTGGGACCCTCCCTCTAGGGCTGCAGCTTTCAAAAATCTCTTGTCTCATGGACATTGTGTCATGCATGTGAAAATGTATATAAACATTTAAAAATATCCCCACCCACTCAATGTGGGATATATCCTTTTATGGTTTCTTTGGCTCTATGGGTTATGGCCACAATGACGCATCCTCCTTTTGTCTTTGCTCCCTCCACAAGTGGGGACCCTGCATCCAAACCTGTTGTCACTCAAACTTATCAAAAAAAAAGCCTTCTCCACTATGCCATATGGCTTCCCCTAATTTCATAATGTGGGGCTACCTAGAATGAAAATCCTACAATCAGTGTGTGGTCCTTTGTCTCTAGCTTGGGGTGTTGTGGTTGTCTCCATTCTATATACTGCCGCCCTAGCCTTTGTATGGATCACTCCCTTACCATGCTATTTTCTATCACTTCTCACATGGATTGCCAAGCATGGAGACCCCTAAACCCTCACAAGTTGTGGCTCCTTCCAAACTCAAAGCCCACCTTTTCACTTACGATAGCATACAAAGAATGAATTATGGAATTTGGTAATATTTAGAAGCTCGTTGGAGAGTATTTCCCCAGTTTCAGCAACAACAACAAAGGCTCATTGGTTTAATAGCAATCAGGGGAGTCAACTACTATGGCTTCATTATGTTGATTTTAGGATTGGAAATCAAGTTGATGTTCACATAATAGTATTAACTAAACATGTTAAACAAATAACAAATGTGGCACCATGGTCACATAGCATTGTGGTTTGTAATGCTCCAAAGAGAGGTGTGCTAACAATTAGTGTGAGGTGGTGGAATATTGTGTCTCAGATAAAAAAAAAACTAGTGGAAACTAATAAATATTTGAAGCTAACCATTAACAAAGACCCTGCTCATAAAAATTTGTTTGTGCATGGACTATGTTGTGAGGTTTCCAACAAACTCTATAGCTGTTCTTCTTATGCTACGGCCCCCTCTTTACGTATATGGGTGACCTCTTCTCTTGCACTACTACTCATGCTCATGCATGAATTCATCTACTTTCAGTGAATGCCATCCTCTTTCTTGGCACTTCTTAGACTTGTCACCTCTTATGGGCTTACTTGCCCATTCCTCCTATAGTCTCCAAGCTCTTACCTTCTCAACAAAATCTGGATATGTCTTTGCAAAATCATTTTCAATGAAACCTTCAATTCTAATGCTCTTGATAATTATTTGTGTCTGGTTCCTTATACCTTTACCCTCCTCCATATTATATTGTGAGATCATCCCACAAATTGTAGTACAACTAGAGAGGTTATTATTTTTAGGAACTACTTCAAGCATATCACCACCCACATTCTCAAAATAGATATCAATTCCATTTGGAAGGTACCTTTTAAGAGAAACATTTAAGTCTAGTTCCTCCTTGTAATTAAATGTGTCATCAAAACCTAGCTTGTTTTTTAGTAAGTCCCCCTTTTCTTTGCTTCCAACACTCCAACAACATAACAACCATGCAACCTAGAAAATTTCCCAAAAAGCTGACTAACTACTCCAGCAGCTTCAGAGTTATAGACTATTTCCTCTGGCTTAGGGGAGCTCACATTAAAAAAACCAACATAAGTTGTGTGTCCAGGCATTCCTCAAGCACCTATATTGTAGGAAATAGGTATATCTATATGTATGACCTTTCACATCATCCTACCTTCTAGTATTATACTATACTCTTCCCATCTAGTAAATCCATTTACCAAATCCTCTTGTTCAAATTCTGGGTGATTTGATATTACAACCTTGTAGATACCAGAACCATTGATAACCAATCTAGGAGTAAAAGGAGCTAAGAAGTAAGAAGAAATATTTTTCATGTAGCCTTGCATGTATGGATCACATGACAAATACAAATTCTTTACAAGAATGTCTGGTGATCCATCTTTCAACTACAATGGAAGCTTGGTACATTTTATCAACATATCAAACTCCTTTGGCATTTCAGTTACATAATCCTTCAAGATCACTTGCTTATTACTCACTTCAAAACCTACCATTTTAGTATAGTTTCCCTTAATTACTTGGTTAGAAAAGTTTACTCTCATGCCTCAATCATATGACCACCACCTTTATCACCTCTGATGGAATTAGTTGGGCCCCAAAGGGTCCGACTAAAAAAAATTCATTTTCAAACACTCTTTTTCCAACTTATTAGTTTCACACCAAGAGGTCCTTTGACTGGCCTTAAAAACTAAAGAATTATCAATCAAAAGATATAGACTGCCAAAGTTGCCCTCTCAGGACTACCTACAAGAAAACATGTCAAAAAATCACTAAATTGTGTTTGGATTTGGCTTTGAAACCTGGGCAAACTAACACTTGGGGAAAAATATACTGGGGTGTTTGCTCATTGTCATGAGGATAATATGAATCTACAATTTGGGCTCATCAAAAATAATAGGATGTGTTTGGAAAATAGTCAAAGTAGGCTACTCAAATTTGCAGACTAGAAACAATGGCAAAAAAGTGGTTTTTACAAATGGAATAGACCTAGGAAAGTGTACAGACGGATTCGTCATGATTTGAAAATTGGCACAGTTGAAGTATTTTCAAATTTCAACATAGTGTTACAATCCATTTGATCTCACCTATCATGGTTTCAAAAATATGACACCACAAATGGGGGTTTTGACAAATCTGCACTTCTTGACACAAATAAAAAGTTAGAAATTGCATTTGGAATCGCATTTGAAAACTGATCAAATGGATTCATCAAAAGCTAAAAATCAAAATATAACAAGTCTTTGAACTATAGAATGCAATGCAAAAGGAATTTTACCATTTTGGTTAACTAGGTCAAAGTTATAACAAGTCAAATAGGGCTTCCTAGAATTCAAAACAAATTGCATCAAAATGACAACAATAAATGACCAAATTTGAGGGATTCAAAACCTAGTCAAACATATTTAAAATGACTCAAAATTTGAAACATAGTTTCTATAGTATGGATACTAAATACTCCCAAAGTGATGAGTCATGAAATGTTACTGAGTGTGAGATATTCATATGCAAACACAACCTCTTGTCACTATTTGACACTTGGGCAAAAAATGCAAAATTAGAAATTACTCAAAATAGGACTTCACGGAATGGCTCAGAATGAAAAATTATCTTCATGGGACACATAGATGTACTAAATTCAAGGTGTTAGAAAAAATAAACACCTCATGGGCCTCAAATAGACAGTTGGGTACATATACATCAAAAAGCATTTATAGGGCTTAATCCACTCAATCGTACTCAAAATTGGGGCTCTAATTTTGAGTCCCAACAATAACTATGCTCTTTTTTCCAAGAATATTGAGTCTAGATTTGAAGCCAAACTCTCACTTAAGGAAAAGAGAAAGAAATCAAAGGCCAATCAATTAGGAAGTGGGGAAGAAATTGAAGAAATTTTTGACAATCATATTGAAATTATTGAAGCCATATTTTCAAAGAAATATTCCAAAGGCAGAGGAAAGTACAAAGACAAAATTCCTCTAATCTTCTTTTCTTGTGAAGAAGTTGGTGATACTACTACTAGGGTTCCTAATAGAGAAAGAAAGGATGAAAAGAAAAGACACAAGCACAAAGCCAAGAAGGATTTCAAAAATCACAAGAACTACAAGGACAAAGGTAAGAAAACTTGTTTTATGGCTAAAGATTCTGATAACAGTGAAGATGAAATGGTATATATTGTTGTAAAAGATGAGTCTAATGATGAAGAAGATAAGATGGCACTTATCTCTCATGTTAGCAAAAATGATACATGGATTATTGATAGTGGATTCTCACACCATATGACTAGAGATAAAACAAACTTTGAACATTATGATGGAGGAAGTGTAAGATTTGATAACAATGAACCTTGTTGCATAAAAGAAAAAGGTTGTATCTCATTAACCAATGAACTTATATGTGAAAATTCTTATTGGGTTGAGGGACTAAAACATAACCTACTAAGTGTGGTGTAATAATTTGGTATATCTCTGATACCATGTAAGAATTTGTCTAAGGCAATAATCCAATGCCAAGATCAAAAAACTCAATAGATAGCACAAGAGAGATAAATAATGATCAAATGAGAATAGATATCAGATGATTAGATATTAGATTATTGGATGAATACATCAAAGAAGTGGCTTGTATATAAAGGCAACTAATATGACTAGGAGTCAGCAAATAGATAAGTATAACAACTAAGCACATGTCCACCAAGAGTAGATTATCCTCCATTGTGCATTAATGCACATGCAACAATGAGAGGATAAGAATGCAAAGGTGTATCTCATAAAGAGATGTAGTAGACAACATTTTCTCAATTGGAGCGCAAACAACTATGTTGTCTACATGACAACTCATATGAATATGCAAACTCCTAGGTGTCCACATGACAACTAATATGAATATGCAATAACCTAAGTAAACTTAAGTAAAGTGTAAATAGTAAATACTTATTTACACCAACACTCCCCTTAAGAGCAACATAGGGAAATGTACTTAAGCTCACAAAAGCTAGAAAATAATGCAAGATGGGTCTCGACTACTAGGTCATGTTAGGTACCAATGTACAAAATACAAAAAAGAATGCAAGCTCTCATAAAGTGGAGAAAGAGAGAAAACTTCATAGGAAAAACCCTCCCCCATATATAGAGATAAGTATGATAAGATGCATGGATGGATGGAGTAATTAAGACCTCCCATTACAACATACATCATGTAGATATAATAGAGAAGTATTATTGTGGTGTCCAAAACACATGCCCCATTCCTCATTAGGAATGGGGACCTCCTACTTTTTTGACTCCCAGACTCATAGTTCGAGCATCGGAAGAAGAAATTTTTTTAGATTTAGAGTTTTGAAAAACAAAAAAACATTAGAAAATCAAAAATTCACACAAAAAAATTAGAAAATTGAAAACCACAAAAAAATTGAAAACTTGGAACACACTAAAAATGGAAAATTCAAAAAAAAAAATTAAATTAAATTAAATTAACAAAATTTCAATAAACTCCTCATGTGTGCACACACACGTGGACAAATCACATACCGTACACGCCATGTCGGGGGTTATAAAACCCCAAGTTTTTCCAACACTTTGCATTTCTTTGGGATAGTTTGTCAATGCTATCAAAGGCAAGAGAAGCACTCAAACCTTGCCCATGGTGATATAAACAAGAGGGCAGGCCTTGCACACCCATGCCCGTGGCAGCGCTAGTAGCACGCCCTTGTGGCAGTGCTAAAACTTCACCTATGGTAATGCTAGTAAAGAGGGCAGCACTTGCACATCCACACCTGTGGTAGCGCTCAAACTTCACCCATGGTGATGTCAATAAAGAGGATAGTGCTTGTGTGCCCACACCCATGGTGGCGCTAGCAGTGTACACCCATGGTAGTGCTTAAACCTTGCCCATGGTGATACAAACAAGAGGGCAGTGCTTACACACCCATGCCCATGGTAGCACTAGCAACGCATGCTCGCGGTAGCGCTTAAACCTTGCCCACGACAGCATTAAAAAGAGCAACGGTTGCGCGCTCACACCTGCGGGTAGGCGCTACGCCCTTCACACATTTCTTTTAAATGTTTTAATTTTAATTTGCAAAGGAATAGTAAAATTTTCATAAAAAAAAATTAAAAATAAAAAATAATAATAATAAAATCACCCAAAGGGGACATTTTTTTTTTTTAGTACTCATGTTTTTGTTTAACTTTTACGCTCTCTTTGGACTGATAATGCTTTCTTTTTCAATATGCAGGTAACATAACCAAATGGCATCCACATCCGGAGTAGCAACCAAGCCGATCTTGTTCAAATTCCAATGTGTACCTTCAATGTCAAGATTCCATGATGATTATGCTAAGATCAGAGATACTGACCTCAGACACACAGATTTAGGAGATTTCCTAAGAATTTGCAACAAGCCAATGAAGAGGTTAGCCTTTGTATTTGCATTGATCCATTTTGAGATTAGTGAGTGCAGCATCACATCCCATGTCAGTATAGTCAGCTAAACTAATCATGGCCCTATCACAGCATTTCATTCTTGGTGAGTGGGTGGTCAAAAGCATCACAAGGGAAGTGGTATTGGATTTGTAACCTGACAACATTGAGAGGGTTTTCTACCTACCAAGAGTAGACCAGTTCATCTAACTTTCCTATGAAGCAGCTGAGAGATGGTACAAGGAGCATCAACAAGAGGCCATTGACATTATACAATTCTTGTACCTAATTAAGAAGCCTCCTTGGGGAATGATAACCGAAAAAGTAGATATATAACCTAGGGATACATGAAGGAAGACATTGGATACTCCATTATTCTCTTGAGTAGAGTCATGGGCTTACCTGAAGTAGGCCACCTTAGCACATTCATGGTCAAATTCATTGAGACCATTAGATAGGCAAAGATACCATTAGACTGGGCCACCACACTAAGACAAAACTTGTGTGAGCAACTGAGGATGGTGAAGGACAAGAAATTTTTTTACATGACTTCTTAGCTAGTGTACCAACTTGTAGCAAGGGTGACAAACTATCCTAGTTTATATAGGAGAGGCAGTATGTAGGACCCCAATGCCTAACCTTACATAGCTTATCCTTATTTGGTGAAGAAGAAGCTCTCAGCACAGAGAAAGGAATATAAGATTGTGAATGATGCATTCATCTTTGTGAGAATTTGATTTATTGAAGGGGACTATGGTAAGAGGTTGTCCGATGAAGTCAAAGCACAAATCATGGCTATCGGAGCCTACGTAATCCAATTCAAGACATTCACATATCTATGGGTAGCTGGTGCATCCATCAATCCTAAGAATCTTTTGCCCAAATGACAAGTTGGTACTATTGGAGATCTCTAAGAAAATTAAGTCATCCTACAAGAAGATAAAGAGGCAACGGAGAGCTTTCTGTAAATGGTCATTTCAGGTGAAGCAGAAACAGGATATTCTGACATTTGAGTGAGTGGGAGAACTATCCTCTTGAAGAATACAACTCTCCTTGGCCATACTTTGACAATGTTGGTAAAGTGGAAAGCCTGGCACAAAAGGACTTCCATCATGAGGATGCCATTGAAGATCATTGGATGAAAGCCACGAACAACTATGATGTCTACATTAGGGACTATTGTAGGATGACTTTGTATCTAGTAGAAAAGGCTCTCTATGTGAACATCCTAGAAGAGATAAGGCAATAGTATTCTAAGGAGTTACTAGATCCCCTATTCAACAAAGATAAAGTTGGTGAAAGACCTATTCTAAATGTTGAGGTTGACAAAGAGGAAGGAGATGACATCAATCACTGAGCGAGACATGTCATTAGAATGATAAAGGATTGGATCAAAAAACCTTTTCCACTTGATCCAATTCTTGATACTATAATCCTCCATGCACATGCTCATCCAGAAATGGGTAAAGGAAGGAAAGTCATAGTTCCTATCTTTATGCTCCAGTCTCCAATTAGGCCAAAGACAGTCTACTAGCTTGATCACCCAATGGGATATTATCACCCTCCTGAAAAGAAGGGAAAGAACAAAAGAAAGAGGACCTCTCCTTAGAAGGTTCAAATAGAATAGGTGCCTTCCCAATAGTAGGAAAAAAGCTCACAAGATTCCCAAGGTATTAGAGCTACTCAAATCTAGGATGAATTTCAATTGCCTGCTATTGTGCCAAGCTAACCAGAAGAGGGAGAAATTCTAGAAGCCTCCATTCCTCCTATACAAGAAGAGCCCCCTTCTCCTTCCATCCCCAAGAAACATAAGAGGTTCAAGATTAAGATAAAGAAAAGGAAAATGAGTAGTAGAAGATTAGTACCTAATCCATTTATTCCTAAAACTATTCTGGAGGAAGAAGAAGATGAGGAAGAAAAAGAATCAGAAGAGGAGGAACAAGTACCCGTACAAAGAAGAACTTTGTTAGCAAAAGTTGTAGAGTTAGAAAGAAGAAAGAGTGCCATGAGTACCCCACCATCCACCCAAGTAGAACCATTAGAAGTCTCTTCTTTATAAGATGAAGTGCAACACTGGGTGAATGAGTAAAGGGAAGGAGGTGAGGATGTTTTCTCTATCATAGATTTTGATTTCATTCCCATGGGTATAGAGTTGGTTGGAGATAAGATTAGAGACACCCCTATAGGTTAACTCCAATAGGAAGAATGGATGCAGATGTTACCATATACACAGGGTTCTAATCTTACTCCTCCATCTCCACCACAAATTACTATGGTAGATAAGGGTTGAGAAACTCCCCCACCTCCAAGTTCAAAAGGGGAACAAGTTCAAAAGGAACCATCACCACAAGAGCAACTAGAGCCAAGGGCTACTAATGAATTTTAAAAAGAGGCGAAGATGGTAGAATATGCACAACAACCTTCCCAAGATGCTAAGGAGCAAGTTACAGGATCTATGGAGACTGAAGTTATAGAAGGAGAGTCCTCACAATAGGAGACGACTCCAAGAAAGAGTGATAAAGGGAAGGAGGTAGCTGAACATACCCCTTCATCATCAAGGGCCAAGGTAATAGAGAAACACATTCCAAGATTGTTCCAAAAGGAGATAATGAGGAGTTCTAAGCCTCAGTTCCATGCTTCAGAGGATGATATTTGTGATATTGCAAAAATCTTAAACAAACCCGAGTCTCCATTACATGATGCAATGCCATTCATGTTTGTCACTACCATACAAAATGAGGATTTATTTGTACAAGTGGCTCTCCCTCTTGAAGGTATAGATGTAGAAGCCATTAGTCTTGGGGATTATGAAGTAAAGGATGTTATGTTAGGAAGGGTTACACAAGATCTAGCCTGACAAATGATGACTATGGGAGTCAAAGGGTTCTTAGGCACATGGAACAAGACAAAATTGAACTCTAAATGCTTCAAAGTCAAGTTGAAATCCTAAAGGGATATCTAGTTGAAGTTGTTGGTCCTCTTGATCCTAAGGGCCCTAAGCAAACTCTAAATACTATTCTTAGAGAAGGGGAAGGTGTATAGCTCAATCCATTTTTGAAAGCTTGTCAGGAATGGTAAGAAAGCCATGAGGATAGAGGTGTTACCACAATCACAAGGAATTTGAAGTTACTAAATGCTATGCAAGAAAGCATGAATAAGATCGTAGCAATTTTGAGGTAGAACTTTAGTTTCATGGATGAGGTATAGGCATGGAGCAAGGATTGCATACTCTACAAGCCATAAAAGTGCAAAGGTACCTCACTTTAATTGATGTATATACTGGAGAAGAGCTAGACATGATTGACGATTAGATAGACAAGATAGACGATTAGATAGACAAGATAGAAGACGGAAATAAAGTAATGGAAACATTACATGAAGAGATCCATCGGCTCAAGGACCAAGCTCGAGATTGAATTTTGGAAGCAGAAAAGTTGTATAGTGATGCATGCTTAGGCATTTTTGAAGATGAAGAATAAGAGAAGCTATTGCTAGTTGAGGTAGTAGTGGAGAATTTCAAGAAGAAATTAGAGGAAGCATCTAGTGATGAAGATATTAGGCAAGCCTTTAGGACAGAGGAAGCATTGTTAGAGTTGGACACTAAACTCGAAGATTTTGCAAAGGCTTGAATTGAGGTGGAAAACTACAAACAAAAGGTAAAGGATAAATATGAGGCTTTAGATCTTCTAGATGCGGCTTAAATTACTAAGATGATAGATTAATTCAAGGGAAACCATCCAAACATAGCTTTGGGATGAAGAAGAACAAAACTCAGATGCCAGAATTTCAATTTTGACACTCAGTAAAATTTTGAATTTTTGACCCAGTCGAGGTATGCAGGTCCGGAAGTTGTATAGTGATGCATGCTTGGATATTTTTGAAGATGAAGAATGAGAGAAGTTATTGCTAGTTGAAGTAGTAGTGGATAATTTCAAGAAGACATTAGAGGAAGCATCTAGTGATGAAGATATCAAGCAAGCCTTAAAGATAGAGTAAGAACTATTAGAGTTGGACACCAAAATAAGAGATTTTGCAGAGACTCAAATTGAGGTGGAAAACTACAAACAAAAGGTAAAGGATAAATTTGAGGCTTTAGATCTTCTAGATGTGGCTAAAATTACTGAGATGATAGAGAAATTCAAGGGAAAACATTTAAATATAGTTTTGGGATGAAGAAAAAAACCTAGATGCCAGAATTTCAATTTTGACACTCAGTAAAATCTTGAATTTTTGACCCAGTCGAGGTACACAGGTCCACAAGTTGTACAGTGATGCATGCTTGGAATTTTTTTAAGAAGAATAATGAGAGAAGCTATTGCTAGTTGAGGTATTAGTGGATAATTTTAAGAAGATATTAGACAAAGAATTTAGTGATGAAGACATCAGACAAGCCTTCAAGACAAAGGAAGCACTGTTAGAGTTGGACACCAAACCTGGAGATTTTGTAGAGACTCAAATTAAGGTGGAAAAATATAGACAGAAGGTAAAGGATAAATATGAGGCTTTAGATCTTCTATATGTGGCTAAAATTACTAAGATGATAAAGAAATTCAAGGGAAAACATCCAAACATAGCTTTGGGATGAAGAAGAACAAAACCCAGATGCCAGAATTTCAATTTTTACACTCAATAAAATTTTGAATTTTTTACCCAATCGAGGTATGCAGGTCTGCAACTCTACTTTTCATATAGCTCCACAAGTTCACAGCTCTGCATTTTCATATAGGTCCACAAGTGCATAGGTACATAGGTCTGCAGCTCCATAATTCAGAAGTGCACCAATAGTTAACTGCCAGTTCCAAAAATAGCGCCTTCCATGCATCAAGAACACATTATGATAGTAGTTTAACTACAACATACACCTAGTGGAGGACCAACTCCTATTTTCGGTGCCTCCATGCACTTCCACTTTGATTTATGGCTTCCTCCTACTTTCTCTCTCGTGCTTTCTCTATTCTTGACATGTAAAGGACTCATGCATCCAATTAATGAATAAAATATGGATGGAGTCCCTCTAAGCACTAGATTATTTTTTAGTTTGTATATATTTAGTTTGTTTTACTATTTTAAAATCATTTTATTGCATGAATATATCTCTCACTCTCATCACAATTGAGGAGATGATTTCTTATAAACACCCCACTATAATATGTAACAAGGGCTATTGTTATTATGCAATAAAATTATGTTTTTGGTGCTTGCATTTGGAGTGTAGTGATTCTTGCCTAAATGTGTCATTGTTTTTTTAATTTTATTCATGAGATTGTGATTGAGCCAAAGGTTTATTGCATTTTTTTTAGTTGTGCATTCTTTTAGTTCTGTTGTTTGCTATGGATTTACAAATTTTTCTGACATAAAGAGCTTGAGAAGAGATCATCAAATTTTGTCTGTATAGCCTTTTATCTCACACGTGTGCACTTTCCATGGCCTTGTGATTTGATGAAAGGTGAAATGTCATATGATTGTTAAAGTTTCTCACTGACGATTGCATCAATGGATTCTAGGAAGCACTGCTCCTATTTTCATTAGTTTCCTATTGATTTATTCATAAGCTTAACTCGTAGCATGTTGTTTTCTGTAGCTTATGTATGTTTGGGATTTCAATTTCAAGTTATTTTCTTTCAGTTTCATTATTTGTTTTGCTAACCCCTTGTTAGAATAGGAACTCATTTTAGTTGCACTATTAGAATTGCATTCATTAAAAAACCAAAAAATACAAAAATATTGTTCTTTTCTGCATTATTTTGAGACAAAAAATAGATTTACTTCATTTTGAGTTTAAATAGAACCAAAGAAGGCCTCCTTGTGAACAATAACATTTATCTTCAAATGAGTAGATTTTGGTACATCGTAAGACGAATATTGAACCTTGCAGTTGATCCCAAAGATTAGCTTTTCAAGAGAGGAATTGCACAATGGATTCCTGCCATTGACCTCGTGTAAAATGACTACCCAAAAAGTATGAGAAGAACACAATACCAGAAGAGAAAAAGGTCCCCCCATAAGGGAGAAGAAGTAAAAGAAGAAAGGAGATAGGGTAGTCCCCCACCCCCCAATGAAAAATTCCCATCAGTGATAGTTGCTCCAAAATGAATGTAGAAGTTGATCCATGACTGCTAAATAATGTTCCTCCCCTTAGGAAGAAATAATGTCATAGGTACATATGATATGCTTCCCCAATGTGTAGAAACAATCCTCAAGATGAATGTTGTCTCTGAAAACTACTCGACTGTCCCTATGTCAATATTGAAGGTTGCCCATTCCAACACTGCTGAAAAAAAATTTAGATCTAGCATGGATAGATGTAGAACATAACCCAAAGAACAACCTATCTCCTCAAATGATAAAGAGACATCCTACAACTACTATACATAAGGATCCACAATCATATCAACCTTGTAAGATTGATCATGTAGAGAATGGATAAGAGGATCAAATTGTTCCCTTGCAACAACTAAATAAGGATCTTATTCATCAAAGAGATGCTGTATATAATCAATAATGTCTCCCAAATCTGCTATATAGGACTCCACAAACAAACCTAAATTTTTTTTGAAGTAGTCATCCCCTAATGTTGGAACTGGAAGATAAGGTGTACCCAACTATACTAAATTGCATGGACCTATCACTATAGCAATGTATGCATCTGGAATGTGTTGATGTTGTGACCTAGCTCTTCATCTATCAGAAGGATCCTCCACAAGTGATCCTATTGAATCACTATTAGTTTCCACAATGTTTGAGGTATGGAAAGGATTAGAGGATAAGCTATGTGGACTTTCCTCAAAGTGAACATTCCTCTCTATGATATCTCATGATTCTAAGGTTCCATAAGTTTATATGCCTTAACACTTTCTTCATATCAAATGAAAGTACAAGGCCTTAATGGAGGTGCCTTGCATTCTCTTGAAGATATGTGTGCCCATGTTGGACAGCCAAAAACTCTAAAGTGTTTCATAATTGGTTTTCTTCTGCACCATGCCTCAAAAGGAGTCACTCCATCTAATATAATATGAGGAGACCTATTAAGGATGTGATTGGCACTACTTATATCTTCTACCTCAAGAGATGGATCAAGAGACTTAGCTTGAATCATGCAACTTTCCATTGACTTAAGAGTTATAATCCTCATTGCTGCTACACTTGTCTTTTGTGGACTAAATGCTATAGGATTTTGAAGATCAATACCCTCCAGTTCACAAAAGTCTCTAAGTCTTGAGTTCACATATCTAATTTCATTGTCCATATGAAGAACCTTGATGGCTTTACTTGATTGCTTCTCAAATGACTCTTGAAGACTAGAAACTTATCAAACACTTCATTCTTGTGATCAAGAAAGTAGAACCACGTGTAGTGTGAAAACTCAACAATGAAACTGAGGACATAGTGACCCTTGTTAACTAGTGTCACTAATGCCTGCTAGAACAGTGTGAACCAACTCAAGAATAGTTGACGCTCTCCAAGACTTTCCTTCATCAAACTTATCTTCTAGATGCATATCCATTGAACAAGTTGAACATTCACTATTAAATTTTTTTATTGTAGGTAGACCTTTAACCATTTTTTTGTGCTAAGTTGATGAAGATAACAAAAGGAAAGATGTCCATACCACTCATGCCATAATTTACTTTGTGATTGTGAATATGTCAACAAGGCATGTGAAGGAGACTTAGGCACAAAGTGGGAGAAAGAATAAAGCCTTGTGTCATGATTAACTTTACCCACTGTAACCAATGAATCATCTTTAAGATTATGCACCATTACTAAATAAGGAAGGAACTCAACTTTATTTCCAACTCCACAGTGAGTGATTTGGTGAATTGAAAAGAGATTAGTGCTAAGGTGAGGAAAGTAGAGAATATCTTTGAACTCTTTATTTTCCATCTCAACTTGTCCTTTCCCTTCAACTTCCAATTGTGTATCATTCCCTACAAAGATGTGAGGTACCTTAGATTGTTCCAATGAAGAAATATTTCCTTTTGAAGAGCCTATATGATGTGAGGCACCTGAGTCAAGAATCCATTCCCTTGACTAACTTGAACTTTACATAAGTGCTTTCCCTTTTCCCTTTGAAGTAGATGGATTTGAATCCTTGCAAGCATTTGGCACATGGATTTTGTTCTTCCTAAGTAAGTTTTCCAACTCATCTATTCTCTTAGTCTTGCAATGATGCTCATCATGATTTAGTTTGCAATATGCACAAAATAGTTTATCCTTCTTCTTGTTGTTTCCCTTCTTGTTGGAAGAAGAATTTCCTTGTTGTGAGGAGGAAGATTATTGTGACCTTGATTGTTATTTTGGCTTCCACTTTGTTGGCGCTCAAAATTGTAACCCAAATTTTGAGTACTATTAAGAAAATTGAGCCCTATAAATGCTTTTAAATGAGATTATACCCGGCTATCATTCTAAGGCCAAAGAGGTGTTTAATGCTTCTAGAACCCTAATTTCAGTGCATCTAAGTGTTATATGAAGTTAAATTGGCATTTTGAGTCATTTCAAGAAGTTTCATTTTGAGCAAATTTCAAATCTTCATTTTACCTCAAGTGTCAAACAGCGACAAGAGGCCTTGTTTGCATATAAATATCTCACACCTAGTAATGTGTCATTACCCAACACTTTGGGAGTATCTAATGTCCATACCTAAGAGCCTATTTTTTAGATTTTGAGTCATTTTCAGTCCATTCAACTAGGTTTTGAATCCCTCAAAGTTGGTCAGTTATCAATGTCATGCTGATGCACATTGCACACATTTCTGGGAAGCCCTGTTTGACGTTCTATAATTTTGATCCAATTGACCAAAATATGAAAATTCCTTCTCTATTGCATCCTATTGGTCAGAGACTTGTTATGTTTCAAGTTTCATCTTATGATGAATCTGTTTGATTAGTTTTCAATCATGATTCCAAACACAATTTCTATCATTTTACCGGTGTCATAAAGTGTAGATTGATTGGAACCCCTATTCGTGATGTTATAACTTGAGATCCATGATTTCCTAGATTGAATGGATTATACCATCATGTTTTTCTCTGAAAATACTCCAAGTGTGCCAGTTTGCATGTTCAGATGAATCCGTGTGCACATTTTTCCAAGTCCATTCCATTTGCAAAAAATGTTTTCTGTCCATTTTCCTAGTCTACAATTTCCAAGGAGCCCACTTTGACCACTTGACATTCACACCTAGTTATTCATCATAAGCTCCAAATCATATATCCATAATGTCCTCATGACATAGAACCAATGCCCTAGTTTTCATATCCCTAAGTGTCAATTTACTTAATTTTTGAAGCCGAATCCAAACCTAGTTTATTGTTTTCTAACATGTTTATCTGCGAGTGATTCTGAGAGGTCATCTTTGATAATTAATATCTCTTGACTTATTTTTTTCATGAGACAAGATTTTATAGGGTACAAGTGTGCGGAACACAGAATCAATGTGCCAATTTTTAGAGCCTGGTTATTTGTTCAGGTCAATTTTTAAAGCGAGCCGAGAGGCCCTATTAGCAAAAAGTTAAACATTGCAGATAAGTGATAAAATAAGTTTCAAATGATTTTTCAATGATTTAATGTGTTTCAAATCAGTATCAGGCAATCAATGGATTAGTTTGATGGTTCAGATGTTTGAAAATGAAATTTTTTTTAGCCGGACCTACTTTGGGATCTGGCTAATTCCATCAAATTGGTAAATCATTATGTTTCAAGATGTTTTGTTTTTAAGTGGAGATCATAATGGTTGCAACAATTATAAATTCTCAAGATAGAAGAATTCTTAGCCAATATAAGAGAGGGCCACTACCAGAGGGCAAAAACCATGTTACTGAAGCTTAAAGATATGACAATGCCCCTAGAATGGGAACACATTACACACGTTGTTGGAGATGGTGTAGCTCCAAGAAGACTCCATGTGGCTTGGGCAATGGTTGAGGCTATATATGTTGATAATACAAATTAGGCTTTTAGAAAATACCTATATGATGATGAACCTGCTTATGCTATGAGGAGTGGCAACCCTTGCTCATCCATTGGCTTTGAAGAACCTTGTATCTATTGTCAAAAGCCTTAAAGAATCTGGCCTTCATGGTATTGAACTATAGAAGTGGTGGAAAATTAGTTGGATTTAGTGAATTGGCTTATGCTTATGGCTTACTGAAGATTGGAGGGTCTGATTTTCATGGAAAAGGTGGCCCTAATGAAATTGATTGGGAAAAAGTAGCTATTCCAGATTCAACAATGCATGAATTTCTCAAAGTAGCCCAGCGTATTTGGTGCGATGCGCTTAAGGATATCTTATGTGACTTTGCAGAATCTTTTAAACCAAAACTAGATAAGATCATTTGTCTCAATGGTGATATGTTTCTAAGATGCAACACCATTGATAACCAGGAAGAAACCATAGCTTTGCATTTGTATTCATGGTTTTAAAAAGGTGGAAGCATTGGCTCTGGTCGAGGTGTACAGGGTATAGATTTTGGGTTTGTTTTAAGTTATAATCATAAATATGTATATAGTCACACACCCAATGATCTGAATAAGACATTGGATGGATGAAGAAGCCAGTTATGAATTAGAAAAGGCATGACTGGCACATGGAGAAAGAGGAAGCACTTGCCAAGAGAAACACGTGAAGTAGGGGAGCAGCTATGAGGCAACCTATGGCAACATAAAGAATTCGCATGAGCAAGAAGAACAGGGTCTTCACATTGAGGAGAAAATGACAAAGTCTGCCGCCAAATAATGAAAGTCACCAATGAGCCATGAAAACATTAAAATGGTAATAGCAAAATAGGCGAGGCATTAAAAGAACAAAGAACCAGTATACAAAGAAACTCCATGTTATAAAATGGGATGCCCGTGTTTAAAAGAGGCACCAATGAAATTGCAAGCACACGAATTAAGAGGCAATCATCCAGTGTAGAAAGGAGGAATTAGAAGGCCAAGTGCAGACTACATTCTCTCAAACTCCAATGCCAAAAAACCTACATTATTGATGATGGGGAAATCTTAGAAAGAATGCCCCACATTTTAAGAGCAAAATACCTACATTAAAAAGAGGAGTCAACTTTAAAAGTAGTCCCTAACGGCCTAACAAAAATGAGGAACCCACACTTTGTAAGAGGAAAGACATTTAAAAGAGCACTCTTTTACTACTTTGTGGAGGCCATTAATGACCATTCCACAAAACCTTTTCTTCTCTGACTTAATTGATGGCTGGGGTGTTCATCGCTGGGATATGGAACAATGCTGGAAATAAGGCAGTTTTGTGTTAACACACCATGTGTAGGAGAAACAATTAAAACCTTTTATCACACATTGGGGATACAAGGATTTTTTGTTCCCCTTAAATGAAAATGCACTCAATTTGATTGTTGTCTTTGAGACAAAGGCTTTTGAAAAGCCAACGCTTGCATAGGTGGGCCCGTGGTCGGCTAGAGACTAGTAAAATTTTGAATTAGCATGTAGTCCAAGATTGATGATGACATCAGTATTAACAAATGTGCCAAAAAATTCAAAATTTGGCTAGTCGCTATGTCGCTAGCTAGAAAATCCAAGAAATTTTAGCTAGTGACATAGCGTCTAGCCGAAAAACTTGATAAGTCCGGCAAGGAGATAATAAGCAACATGGAATTCGGTGCATCAGATCGCACCACATGGTTAATTGAGTGGCCCTCGCTATCTCACCTCGTAAAAGATGCACGAGAGTTAACATGGTAAGATAGCAATGCTGATGTGGCAGGGATGACATGGTGGTGATGTGGAGTTCTTGACCAAACACAAGCTACCACATGGCATGAATCTTGAGGGAGGATGATGTGGTGATTAGTTTGCAACGATGCACTAGATCGCACCACGTGGTAGATCCAGTGGTCCTTGCTATCTCGCCAAGGAGAAGTTGCTCACGTGATAACATGGCAACATAGCAAGCATTAAGGTGGTGATGACATGTGGTGCTAATGTGGATTGCTAGTCAAAATGTGACACGTGGCACTTACCCAAGTTTGAGCCAATCAGAAGATGACATGTGGCAATGGTGGTCGAACCATGTTTGACCCAGAATGAAACTTGTGGGGAAATTTTCAAAGGGTTTTAAAAAATTAATCTTTAAAGATTTTTCTCCAAATGTGCAATCATCAGACATTTTAAATAATATCTATTTTTTTAATATAGTTTAAACTTTGAAAAGTTAAAAATTTTGCAAAATGAATATGCAGACCATGAACAGAGGCATAATTTTTCAAATGGCTACCAGAGGCATGATTTTTAACTGAAATAGATGCTCCAATATAGCACTGAAACTAGGAAAATCTGAATTTTCCATTTTTGAAGTTAGTTTTTGCATAGGTGCTCACCAATTCGAGCTATAGGCTAGTTTGTGACTTTCGGGGCATTGGTAGCAGAACAACCAGTTTTCACTATTGAGAACTTGAATTGGTTAGAGGGCATATTTAAAGGGTTGTTAGGATCTGAATGTGGAGAAAATCATTTCTAAGATGTTGGCTTCTAAAGGTCATATAAATGATTTTCACCTTTTACTATGAGTTCACCTTGGCATCAAAAATCAGTTATGATGATGGATAAAATATCTCAAATATTTCTGTCTTGTAGAGACCAAATGATGAGATTTTGATATTCAGTTGAAGAGAGAAGGTAGAGAGAGTCTTTTGAGGGCAAAGAGAGGGAATTTCAAGTGGACAGATGTTGGATGCAGAGTAGATCCGAGACTTCCTTCTTCCTATATCTTTCTCTTTCTTCCTCATTGTAGGGGGTCCAATTTTTTGGAGAAAATTTGCACACTACTGTGGTACCAAGGTTTTGGTTCCAATCTTGATGCATTACCAATACTGAGACATCATATTTTTCAGCATAATTCTCTCATGTGAATATCAGTAGGAGGGAATATATAGATAGTTCAGATCTGTTAGATATTTTCATGCTTTCATTTTCATGCATATGATTGTATTGATTTTAAGGAAATAAATGCACAGAGCAATAGATGATTGAGTTTTAGTTGAATCTTGTCTCCTTTATCAGCTAATTTTCAATGTTTTACAATCTTTGACATAGAGCTTAGGTTGTAATTGTAGTCCCTTAAGACTGTATGTTATTTCATTGTTGCCTGTGACTCAAAGGGTTACGTAAACGCTTCAGGGAAATCAACAGGGTTGTGAGGTTACTGATGGGGATATCATGTAAGAATTAGGTTTAAGCTGAACATTGATGTCTATTTACAAGTTTAATAGATAGATCAGATATCTAAAGACACAAATAGGTATCAGATATCCATATGTGTGTTTTTGATTCATAGATTTCTCCAATGGTTAAGCCACTGATCAGTTTATAGGAACATTAAGTCTTACTACTGCATATCTAAGGGTTTGTTGAAGTCAACATTATTAATCAAACATTCTTTACCTTTCATGTTGAAGGACCTAAATGTTTAACCCTCACTCAACTTCTGAGATTCATAGATTTGCATTTAGCTATTGTAGATCTGTGTCTTTTCTTAAGCCATTAGGAGATATAAGGATTTTCATCTACTTAATAGAATCAGGGATATATTTTTTCACTAGTATGGTATCGATTGAATCTCAGGTCCACCTTCCTAGGTTTTGGAGAGCCTGAAGTAGAAGAAGGGTCAAGCCTTAGAGTTGGTCCAGTGTCTAAAATGGCATGTTGAAAATGGGAGTTAGCTGCCCCTAGATATGTCATATTCTCATTGGGATAATTGAAAACCCTCCAGCATTTTCAAACACCAACACACTTCTTTTTCTTTCTAATGATAAAATATTTTCCACCTTGATTTGTTTGGTTCTCATTAATAGCCACCAATTCCTTAAACATTGATGAGTTGAGAATTCCCCTATCTATCAACTTGGAATATTCCAACATCAACATTTCTACAAATGCATCAAATGAAGGCTTAGTCAAGGAAATTCCCATGGTCAACTTGTGAGTGTTGTAACTCAAAACAAAAGACACATACTCTAAAGGTATCCTCTTCAAGATGTGATGAATCAATAAATCATCCTTCATGGCATTACCACAATCCTTAAGTAGTGCTTTCAACTCATTGGATTTGTTCGCTTAGTCTTGAATTATGTCAAAATTCTTAATATTCAAGAGAATTAGATCATCCTCAATTTGGAATCCCTTTTACTCATCCACCTTACCTTACAACCCTTCAAGTTTGTCCCAAGCACCCTTGGCATCCTTAAAGCTAGAAATGTGGAAGAAGAGATCTCTATGAACACAACTCTTAATAATTCTGAAAGCTTGGTTGTCTTTAACTTTCCAATAAACTTGTGCATCAATATCAGTGTGTTTTATAATTTTACCATCAACATATAGATTTAAACTTTTTTCCATTACTCTACTCCAAACAATATCTTTCCATGTAGTATAATTGTGTGAAGTTAAAAGTGGAGTTTTAGATGAACTCATGATGCAAAAATTAGAAGAAGCACAAGAGAGAAAGAGAGACACAAGAACACAAAACACCCTCCAAATTACTTGATCAAAGAACACCGCCCCCCTGCCCTGCCCCCCCCCCCCAAAAAGTGATGTTGTTGGCACTTTATATATAGTGCATTTACAATCTCCACTTACCAATTTTAGGCCAAAGTGGACTTATGGTTTTTGATATTTGCAATTGAAAATATGAAGCTATATATGACTAAACAAGATAAGACACAAGACCCCTCAAACATCTAATTAATTACAAGTACCAAAATAGGGCAAAAATGACCAAATGTTGAAATTACTATGTCCACTCAAAATTACTCAAAACTATTTCTAGATCTAGAAAGTAAACAAAAATTATGCACTTTCAAAAAAAATAGCGCCTAAATATGTGTCCATATGAAATTAAACAAAGCCTCTAAAGTTGTAAAAATTGGGATTGAAATTTTTTAGAAAAATTCAGGAATAGAGATCACAAACAACTTGCACCAATATGTAGATCATGAAATTCTACCCCCAAAAAAAAAAAATTTCTCAAAAAAGGATTCTATATGAGGGAGATATTGTTATTTTAAAATCACCACTATAATTATTTTTCCTATATCACCACCGTCATACCTGTAAAAATCAAATGACTCTAGATTTCACCTTAGATTTCCAATTTTGATGAAACAAAAGTTGATTTGGGAATTTTTTGACCTTTTGAATGTGAGCCAGTATCTAATTTGTACCAGTAAGCTCTGATCTTGATCATGTAAAACAAAATCTCTCCAATGGCTATGTAATGAAGCTCCTATGGCTCTAATACCATGTAATAATTTGATATGGATTTGATACCATGTAAGAATTTTCTTAAGACAATAATTCAATGCCAAGATCAACAAGCTCAGTGGACAACAGAAGAGGGAAAAATAATGATCAAATGAGGATGGATATTAGATGATTGGATATTAGATAATTGGATGAATACATCAAAGAAGTGCCTTGCATATAAAGGCAACTGATATGACTAAGAGTCAGCAAAGAGATAAGCATAAAAATTAAGCACATGTCCACCAAGAGTGGATTATCCTCCATTGTGCATGAATGTATGTGCAACAATGAGAGGATAAGAATGCAAAGGTGTATCTCATAAAGAGATGTAGTAGACAACATGTGCTCAACTAGAGTGCAAACAACTGTGTTGTCTACATGACAACTCATATGAATATGCAAATGCATAGGTGTCTACATGACAAGTAATATGAATATGCATTAACCTAAGTAAACTTAACTAAAGTGTAAATAGAAAATAATTATTTACACCAACATGTGGCACAGTTGAACAATATTGGATTCAATGTAGAATTCATGAATGGCAAGGAAAAACTACTAGATGACAAAGGAAACCTAGTTGGATCTGGAAAACAAACAAAAAATAATCTATTTTATCTTGATCTTAGTGAATTTTCATGTTTTATTGCTCAAGTAGAAGAAAATTGGTTGTGGCACAAAAGACTCTGTCATGTAAACTTTGACAATCTAGTTAAGATAAGCAAGCATAAAAGAGTAAGAGGCATTCCTAGTTTGAAGAAGCCTAATTTGGGTTTATGCAAGAATTGCCAAATTGGCAAGATGGAAAAGTATCTAGAAACAAAACAATATTGGTATGTAAAGGCTTTTCTCAAGAAGAAGGTATTGATTATAGTGAAAATATTTCCCTTGTTGTAAGATTAGAAGGTGTTAGAACCTTATTTGCATATGTAGATCACAAAAGATTTAAGGTATATCAAATGGATGTCAAATTTTCATTCTTGAATGGAATTCTTGATGAGGAAGTCTACATTGAGCAACCCAAAGGTTTTTTAGATCTTAACAAAAGAGAAATGGTCTAAAAATTACACAAAGCATTATATGGTCTCTATAAGAATTTTCCTTAGGAAAAAATGACACCAAGATTAATAAACTTAAGAACTTAGCACAATATGGACCAACAATGTATGATCATAATAACAATATGAGAATTAATATCTTATGTGTATACACGCTAGAAGTGCCTATATATAAAGGCATCTAGAATGACTAGGAGTTAGCAAAGTGATAAGCATGACAACTAAGTACACATCCACCAAAATTAGATTATCCTCCATTGAGCATAGGAGTTTGTGCAATGATGAGAGTATAATTCTACATAGGTGTATCTTGTGAAGTGATTTTGTAGACACCATGTGCTTAAATAAGTTGCTAACTCCTATGTTGTCAACAAGACAACTCATATGACAATGCATACTCCTAGGTGTCTACATGACAACTAATATAATAATGCATTAACCTAACTAAACTTAAGTAAAGTGTAAATAGTAAATAATAATTTACACTAACACCCCCCCTTAAGTGAAATTAAGGGGAATTCACTTAAGCTCACGAAATCTATGATGGGTCCTAGCTACTAGGCCATGTTAGGTACCCATGTACAAATGTAATGATGTACATACAATGTTGTGCAATGCAATCTCTCTGAAAATGGAGAAAGAGGGAAAACCTCATGGGAAAAACCCTCCCCCAAAAAGAGAAATAAGTACAATAAATAAAGATGCATGTGTGGATGGAGTAATGAAGACCCCCCCATTATGACATACATTATGCATATGCAATAGAGAATCCCTCCATAAGAAGGAAATATGGAGAGAGGAAATCCCCCCCTTGGTGAAAGATCTCCTAATGATGAGTGCTTGAAGAAAAAAGAGAATCCAATGCCTACAAAAAAAATTTCTCCATTTAGGAAGAAGATACACTAAGTATAGGTGCAAGTATGCTTCCCACTATGGATAGGAAGTTAGATGAGGAATCCATATGTGGTATGTTATGGATGTTGCTTCTAAAGTCTACTCATATTTTGACAAGTCCTTGATTAATATAGATGCCACAAGCCAATCTAGTGGATGCCCAAAAGAAGGTGGCAAACAAGGTATGAAAGTGGATCAAACTCCAAAGACAACGAATCACCCTTATAGGAAGATATGGGAAAAGAAGCAATGTAGCCTCTTGTCAATGATGAATGCACACCCATGAAAGAAGCTACTTGATGAAGAAATTGCATCATAAAAACTAAATGATTTTCCTCCTTGTACGAAGCAGTGGTGCCATAGGTTTAGTAGAGAATTCTCCCCAACTAGTAGGAAGAATCCTCGAAATATATGATGTCTGAGGAAACTAGAATAAAATCTCCAAAGACTGATATATCTCCCTTGAAGTAAAAGAGTCCTCCTCCAACTGCTAAAAAGAAGTATTCACAATCATGTTAGCCTCGAAAGAAAGATCAAGTGGTTGAGGGTCAGAGTGTTCCCACCCAACAAGTGAAGAAGAATTCTCCTCAACAAAGAGAAGATGGATGTCATCAATAATGTCTCCCACATCTTCATGTAAGACTCCACAAACAACACTACAAGGTCTAGAAGGAAGCCATCTAATGAAACTAAAATAGGAAGACATGATGTTTCCTACTTCATTGAATGAAGAGCATATGTGGCTGGAATTAGATTAGTAGAAGCAATAGGAGCATTAGGAGATATGATATCAACTGGAGTTGTAGGTACCATAACTAGAGTGACTGGAGGTAGAATGTCCTTTGGGAACAAAATAATCTAGACTAATATTTATAAAAATAGCTTGAACAATTATGCTAATAACCAACTGATCAATGTAAGAGGGTAGTTTTTTGGATCATAGATAAGGAAATACTTCCTTATGTTCTCTTAGATGATGAATCATCAAAGCACTCCATTTCTAATAGTTCATTTTTGTCAACTTCAATTTTAAACCAAAATGACACTTGTGACATGACTCCATGAGATCAAATAATGTATGCACCCCAAAAATGCAAAAACAATCAAAGAAACCCCCCAAAATGAATACTTTGGGTGCTTTATACTTAGTGCATTTACGATGGCCACTTTCTAATTTAGGGCCTAAGTGGAATTCTAATTTTTTTGTTTACAACCTCCACTTGGAGTTCAAATCTAGTACTTATCAAGGGAGCTCAAATATACAACAATTTTGAAGTTTGATCAAAGCAATACAATGCAAAAAAGGACCTATTTCTGAAATTGGTATTTTTGTCCACACAAGCCTATAATTTGATTATAGATCTAGAAAGTAGACAAAAAATTATGCACTTCAAAAAAATTGGAACATGATTATGTGTTTAGATGAGCGCGTATGGAGCATTTGAAGTTGCAAAATGCAGGATTGGATGGTTATAGCCACCAAAATAGATTTTTCTAACAAATCCATGCACCAAAACTAGAAAATAATAGCACCACTAAAGAGTTCAAGAAATCCTAGCCCAAATAAAAAAAAAAATAAAACATAATTTGGAGTCTAGATGACTAAAATATGGCCTCCTAAAGATGGACTATCAAATCAAAACTACATATGGTGAGGTGTCTACCCTATAATGTTAGGAAACTATGAGGTTAAATTTGACATCCAAATGATCATTGCTATAGTGCAATTTGGCTTGCTGGTGATAGTTAGAAAGTTGTCATTTTTAGGCTCATGAAATATTGATGTCAGCAAAAATGGGCCGACTAATTGATGTGGTAGTACAGTCTAATGGCATGTCTTGTATGATGGGAGCTGATGTGGTCATTGTTAGCATGAGTGTTGATGCTATGGGGGAGCATTGCAGAACTTTGTTTGTCATTGAAAAAAACATAGCAATAAGTTTTATAATATTGATAGAGTAGCAAACTGAGATTTGTGTATTAAAGACATCACATTGCATATCTACTTGTGTGCAATTATCAGCATATACTATAGCATGTATTTAACATATGGGAAAGCGCACAGAACCTGAATCAACAACATATAGAAGATATTAGTGATTAGAGAACTACAAGAATGAAGAGTAGTGGAAATACAGTTTCTAGTATATGACCAATATAGAGCTTTGCACTTGGAATGAAGGGTTGTGTAGATGACTGGAGGAAATATATTGACCACTAATGATGTCAGCAAGTGCGTAGGTATGAAAGTTTCATGTGTGATAGTTTGAGTACAATTGAGAGCTGACAACATTAATTAAATGTGTATTTAATTTAATTAAATATGGAGCCAACTCAAGGAATTATTGTTGAGTGTATGGAGCCAACTCATGAAATTAATGATGAGTGTGATATAAAGGAAATATTTTTTCTAAGTTTTGACGTGTGGAAGAAGATTGAGGAGCAAAAAGTCTTGTGAATTGAAAAGAAGAAGAGAAGAGTAATCTACTAATGCGTGTAAGTGACCTTAAGGGTTATTGTTGTTGAGTTCCAGATCTAATTGTATGATCTAAGAGTAAAGAAGTCTGACATGCTAGATAAAGGAAGAGATAAGAGATTTTTCCACATCTATTATTCTAAAAGGAATAGTATAGAGATCAATTGGACAGTGGGTTCGTTGATATGATCCTGAAAGCTCTTTGGATAGTGGCTTCAACTACCTTCCACAAACTCCTAACAGGGTTAGAATCTCCTAACAAGGATTCAAAGTCTTAATATGATCTCTTTGAACTAATTATTGGGTCCATCCTCTAACAAGGAATATTCAGATTAGTAAATTATCTTGTGGGCATCATTCCCACTGGGGCTTTCCCTCTGATCAAGGGTTTCCCTAGTCAACATATCTAGTGTAAATATGTATGCACATTTCTTTATGATTGTTGTTTTCCTTGGTTGAATGATTAAGAATTGATTAAGAGGTTTAATTTTTAGATTACTGTATAATTGATTCACACCCCCCTTAGTTATTCTAACAATTGGTATTAGAGCCTCAAGTTCTTGAAGAAAATTTTAACAACTTTGCGAGATCCATGATGAATCTATTTAGAAAGGAAAGTCCTAGATTTGATGGCACAAACTATGATAGTTGGATAGAAAAATGAAGACATCTCTTGTGCATGGGTCTAGGATATTGGCTTTTAACCAAGAAATCTAAGAACATTGTAGAAGAAGACAATCTTGAAACTTGCACCGAGGAACAAAGAGAAGTGTTTATGTGCAACATAAGGGAAAGAGAAGCAATATTGTTAGTGTTACTAGAAAGTGAGTATAGTCAAGTAAAACAACTTAAAACATCTCATGAAATTTGAAAAACCTTAGAGGCTAATTATGAAGGTGACACTCATGCTAAGAGGGTTAGATCATAAAACTTGTATTGTGCATTCCAAGATGCTAAAATGATGGAAGATGAATTTATTAGAAGTTATGTTGGTAGAATATGTAAGATTTTTTGCAAGAATCACATCTCTTGATGGAAAGAAATCTGATGATGATGTAATATGGAAGATCTTGAAAAGTCTAACACCATCCTTCAAGACAATAACTTAGATGATGTGAGTAATGTTACCTTGCAACACTAACTTCACCAAAGAAAAATTTCTTGGGAGATTGGAAGCTAAATAATTTGATCTAAAACAATCTAGAGAATTAGCAAAAGTTGAGATAACATTTAGTGCACTAAACATCAAACTTGGTTTAGCAAGGAGCACAAAAGTGCAGGGAGACATTACTAGCAGTAGCAAGTCCATTGAAGAAAAGATCCAAGAGGGAGTAGATCTTCTTATAGAAAGAGAAAAAGATGGTAAGAATATCTTTAAATTTTGGACATGTAATGAATATGGTCATTATGCATCTAAGTGTCCTAAAAGAGAGTGAAATTTTAAAGGGAGATTCAATTCTAGAAGACCTAGAAACTTTTTATATGCTAATGAAGAAGAAGAGGAAGATTATGATTAAAACATGAGTGAAGATAAACTACAATTTGTAGCTATAAAGGAGGAGGATCTTGACAAAGAAATCAGAGAACAAAGTGCACTAACCTCACAAGTTGAAAAGAAAGATTGGATCATTGATAGTGGTTGTTCACATCACATGACTAGTGATATGAACAAGTTTGTCAAATTCAGAAGCCATGATGGAGGAATTGTTAAAGTAGGGACCAATGCAACTTTTCATATCATAGGAATTGGATCTATCACACTTGATGGTAAACCATACACTGATGATGTTTATTTTCTTGATGGACTAAAGTATAACTTGTTGAGTGTTGGACAACTTATGGACAAAGGTTACCAACTACATTTTGGTAATGATACATGCATCATCAAGAAAAAGGAAGGAAAAATACTTGGTAATAGTACAAGAACTAGAGATAATGTATTTTAGTTAAACTCCACTAAAATAGAATGTTTGATAGCTAATATTGACAACAGGTTGTTATGGCATAGAAGATTTTGTCACGTTAACTTTGATAACATTGTGAAAGCCAGTAATACATTTGCTATAAGAGATTTACCTAAGATCACTAAGCCCACTGACACTATTTGTAAGGAATGTATCTTGGCTAAGTAGAAGAGAGTCTCACTTCCTAGCAAAAGGTTTTTTACTACATAAAAGCTAGAATTTTTTCATACAGATCTGAGTGGTCCTACAAGAATACGAGGATTCTATAGAGAAAGGTACTTGATGATTTTTGTTGATGATTTTACTATAATGATGTGGGTAGATTTTCTTAAAGAAAAATTAGAGGCTTCTGAGAAATTCAAGATATTTAAGAAAAAAGTTGAGAATGAATCTAAAGTTAAAATCAATAGCTTAAGATCAGATAGAGGAGGAGAATTCACCTCTAGAGAATTCAATATCTATTGTGAAGAGCATGGTATCAAGAGACAACTATCCTCACCCCATAGACCTGAGCAAAATGGGATTGCTAAAAGAATAAATAGGTCAATTGCTAAAGTAGCAAGATCCATGTTATTTGAAAATGATGTACCAAAGACCTCTTGGAGAGAAGCAATGAATACAATAGTATACACACTAAACAGAGTGTAGATAAGAGGAGGTATGGGCAAAACACCCTATGAGCTATGGTTTGGTCACTCACCAATAGTCAAATATTTCATGATATTTGGAAGAAAATGTTATATCAAAAGAGATGATGATATAGGTAAGTTTGATCCAAAGAGTGATGAAGGTAAGTTTCTTGGCTACTCATTGAAAAGTAAAGCTTACAAATGCTTCAACTATAGAACAAAAACTATAGTAGAATGCGCAAATGTCAAAATTGATGAAAATTTTGGCATTAAGGAAAAGATAGTGGACTATAACTCTAATGGAGATGACTATTCTAAAATAACTAATAGGAGTAATGAGTTATTTTTCAAGACTAACAATGACTTACATAATAATGTGCAAGTTGAAGATGTGAGAGAAGAATAGAGTGAAGTACTAGAAATAAGAGTTGAAGTAGCAACTCCTACCCCAAATAGGAATTTGATAAGAAATCATCCTACTGATCATATAATAGGAAGTAAGGATTAGGGAGTAATGATAAGAAGAAAAATTAATGAAGAGATATGTTTGATATCTCAAGTAGAACCAAGAAGGATAGATGAAGCAATCAAGGATGACCATTGGATAACAGATTTGGAGGAAAAACTTTAGTAGATAATCAAAATAACACATGTGAATTGGTTCCTAGACCAAAGGACAAAAATGTGATTGGCACAAAAATGGGTATTCAGAAATAAAATGAATGAATAGGGAGAAGTAATAAGGAACAAAGAAAAACTTGTATGCAAAGGCTATTCATTGCAAGATGGAATTGATTATGGTGAGACATATGCACCTATAGCAAGAATGGAAGCAGTTAGAATGTTTCTAGCATATGCAACAAATAAGAATTTTAAGGTGTATCAAATGGATGTTAAGTTAGCATTCTTAAATGGAGAGCTTGAAGAAGAAGTGTACATTGAACAACCAAAGGGTTTTCATTTAATAGAAGAGAAGGACATGGTTTTCAAACTAAAGAAAGCATTGTACGGATTAAAGCAAGCACCTAGAACCTGGTATGCAAGATTGGACAAGTACTTAGCAAAGCTTGGATTTGCAAAAGGAACAACAGATAGTAACTTGTAATTAAAGGAAATAGAAAATGGTTTGCTAATAATCATTGTATTTTTTGATGGCATCATTTTTGGTGGAAATGATGAATGCACTAACAAATTCTCAAAAGACATGAAGAATGAGTTTGAGATGAGCATGATAGGAGAAATGAAATTCTTCTTAGGATTGTAGATTTTTCAAAACAAAGAAGGTATCTTTATTTCTCAGACCAAGTATTTGAAAGATTTGCTGAAAAGATTTGGTCTAGAAGATTGTAAACTTGTTGGAACTCCTATGATAACTGGTCATAAGTTATCAAGCAAGGATGAGACACCTACTATTGAATAGAAGAAATATAGATCTATAATTGGAGGATTGTAGTATCTGACTTATAGCAGACCAGATATAGCTAATGCAGTTGGAATGATATGAAGATTTCAAGCTGATCCTAAAGAATATCAATATGCAATAGTAAAGAGGATATTTAGATATCTAAAAGGAACATTAGATCATAGAATTTGGTATGATAGAATTAATGACTTTACTTTCTATACTTATACAAATTTTGATTGGGCTGGATATAGAGAAGATAGAAAAAGCACCAGTGGTGGAGCATTCTTTCTTGGAGGAAGACTAGTTTTTTTGCTCAGCAAGAAGCAAGATTGTACCTCACAAAGTACAACAGAGGCAGAATATGTTGCAACAATAAAGAATTGTAATCAATTCATATGGATAAATTAGATGTTGAAAGATATTGGAATTACATTCATAGAACTTGTTATCATTTACTGTGGTAACACAAGTACTATCAACATGTCTAAGAACCCTATTTTGCATTCTAAAACTAAGCACATAGCAATAAAGTATCATGAGCTAAAGGAGAAAGTCATAAAGAAAGAAATCAGACTATCAACACTAAGGAACAAATTGCAGACAATTTCACAAAGGCTTTACCAAAGGATACATTTGAGTACCTGAGAGGTATGCTTGGGGTTATGGCCCTACCTAGCTCAGAGTAGAAGATGAAGAAGTGCATCAATCCAGGGATCATAGCACCATGGTTAGACTGGACTAAATGTTGATGCTTCCTCAATGGGGGAGTATATGTGATGAATAGAGTTAGCAAAGGATTCTTAGCAATTAGTAATTGGTATGAAACTATGTCTTTTGACACTTGTAATATTTATAGAACTATATGAAAAAGTTGTAAAGCAGCAGACCGAGTTATGGTCATTTTGATAGATTGTTGTATGTTCAATTTTTGTACTGCCTTTGACATTGATGCCAATGGGGAACAGATCACATGAAAAACAATAGAAAGAGTTTGTACTATTGGGTAGAAATGTTGTAATAAAAGATTTGCATAAATATTTGAGTGATGAAAAAAAAAACTATTGGTATTCTTGGAACTAGATGTTTTCCATCTATGTCTCCATCAATGCCAAAGGGAGAGATTGTTAGCATGAATTTTGATGCTATGGGGAGCATTGCAAAACTTTGTTTGTCATTGATGACAATATAGCAATAAGTTTGTATAAGACTAATAGAGTAGTTGACTAAAAATTTTGTATTAAAGACATCACATTTTGTATCTTCTTATGCAGAGTTACCAACATATACTATAGCATGTATTTAACATATGGGTAAGTGCACAGAACCTAAATCAATAGCATATAGAAGATATTAGTGATTTACAAAGAACCAGATAGAAACAAAGCAGTGAAAAAATAGTTTCTAGTATACGACCAATATAGAGCTTTGCACTTGGAATGAAAGGTTGCACAAACAATAGGAGGAAGTATACTGAACACTGATGATGTCAACAAGTGCATAGGTACAGAAGTCACACATGTGAAATTTTATGTAAAATTAATAGCTAATAGCATTAATTAAATGTGTATTTCATTTAATTAAATATGGAGGCAACTCAAGGAATTAACGTTGAGTGTATGGAACTGACTCATGAAATTAATGATGAGTGTGGTATAAAGGAAATGTTGGAATTATAGATTGAGTAACTGAGAGGGAGGGTGAATCAGTTACTACAAAATAAATCCACAAATCCCTTAGATGTCTTAAAACTTAATTATTGTTGTTACTCGGTAGCCACACAGAAAAATGTTGTAACTTGGTAGATTAACTTGTTACTAATCTTAAGCATTCACAATTATCAACATGCATGTAGAAGAAAATAACATTAACACAAGAGACACCAGATTTAATGTGGAAACCCAATATGTGAAAAACCACTAAGTAACTAGCTACCAATTTTCACTCTTCGAAAGTGAGCCCTGTTAGGAGCCAACCCTGAATGGGATGCAACTAAACTTTGTTGATACGGATCTCTTCTCTACTTCAATAGATCCTCACTGATAATTGATATGACATTTGTGTAACATCAAAGACAACACACAATTGAATAATTATATCCAACAATCTCCCTCTTTGGCATTGATGTCAACACAACATGTCATAGTAGAATGAAATTTGAAAACAAGTCTTTTCTGACAGAATGTTTCTCCCTCTTACATTTCATTCCTCAAACTCCTCAAATATAGTAATCTCCCTCTATGAAGGAATTACATAGCTTCTTTACAAACATCAAATTTCAAAAAGATATGACAGTATAATCTCCCTCTTTGACAACACATGCCAAAGACAACACAAACCAAATGAATAGAAATGTACCTTATATATTGATTCATATGCAACATTTCCATGATTATTCTACATCAACTGAAAGATCTTCAACTTGGTAACTGTTGATGTAGCACTAAATCTTCATTTTAGTGAGCTTTAGATAGGAGAATGACCCTTAACTTACCTCTCAGATTAAAAAATGCATCCTTAGGTAAAGACTTTGTGAATATGTTAGCATTTTGTTCCTTTGTATGGATATATTCCAATCTGATCTCCTTATCTTGCACCAATTCTCTGACAAAGTGATACTTTATTGCAATGTGTTTGGTTTTTGAATGCATCACTAGATTTTTGGATATGTTAATTGCACTTGTAGTGTCACAAAACATAACAATATTTTCTTTGATTTCTTCCTTCATACCTTCCAATAATTATTTGAACCAAACAATATTAGAATAGTTTACTACTGCTACAACATACTCTGCTTCTATTGTGGATTGGGATGTACAATTTTTCTTTTTACTTGTCCAAGAAACCAACCTCTTTCTAAGAAAGAAAGATCCTCCACTTGTACTTTTTATATCATCAATGTTTCTTGCCCAATCTACATTAGTAAACACTTTTAAATCCAGATTACCTCTAAATGTGTACCATAATCCATAATCTTTAGTTCGTTTCAAATATCTCATGATCTTTTTGATTGCCATCATGTGATTTTCTCTTGGTTTTTCTGAAAATCTTGCTACAATACCAACTTCAAGGGCAATATATGGCCTTGTATGCACTACATACTGCAACTTTCCAATCATAGATCTATACAATGTCTGATCTACCTCTTTTGATTCATCATCGATGGTAAATTTCAATCCAGTACACATAGGAGTTCCAACTAGTTTGTAGTCTTCTATACTAAACTTTTTCAGTATTTCCTTGATATATTTAGATTGAGTGATATAGATGCCATTCTTACTTTGCTAAATTTGAAGACCAACAAAGAATTTGATCTCACCAAACATTGACATCTCAAATTACTTATTCATTTGTTCTAAAAATTCTTCGCAAAGATCGTCATTTCATGTGAACAAAGTATCATCCACAAATATTTCTGCCAAAACAATCTTATTATCTGGTCCTTCCTTGATAGACAAGCTACTATTATCATTAGTTCTCTGAAAACCAATCTGAATAAGATAGTTGTGTAGTCTTTCATACCATGCTCTATGGGCTTATTTCAAACCATACAATGCTTTGTGTAATTTGTAGACCATGTCCTTCTTGTCTAGATCAACAAAACCTTCAAGTTGCTCAATTTACACCTCCTCATCCAGTATACCATTGAGAAATGTTGACATGACATCCATATGATAAACCTTAAATCCTTTGTATGTAGCATATGCAAGTAAGGTCCTGACACCTTCCAATCTTGCAATAGGAGTAAAGGTCTCTCCATAATCTATTCCTTCTTCTTGAGATTATCCTTTGCATACCAATCTAGCTTTGTTACTTGATACCTTACCATCTTCATTCAACTTATTTCTGAATATCCATTTAGTTCTAATCACATTTTTGTCTTTAGGCCTAGGTACAAGAGTCCATGTTTTCTCTTTCTCTATCTACTCTATCTCTTCATTCATAGCCTTGATCCAACTTTCATTTTCTAATGGATCTTTGATACTTCTAGGTTTAAAATTAGCAAGTAAACAAGTACCTTTCAACTTACTTCTTGTCACAGCTCCTTCAGATTTGTCTCCAATGATCTAATCTGGTGTATGATGTCTCCAAGCATACTTAGCTAATATAGGTTCCTTTCCTTTTGAATGCTTTGCATTCTCATATTCATGTACTTCAGCTTTAGGTTTTGGCTATTCTATTTGTTGCTTGGGTCCTTCAAACTCGATAAGCATTGGCTCGGTAGCATTAAAATGTGACTCAAGTTCTTGTAATTCGGTTTGAACTTCCTGCAACTTGGTTACTGAAGACTCAGGAGTAGAAGATTTTTGGTTGACAGGTGTATCTAGCATCATATTAGGTTCAATGAAAACAAATTTCCTATAATCTTCTAGTTCTATTTTGCTTTCTTCTACAGTTCTTTCTACAAACTCATCAACTTTCACATGTGCACTTTCTATGATTTTGTGAGTAGACAAGTTCAAACATCTATATGGTTTACTTTTGCAAGAATAACCCAAAAATATTCCTTCATCACCTTTCACATCAAATTTACCTTTTCTAGATTCTTTCCAAATGTAACATTTTCTCCCAAATACCTTTAGGTAACTTACATTAGGTTTATAGCCATACCATAAGTCATAGGGGATTTTTGAATGAATCCTTCTTCAGTTGTACTCAATTCAAGGTATGAACTGCAATGCTGATAGCTTCCTTCCAGTATTTGATAGCAATGTTCTTTTCAATCATTAAGGTTCTTGCATAGTCCATGATAAATCTATTCCTTCTTTAGCTTTTCCATTTTTCTCAAGTGTTCCAGCAGTGGATACCTATCTTTTGATCCCTCTTTCAATGCAAAAGTTATTGAACTCATGTGAAATGAATTCACCACCTTTGTCTAACCTCAAGCATTTTAGTCTTTTTCCTATTTCCTTCTCAACTCTAGCCAAATACCATTTGAACTTATCAAATGCTTCTGATTTCTTTCTCAAGTATATGATAGTCATCATTCTTGAGTAATCATCAACAAAAAGAATGAAGAACTTTTCACCAGTATAGCTTTCAATTATAATAGATCCACATAAATCAGTATGCACAATTTCTAAAACTTCTTCATACTGATAGTTTTTACTTTTGAAGCTAGTTTTTCCCATCTTACCAATTTGACAATTCTTGTATAGACCAACCTTAGGTTTCTTTTTATTGGGAATGCCTCTTATTTCCTAAATTTACTTATTTTCACCAAGTTTACAAACTTCACATGACACAAACTCCTATACCATAACCAACTTTCTTCAACTTGAGAAATAAAACATGAACATTCACCAAGTTCAAGATAAAACAAGTTACCTTTTGTTTGAGTACCTGATCCAATCAGCTTTCCTTTGCCATCTAGCAATCTAGTTTTTCCATGCATGAATTCTACTTTGAATCCATTATTGAGTAGTTCTACCACCCTCAACAGATTGTGTTTTAGTCCTTCTACCCAATATGCATTATCACATACAAGCTCTTTGGTTAGTGAGATTCTTCCTTTTTCTTTTATGCAACAAGGTTCATTATTACCACACCTCACACTACCACCATCATAGTTTTAAAAATGTGCAAACTTAGTTTTAGCACCAGTCATATGATGAGAGAAACCACTATCTATAATCCATGTATCAGTTTTGCTCACATGAGAGATAAGTTCCATTTCCTCATCATTGTCAGACTCATCTTTCACAACAATGTACACAATTTCATCTTCTTCATCATCAGATTTATTAGAATCCTTAGCCATGAAACATATTTTCTTGCCTTTATCCTTGAATTATTTGAAGTCTTTCTTTCCATTGCACTTGTGACCTTTCTTATCATCCTTGTTTTGCTTATTTGGGCACCTAGTAGCAATATGTCCAATTTCTTCACATGAAAAATAGATTAGAGGAAGATTACCTGTGTATTTCCCTTTGCCTCTAGAATATTTCCTTGCTAGTGGGGCTTCAACCACCTCAAGATCACTATCATAACTCTATTCTAATTATTCTTCACTTTCTGACTAAGAATCCTTTATCTTCTTTCCTTTCTCCTTGAGTTAGAACTTGGCTTCAAATGTTGATTCAATTTTCTTGGTAGCTAGAATATAGTTATCATAATTATTTAGCTCAAATCATAATTATCTAGCTCAAATGCAACCAATCTTCCAACTATGGCCTCTAAATTTATCTTATGATTTGCTTCACATCTTCTTTCTTGAATTGTAAAAACTCTAATTGCATAAATGGGAAGTAATGTTCTAAGAATTTTACTTCTAACTATTTCCTCCTTGGTATCTCCTCCAGAATCTTTGATTGCACTAACACTTACTTTCACTCTTTCAACACATTTTGCAATTTTTTCATCCTCTCTCATCCTCATCTAAACAAATTTTCCTCTTGAACTTTCTACTTTGGCTCATCTTACATTATCATCTCCTCCATAGATTTCTTTTAGCTTGTTCCACATTTCAAAGGTAGTTTTGTTGTCCTTGACATCATCAAATTCTTCATAGCTTAGGGCAGATGCAATGTCTATCATCATGATGTTATGAGTCTTTTTCTCATCAATATCATTAGCAGATAATGTACCAGAAGGAGTTACATATGCTTCATCTAGATATTTCAATCTTGTGTCTCCAATAGAAGCTAGATGGAGTCTCATGAGACCTTGCCATGCTGAAAAGTTATCCCTATTAAGCCTTGGAATTTCCCTCTTGTAAGACATCTTGATCTTTAGCTTAATCTTTGAAATCTTTCCTGCAAGCACCAAAAGCTCTAATTCCAATTATTGGAATTATAGATGGAGTAACTAAGAGGGGGTGTGAATTAGTTACTATAAAATAATTCACAAATCCCTTAGATGTCTTAAAACTTAATTATTGTTGTTACTTGATAGCCACACAGAAAAATGTTGTAACTCGGTAGATTAACTTGTTACTGATCTTTAAGCATTCAAAATTATTAACATGCATGCAGAAGAAAATAAAATGAACACAAGAGACACTATATTTAACGTGGAAACCCACTATGGGAAAAACCACCAAGTAACTAGCTACCAATTTTCACTCTTCTAAAGTGAGCCCTATTAGGAGCCAACCCTGAATGGGATGCAACTAAAATTTGTTCATACAAATCTCTTCTCTGCCTCAATAGATCCTTACTAATCAAATAAAACTCTACTCCTCCTCAAGGATATTGGATCCTTCTTCAAAATTTTCTCACACTTCTTTACAATCAACTCACTTGCATACTTGATCATTCATACATCCATTCATACATTTGAAAAAACAACTTGACCTTTTATTTATACATTACAAATTGCAAAATTGGATCAATTACAAGTTACATTTACCAATAAACCATACATCAGTCGGCTACAAACATTACATTAAAAAAATAAACTTTATTTCCAAAAATAGTCAAATCTTTCATTGGTTGACCCAGCTCAGTAAACACTATTCTAGAAATGATTTCCAGTGTTAACCAAGTGAAGATTGGTAAACACTACAAACTTTAAAAAATTCTTTGTAGATTGAGTGAACTTGGTAAGAATTGATTTTCCTTCACTAACCTTAATAACTCGGTTAACACTAACCTCTATCTCAGAATCCTTTGATGCTGGAGTGAGCTCAGTAGAGATTGACTTCATAGTGTAACCTCCAAAAATGCTCAATAGACTCTGTAATTCTCTTTGCTAACCTTCTAAGCTCGATAGACTCTATCTTTTTCCTTGTTGATCAACTGAGCTCAGTAGACTCTGATCGATAACTGATATGAAATTTGTGTAACATCAAAGATAACACACAATTGAATAATTGTATCCAATAAGAAAGATGTTTTCTAAGTTTTGAAGTGTGGAAGAAGATTGAGAAGCAAAAATACTTGCAAATTGAAAAGAAGAAGAGTAGAGTAATCTGCTAATGCCTGTAAGTGGCCTTAAGGGTTATTGTTGCTGAGTTATAGATCTGATTACATGATTTGAGGGTAAAGAATTCAATGTACAGGATAAAGGAAGAGATACAAGATTGTTCCACATCTATTATTCTAAAAGGAATAGTACAGAGATAAATTGGATAGTGGGTTCATTGATCTAATGTTGAAAGCTATTTGGACAGTGGGTTCAATTGCCTTCCACAAATTTATAATACAGTTAGAATCTCCTAATAGGGATTCAAAGTCTCCTAACAGGGACTCTTTATACTAAGTGTTGTAATAGACTCCTAACAAGGTCCATCCTCTAACAAGGAATATTTAGATTAGTACATTATCTTGTGGGCATCATTCCCACTAGGGTTTTCCCTCTAATTAAGGCTTTGCATACTCAACATATCTAGTGTAAATATGTATTTACATTTCTTTATGATTGTTATTTTCCTTGGTTGAATGATTAAGTGGTTTAATTTTTAGATTACTATATAATTGATTCAACCCCTACCCCCCTCTCAATTATTCTAATAGTTGTACAAGTAGCTAATGTGGTGGCCGCATGGGACCTAATATGGTAGTTGAGTTAGCATTTACTTGGCTATTGATGATGATCCACATGGATGGCTGGCAGCATCATGACTACCAATGAGAGTAAAAGATAGTGTTCAGAAGCGGTGGAGGTGCCACAGGAGTTGTAGAGGTCACCAGTGGGATGGTCGCTAGAGATTTGTTAGTCACCTGTGGGAGAAAATAGCGATGCCCAATGATCTATGTAATTGGTTGCTTGTGGTGACTGAAGTTAGCAGGTGTTGTGGGATCCCACATGCACTGTGTTGTACCTCTTTTACTTATTTAAAAGCTAGATTCCATAAGGTTTGAAGTAGCTTAGAAGTTGTTGTGATGTGTGATGAATGTCAATTGCCATTGAATGTGTAAGCTATTAGGTTGGAAGACAATGTCGATATGGAATACTCTATCAGCAATACAATGGAATATGCTAGTCATGGCTGCCAGGGTTTGATTGCCTAGTATGCATACAATAAAAATTGCTCTCCTATATGCCAAATGGCCAAAAACATTTTGGAACAAAATAATGCACATCTAAAAAAAATTGTAAAGACGCAAAACAAAAATATAGATCTGAAAATCAATTGCACAGATCTGAAGAGATCATACCAATTCAACAAATCGGGCCTTGGGGTTCTAGTTTGCAAAAGAAATTTTCCTTAGATTTGACTATTACCTAGGGTAGGCAAATTTATAGTCAAAATTCATTGAATCAATGCTCTAGACATAACAGTGAGGTCCTCTTTTTCTTTAGATGTTCCCAATAACTGTTGATACTCTGGATGTAAATCATGGCCCTCTGAGAGGTGAAACAAAAATGGTCTCCAATGGCAATTAAATAAGGCTCCCTTAATTCTAATACCATGTAAGAATTTGTCTTAGGGAAAAATGACACCAAGATCAAGAAGCTCGAGAACTTAGCACAATATGGACCAACAATGTATGATCATAATAACAATATGAGAATGAATATCTTATGTATATACAGAATAGAAGTCACTATATATAAAGGCATCTAGAATGACTAGGAGTCAAAAAAGTGATAAGCATGACAACTAAGGACACGTCCAATAGAAGTGGATTATCCTCCATTGAGTATAGAAGTTTGTGCCATGATTCGAGGATAAGCCTGCATAGTTGTATCTCAGGAAGAGATGTTGTAGACACCATGTGCTTAAATAAGTTGCTAACTCCTATGTTGTCAACAAGACAACTCATATGATAATGCATACTCTTGGGTGTCTACATGACAACTAGTATAATAATGCATTAACTTAAGTAAACTTAAGTAAAGTGTAAATAGTAATTAATTATTCACACTAACAGTCTCAAGCAAGTTCCCAAAGCTTGGTATGAAGGATTACATAACTATTTGATAAAGATTGGCTTTCAAAGAACAAATGATAATAGTAGTTTGTATGTCAAAGAAGGACCAGAAAAAAAGATTGTGTTGGCTGAAATATTTTTTGATGACACATTATTCATAGGAAATGATGACTTATGATGTAAGGAAACTTAGCAAGAAAGAATATAACCATTTCCACATAACCCATAATAGATCTAAAATAAATACAGAATTAAAATCCACATGCAAGAGAATAGACAACATACCCACAAAATTGTGACACAAGATATACCCTAAGAAACCCTCATTGAGGGAAAAACCCAGCCTCCAAAAGCATCCATCTCCATGTATTATTTAGCAAAAATACCATTGCCATACAACCATGGAAGCCTTCATGGCCATAGCCACAACAGAACAAACTATGTGAACAAGCATGAATCCACACATTCCATGCCATGCTTTCAACCTTCACAAATGCTCCCTTGGCTAACCTGTCAAGCCTTGTCCCACTCGACTCTTGCCTTTGTCACTCTTACTCTCTACAACAACTACCCTTGTGACTACTTATATAATAGCAAGTCCCACAAAACCATCAAGTGGTATTACATAAACCATGTGCTACCTAACCCACTGACCCCACATTTAATATTGGAAATTTAATTATTTTCCTCAATATTAAATAATTACATGAAATATATTCACAATGTTACAATACAACTCATCAAGAATATTTCATGGGAATCTTTACATGTTGCACTTCCATCTAGGCACAACATTACATAATAAAATAAAATAATAAAATATAACAATATTATGCAATGTGTGCAACACCCATTATCTCAACAATCTCCCACTTGTTGTATACATTGCGTAGGGTCAATCAGTAGCCACATAAATGAACAAGGCAAAAATCCCTCCTAGCACATCCACCATCATAGATCAAACTACACCAAGTGCTCCATCCTGATACCCACAACAAAATCAAAGTATCCAGCATCTCAAACATGAATAATCTCACCTCCTATTACGCCACTACCACTGGACATACATAGAATCCATCCAAAGAGAAAACCACCCAACCTGTCACATTAGAAGATCATAAAATCCTATACCAACTGAATTCCAAGCACAAATAACCTAATCCAAAGGTAATCACATGTATCTGTAGTTGTAAAAATATTTATAGCTGAAATAGCACCCACGGCAAGTGTCAAACCCATACAACGATCCATACCTCAAAGGTATAACAAGTGAATCTCATATCACTGACATATCTAATCTAAAACCTGCAATCACAAGCCTCAAGAGCAATACCATCCACATATATACCAAGAAGCTCCCACTGCAAAAGATAATGTCAAATCTATAATCAATCCACTCAACATATCTCAAAGAAATGAATCCATGTAGTCTCAAGGACATCCACAATACATAAACTAATATCCTTCAAAAACAACTCTCGTAAAAAGTCTCCAATAGTCTCTCAAATTCTCCACAACCAACAAAGGAAAGAGATAAAGTAATAACTATGTCATCTCTCACATGACATACATGAACACAAACTAGTGATCACAATCTCTAACCAATCTCAAATCCAATGTAGGAAAAATTGAACATCCGAGAAGATAACCAAGACCAAAGAAACCATGCAAATCATAACCTGTATCATGTCCTTCTACACACACCTCTAGATGTAAACTGTGTAAGTATGATCTTCTCCATAAAACCCCAACAAGAAGCCTCAACAACACCCAAACCATACCATATAACTAATCATGGATGTAAGCCTCTCACAAGAAGATCAAATTCATAAACCATTCCTAAACCAAGGAAAATCCATTCTTAATCCAAGGAAAATGCCCAATATAAAACCATCTCCCAAACTCAACCAGCATAACAACATATGCACATGGAGATAACCAATGTTAAACCATCTCTCAAATGAACCCTCTAGAACTAACTCATGTACCATAGCTCAAGATTCATATCCATAAAAGACAAGCATAAATATAATGCAACTGAGAGAAACAATGGGGTATACCTCTCAAGTAGCAAAACTATCGAGTAGACTAAGAGTGGGGAATGAGAATGCTCATCAAGATACCCAAGTCTCCAACCAAGACTCATCTAAGAACAATCTCCTCTCAAGTCCATATCAGGTGACTGCCCCTCGGACTTCCTGTTGAAACCATCAACCATCCCAAGAAATACTTCTCTAATCCAAGAGAAATCAGCATCACCACCATCTCTAGGTATCCATGAGCACCTGTAACCAATCAATCCATGCCAACTCCAAATGCAACATAGCAATATCATGAATTATCTAGCTTATGATCAGTGTACTCAATACCAAGAAACTAAACCAAGATCAATGTCAAAGTTCCAAACATGGCCTTAGGAACATAAATATGACAACATTATCTAACCATCTCAACCAAAGAGATAACATGCTCCACATGAACATACTATAACATGTCACAACTCTAACTTTGTATCAAGAGTATACCATGACATAATAATAAAACCATCCTCATACCAAGGATAACATGCCAAATAAAAGCATAAATCGTACCTTTACCAAGAACTCTATGAGTTCTCAAAATGCAACCATCTTCACACACCATGAAGAAAAAAACATCTCCACATACTAGGAAGAACCATCTCCACACACCATGAAGATAACCAAGAACTCCATGAGTCCTCAAGATCTAACCATCTTCACACACCATGAAGATAACAAGTGCACCATGTAAATGTCAAAGACGCTTCTGCAGCAACAGGATCTAAGACAAACCTCCAACATCTAAAAACACTCAATAAATATATTAATTCCAACAACTCCCACTCAACCATGGTACCAAGTCACCTAGGGCAACATAAAATTCATCTCCTACATGAAGATCCAAACCAAAATTACGAACTAATCCTGCACTATCACCCCATCACTATCACAAGCTCCCACTAGACCATGTATCCAAGCTATCCATGACATAATGATGAAAAAAAAATCCATCCTCTAATCATGAGAATCAACCAAGGCCTCAAACTATCAAAGAACTCAAAGTGCACATCATGAGCTCCTCAAAAGAAACCAAATAACCGTGATCCTCAACCAGGAAGATATACCACCATAACCAAATTAGAAATCCAAGCTAATGAACATCAAGGATGTACCTGTATATCCAATCATGTCATGCCAAAATCTATGACACCATGGTCACATCCATGAACCAAGCATCTGGCTCTCAGTATGTCAAACCTGTCAACATAAAATAGTCAACCACAATCCTCCACCATGACTATACCTAGTAAAAACATCTCATCCCTTCTACATGAAGAAAAAAATTAGCAAATCATGTGACTTAGGGCATAAACAACCCAAATCCAAGCCACCAATTTGAATATGCATCAATAATGAAAGATCAATGGGCAAAGACAACCCATAACCAAGCTATAAATGCAACCTGTAAGTATAGACCGCTTGCAACACTGCAAAACTTGTAGATCCAATAAGTCATCATACATATCCAAACCAAACATTGATAACCATATCATCATGAGACCAAACTAAAATATGAACTGAGTATACAATGACATCAAATCTTAAATCTCCAATGCCATAAACTCACCATGTTACCATAGTCAAAATATATCTATAAACTATTCAAATCAATATATTATCAAATAAACTATCCCAAACCTACATTAAATCTAAATCAATGTGTAGAGCTCTCCAAGAGCTTTTCGTTGACTACTCAAAGTCCAAAATCTGACTCCGTATGCCGAAGTTATACCCTAATTCGTGCTCAAAATAAATAACATCTAACTTTAGGGCTCTTAAAACCTAACAAAATCTCAAAATCATAGAACCAAACCTATACCATGTTGTAGTGCTCTGAATTAGCTTTCCAACACCTATAAGAACTCTAAAATCTAATATTTTGAGAGAAAATTATGGCCATTTTACTAAGACAGTCTTTTTACCATTTTCATTACGATTTTTCATTTTTATTATGACGAAAATTCTGACAAAACTAAATTTGATGACCATCATGGGCTGAAACCAAAAACCTCTTTCATTTCCTTTGAACATGGCCAAATTAGGGCATATTATATATCAAAATTTATAGAAATGTCAACCTGGATCCAATGTTGAGGTTTGTTTTTACCTAGGAGGTCATTTCTACAAGCTACCCCCCAAAACTCTCATTTAAATAAAACATCCAAAAAAATCCTTTTGTCCAATTTCACATGCCCAAATCTACCAACATCCCATCATAATAACAAACCCAAAACCCTTAGATTTTCAATAAATCATTGATATATCTTGCCCTTTTCTTTTATCCTCTCATGCATTCCCATGGATTCAATCTAGGGTTACAACAACACAACCATTGCTCTGATACCACTTGTAAGGAAACTTGGCAAGAAAGAATATAACTATTTCCACATAACCCATAATAGATCTAAAATAAATACGAAATTAAAATCCACATGCAAGAGAATAGACAACATACCCACAAAATTGTGACACAAGATATACCCTAGGAAACTCTCATTGAGGGAAAAACTCAGCCTCCAAAAGCATCCATCACCATGTATTATTTAGCAAAAATACCATTACCATACAACCATGGAAGACTTCATGGCCATAGCCACAATCGAGCAAACTATGTGAACAAAAATGAATCGACACATCCCATGCCATGCTTTCAACCTTCACAAATGCTCCCTTGGCTAACCTGTCAAGCCTTGTCTCGCGCGACTCTTGCCTTTCTCACTCTTACTCTCTACAACAACTACTCTTGTGGCTGCTTATATAGTAGCAAGTCCCACAAAACCACCAAGTGGTATTACATAAACCATGTGCTAAAACCATGTGCTACCTAACCCACTGACCCCACATTTAATATTGGGCATTTAATTATTTTCTCCACTATTAAATAATTACATGAAATATATTCACAACATTACAATACAACTCATCAAAAATATTCCATGGGAATCTTTACATGTTTCACATCCATCTAGGCACAACATTACATAATAAAATAAAATAATAAAATATAACAATATTATGTAATGTGTGCAACACCCATTATCTCAACATATGCAAGACATTTTCAAAAGAAATGAGGAAGGAATTTGAAATGTCTATTTTTGGAGAGATAAAATTCTTTGTTGGATTACATATTCAATGGAAGAAAGATGGTATCTACATCACTCAATCCAAATATAGCAAGGAGATACTAAAGAAATTTAGAATGGAAGACTCAAGACCAGTTGCAACCCCTATTTCTATCAGACATAAGCTTTCCAAAAATAATGATTCCAAAGAAGTAGATTAGACCACATATAGATCAATGATTGGGAAATTTTACTATGTAGTACATACAAGGGTTAACATTACATTAGTAATTGGTATGGTGGCAAGATTCTCAGCAAATCCCCAAAAAAATCGTATGATGGCAGTCAAAAGAATCATGAGATATCTAAAATGTATTGAAGACTATGGCTTATGGTACAAAATCAGAGGCAATCTAGACTTGAAGTTCTTTACTAATGCTTATTAGGCAGGAAGTCATGATGATAGAAAAAGAACTAGTGGTGGAGCATTCTTTCTTGGTAAAAGACCAATGTCTTGGACAAGTAAGAAACAAAATTGTATGTCTCAATCTAAAGTAGAGGCAGAATATGTGGCAGTAGTAGCCAATTTTTCTAATATTGTTTGGTTCAAACAATTGTTGGAAGGAATAAAGTTAGAGATCAAAGATCCAAAGTCATATATTGTGATATCATCAATGATGCACACCAAGACAAAGCACATTGCTATAAAATATCAGTTCTTAAGAGAATTGATGCAAGATAAAGAAGTTAGATTGGAATATGTTGGATATAATTGATTAAGTGTGTGTTGTCTTTGATGTTACACAAATGTCATGTCATTATCAGTCAATTCATGCCAAGCTCACTTGGATAGTGAAGACAGTTTTCTATGTCTACTGAGTGTTCCTATTCAGAAGATAGTGTCTACCGAGTTCACTCGAGTTTTGAAAGAAAGTTTGCAGAAAATGAATTTTAACCAAGCTCATTTGGTTAATGAAGGAAGTATTAATGGAATTAGTGCTAACTGAGTTCACTCAGTTACCAAAGGAATTTGTATGTTTGTAGTGTTTACCGAGCTTCTATTGGTTAACATAGGAAATCATTTCTAAATTAGTGTTTACCATGTTGGGTCGGCTATCAAAGGATTTTCCTATTTTGGCATATCAAGCTTAATTAATTTATCTATTGATTCCAACTGACTCAGATCATGAATGTTAACCATTCTAAGTTTTATTCTAGCTAACTTGACAATTGGCATGATATAAATATAAGGTCAAGTTCTGAGATAGTGTGTGTATAAGAACAATATTGAAGATTGGAGGATTGCTCTAAGGAAGTGAATCTGAAGATAAGAAGGATGTGTTGAGGAGATGAAAGGATACATTCAGTCAGGAAGTATCAATTACAATCCATAATGGAGATTTGTAATTAGCAAGTTAGTTGCATCTAAATCAGGTCATCTCATTGTTATTCTCTAACCATTGTAGTAGTGATCTGAATCTCTTAACAAAGTTGGTTTAATAGCTATTTTCACATCCTCTAACAAGGTGGTAGTTCTATTGAATTATTTAAAGACCTCTAACAAGGCCACTCCTAATAGAGTGATTGAATCCTTTAACAACGTCACACCTAAAAATGTATTTTGTAACCTTTAACAAGGTTGGCTTCTAATAGGGCTCACTTTAGAAGAGTGAAAAACAATAACTAGTTACAATTAGTGGTTTTTCCCAAATTGGGTTTCCACATTAACTTTTGGCATCGTATGTGTTCATTATATTTATTTTATGCTTGAAATTAAGTTAAAGTAATGATAATCACTGATAAAATCTTAATATCTAAAAATTTAATTCATTACTGAGTACATTCAATATTTACCGAGTTACAACATTGACTATGTATATGTTGAGCATCAATATTTTAGTTTTCAGAGTTTGTTTTGTACTGACATCTAAAGGGATCTTGGATTTATTTTTGTAGTAACTAATTCACCCCTCCCCTCTTAGTTACTCTTTTATATTTCTAATAGAGTGGACCTATCTAGGTCTTGGGTAATTAAATTTTATGTATTTAATAAGTATTCTAAGCCTTTAAAGGCATTTGACATTTAATTTTTGTTGCAGGTCAACTTGTGGCTTAGATTGGTATAATTAGGGGTTTTGGTGATGTCTTTGGTCATTATTCATCCATCTTGGAGAAGAGGAGGTGGTAGAGGAGCAAAATTTTGAGAAGGCTAGTAGCTGAGGCTTGGGAAACAAGGAGATTGCTTGGTGGGTTTGTGAGTACCCGTTAGATCTTTCTTGGAGGTTTCTACTAGAGTGTAGATGTGGACTAGCTAGGGTTTGGATTGGATCTTGAGGGATCTTGAAAAACTATTACTTGCTTTGTATTTGGCCATTACCAGAAAGGTCATATAACATGGTACATTGTGTGTAATTAGTTATATCTATGAAAAAATTATTGTGACTTGGCTTCAAATCTTGCATTGTTTTTTATCTTTTATTGTGTGGTTATTTTCTAGGGGCTAGGATGTCTCTTTTGGAGATTATCCTACCTTGCACTGCATCAAGTGGTATCAAAGAGAAGGTTGTTCCTAAGTGTGTAGACCGAGCACAAAGGTTGAGCCAGTTTGCACCAAGGTTTTATGAAGTGGATTTATTAAGGTTTGCAAAAATCTTGAAAGATGCCTCCAATAATATTGGACCCTATGGAAATTGATGATCTTAGTGATGTTGTGAAGGAAATTAAATAAGATTTTCGATCTAAAATAGAGGAAGTTAAAGCCACTTTTAGATCTGAGATGGTGTTGATGAAGAGTGATATGATCGCTGAGATCATAAGTGCTATAGGTGGTGTACCTCAGCATATGGGTAATGAATATGGTTATGAGGAAACTACTAAAGACATTTAATTTACTAGATCAATTGGTGGGTTTAGAAATGATTGTGTGGAGATACCTATGGGAAATATTGTTGATCACTTTTCTAGACCCTGATCTTAGTTGAAGTCGAATCATAAGATGCAGGTTTCTAATTTCTTGGGTACTTTAAATCCTAAAGACATGATTGATTGGATTGGTGAATTGGAAGACTACTTTGATCTTGAGGATGTTAAGTATCCACTCAGAGTAAGGTTGGCATAAACTAAGCTAAAGGGACATGTTGCTCTTTGGTGGAAGGAATTGCAAAGGGATAGAAAGAGGAAGGTGAAATGAAGATCACTAGATGGATATTGATGGTGACTAAGTTAAAGGCTAAGTTAATTCCTATTGATTATGAACTTGAGTTATTTAAGAGGTTATAGAATCTAAAGTAGAAAGATATGACTATAAAATATTACACCGAGGAGTTCTACAAGTTGACTATTCAGTCTAGGTATAGAGAATTTTAAAGGAGAAGGTAGCATGGTACATTAATGGTTTGAGATTAAATATTCAAGATGAGGTTGGTACATTAAATATTTCTTCATTAAAGGATTCTTATTAGCATTATTTTAGAGTAGAGGAGAAGATAAAGAGGAAGAATCAAGGTAGATCTCAAGGGAAGGAGAAGTGGGACTACTTAACAAAGGCTAAACTGAGTATAGAACATGAACCAAAACCTTGATCAAAAGAGAAGGATAGTTAGAGGTGAGTTTAAGTGCACTTGTTTTAGATGTCATGAAGAAGGACATAGATCTTATGAGTGTCTACAGAATAATGGTGATAGAAGAGTTTCTAATATGAATGAGGTTGAAGACCATGAACCTGAGAAGGGATAGATTTTATTGGCTCAACAAGTATTGGTTGGTCAAAGGGAATATTTTCAAAGGATTACTTTGTTCAAGGCTCATTGTAAGTCTAGTGGTAAAGTTTACAATTGTAAGTCTAGTGGTAAAGTTTACAATGTCATTTTGGATGGTGGTAGTACTCATAACCTTGTTGTTGAAGAGATGGTTCAGAAAATTGGTCTAAAGAAAGTGAAACATCCTTATCCTTATAGGATTGGTTGGTTGTGAGGTGAGCATGCTTTAGAAGTGAAGGAGTAGTGCATTGTTTATTTCCAGACTGGACAGTATAAGGATCAAGTGTTGTGTGATATTTTTGACATGAATAGTTGTCATGTGTTGCTTGGTAGAACTTGGTAGTATGATTGTAAAGTTTTTCATGATTGTGTCAAGAATGTGTTTACAATTGAGAAAGGAGGTAAGAAGAATTTCCTTATTCCTTTGTAGAATGAAGAGGTCGGTAGAAGGAACGTGAGTATTGGTAGCTGAGTTGAGTTGGTAGATTTTGAAAGGGTTAGTAGTTAGTGTGGACATAAAACCTATGGAACACCTAGGATGGAGGTGAAGACATAGCAAGAGACCAAGGGAAAGATTGTACAAGTTGAAGATTTGGAGGAACTATATGTGAAGAACCAATTTTTTATTTATGTGTTGAATCCTAGAAGATGTTATTCTAACTACTGAGAAAATCTTTTTCTACCTGGGAAGTTTGATGCAGGAGCATCCTGGGATACTTGGCTATCCTACATGATTAAGAAAATTTAGTAGGGTTAGGTGGACCTATATGGGTCTTGGGTGATTAATTTTGATGTATTTAATAAGTATTTTAAGCCTTTAAAGGCATTTGACATTTAATTTCTATTGGAGGCCAACTTCTATCTATTCAAGTAGTTAATATAAGGGATATTTAGTTTTTAGCTTTATGGACCAACTTGTGGCTTAGATTGGTATAAGTAGGGGTTGTGGTGAAATATTTGGTCATTATTCTTCCATCTTGGAGAAGAGGAGGTGGTAGAGAAGCAAAAGTTTGAGAGGGCTAGAAGCTGAGGCTTGGGAAATAAGGAGATTGCTTGGTGGGTTTACCAGTACCTATTGGATCTTCCTTTGAGGTTTCTACCAGAGTGTGGATCTAGACTAGCTAGGGTTTGGATTGGATCTTAAGGGATCTCGCAAAACTATAATTACTTTTTATATAGCTATAATCAGGAAGGCCTTATAGCCTAGCACATTGCAAGTAATCAGTTATATCTATGAATAAATTATTGTGACTTGGCTTCAAATCTTGCATTCTTGTTTATCTTTCATTGTGTGGTTATTTGTTGGGGGCTAGGATATATCCTTTCGGGATTATCCTACCCTACACTACATCACTCATAATCTAAATTACAATGCATTCATTTTTCTTAATTTTCTCATTTTTGTTCTTAGATTAAATTGAATATCACACAGATTAATACATATCATTGTATCAAAAATCTCAAAAGCCATAGATTAATCTTGCATTTGTATTTATTGAAATCCTTCATACTAGATTGGTTTGGTTACTAAACTCTTGATTCTGAGAGCATATAGTGAAACCTTGTCTAGTTAGAAGGCAATAGATCACATTGTGCAAACATATTAGATGAATAATCTCATGTTCATTCCAGGATACCATTCACGAAAAATGATCATGTTGAAATTTCTAGTTGCATTAGAGGCCCATGTTTAACACTCACATTTTTGGCACCCACCACAGGGTAGAAAAATCAATTTTCTAGCCTAATCTATCTTCATTTTCTATATTTTGGATTTTATTCCATACAAAACATCAAAATCTCAATGGAAAGATCTTTTCTTATGTGATAATTTTGAATACTCACATAGTCCTATGTAATTCCTCATGAAAAGTTGCATATGCTCACACATAGAGAGCATTCTCTCATGTGACACAAAGCACTTCTTCACATGACATGGTGTAGAGTCTCATGCGAGACTTGACAACAAGGAATCCAAAAATATGCATTTTAACAATCTATCATTAATAGTTCTGCTCTAACCTCTATTTTTGAAAGAAATTACTTTTTTATTTTTAAATTCTAAAATAGCATAATAGTGGTTTGTAGGATGATTTTTGAAGATACCATGAAAAAAACATACAAAATTTTCTAATGATTTGATTGCAGGATGCTTGTTAAAGAAACGCCTATCAAGGACAATTCAAACCTACTCAAAAAATGTGTCTTTTTACAAGCTTTTCAATTCAAATAGTTTAATAGGGCTTGTGAACTTTCTAGGGCTCTAGAGAAAGGAATAGGGGATTATGCTCTTTTCTACTTGGAAGTGATGCCCAAGAGTAAATCAAAATCCCAAATGAATGTTTTAATGAGGGGATAATTCTCTATTCCTTCTGTGAAAATTAGAACCTCAAAATAAGACAAGTTTGGATTGAACTGCTAGCTTGGTGATGAATATGTTATGTGCATTTGAGTAAGGTTAAAAGGTAGAGGAGTATGGTTTTTTCCCTTTGGTAAAATGATAAACTTGGACCCTTGAATCCAACCCAAGCTTGAGTCAATTTTTAGAGGCCTACTATAGTGATCCAGCCTCTAGGAATGACCCAAGTGAACATACACATAAGGTGGGTAATTCCAACTCACTATTATAAAGAAGCTTTGTAGAGAAAAATACTCCAAATACATGTTGTTTTCTTCCTCTTGATTCTGGATATCACATATCAAGAGAAGGCTCTATTAGTTGCACTGGGTGGTAGTGCCCCTAGGCTTGCTAGTCAAGTGTGTGTAATTTAAGATTTCAATGTGGGCTAGTGACCTTAACCTCATTCATGAAGCCACTAGGGATTAATTTGAATAGAAGCCTATTAAATTTTTTGTAGTGAGTTGCTACCTTGTTCACCTCTGAAAGGAGGCATAATATTTTTGCAAGGAGGGGGAAGAATTTCTCCTATATATCCTCAACATAGGCCTATACTTGGATGTTGGAAGTTGGTATATGACATTGGCCCCTACCTCAAGGGTGACTTTTGAGCATATATGTTATTAAGTCCTTGGAATAGACCAAAAATATGGGCACCCTTTTGTGAGGTGACATGAATGTGTGAGATGAACCCATGAACATAAGTTGTGAGAAAAAGATTTTTATACTTCTACCATTTTTAGTTTTAGGGATAAAAGAGTGTCTTTTTTGAGTCTACAATTGTCCAAATTGGCCAAAAAAAAAGGTCAAGATTCCCCCATCCCTCTAAGTTTCTTTGTCCTCCATTGGCTTGTTTATGACTACTATTTGTATCCCCTTGTCTAGTTAAAATCTAGCTGAAAACTAAAAATATTATCTTTAATATTTCCAAAACCTATCAAAATTTGATCATAATCTCTTCAAATTTGGTCCAGACTTGTCAATTTATCCTTTACTCACCTACTTTAGTGCAAAAAAAATTTGATCCAAGACCTTTAGGTCTATTAGTAAGGATTTTCTCACATTGTACTCTATACTTCCTCACACAAGAGTATAAGATTTCTCGTGTGAGATTATACCAAAATACTATCAACTTATCAAAATTTGGTCATTAATCTAGTTAAACCTATCATCTCTCACTTCCTGGCAAGGTTTAGTACACAAATTTGCATGAGAAAAGAACTTGGGAATTATTGTTCCCTTTTCTTGCTTTACTCTACACACTTCCTCATGCAAGTCTACCTAGATCCTCACACAAAATTTTGTCCTTATACTATCAAAATTACTCAAAAAAATTCAATCAGAGGTATTTACTTGCTTGGTTTAGATCATCAACTCACCTTGGAGTTATTTCCTTGCATGGGTCTATCAAGATTTTTACAAAGTAGTGAGCTATTTTTAGCTTCCACATCAAAAACTAATCCAAATATGATCTTATTTTAAGAACACTAAGTCATTCATCTTTCTACAATAGTTTTTAACTCAGAGAACTTACTTAGTTGATCACTTGTGTTCAACGTATGAACTAGTCTTGTTACTTTTATGTTCTCTTAGTTCTATTGTATTGATATCCCTTGTGTCATGATAGTAAAAACTCTTGGTTGTTCTAGTCATTTCTCTAACTACTCATACCGTGGTATACATCATGCTTACTATTACTTACATACTTTGAGACATTGTTCTAAGTGTGGTCCTTGTTTAAACTTTTTCATAAGTCATTGTCTATGACTATTGCAACTAGGAGTGGATTCATGTTTCCTCCCCATAGATCTAGATGAGGTAGTGATAGAGATAGAATCATGGTAGAGATCACTCTGAGTTATATATTGTTGGATACAATTGGTTAATTGTGTGTTGTCTTTGATGTTACAAAAATATCATATCATTATCAATTAGCATATACCAAGCTCACTCGAGTAGTGAAGATAGTTCTCAGTATCTATTGAGCATTCTAGTGTTTGCCTAGTTCAGAAGGCAGTGTCTATCAAGTTCACTTGGGTGTTAAAGGAAAAATTCTAGAGAGCAAGTGTTAATCGAGCTCACTTGGGTAACAAACGAAAGTTGGATGGAACCAGTGCTAACTAAGCTCACTCAATTGTGAAAGGATTTTTGTAACTTTGTAGCATTAACTGAGATTCTATGGGTTAACAAAAGAAATCATTTCTGAGTTAGTTTCTACTAAGTTGGGTTGGCTAACAAAGGATTTTCTTATTTTTTTGTATTAAGCTTAATTAATTTATCTATTCATTCAATCTGACTAAGGTGATGAATATTGATTATTCTAATTTGTATTTGAGCTAACTTGAAAAAGTGGAATATATCAGTATAAGGTCATGTTGTGACTTTAAAGTGTAAGTGTGTGTGTGTGTGTGTGTGTGTGTGTGTGTGTGTGTGTGAATTATGATGATGTGATTGAAGATCTAATGATGATCAGAGGAAGCAAATTTGAAGGATATATAGAATATCCTTGTGGAGTACTAAAACCATATTTGATTAGAAAGGATCAAGTACAACCAAAACAAAGATCTAAAATCAGTAATTTAGTTGCATTCAAATCAGATCATCTCATTATTACTCTCTAACCATTGTACTAGTGATCTATATCTCCTAACAAAGTTGGCTTAACAACTATTTGCAAATCCTCTAACAAGGTCACAATTCCATTCAATTTCTCTCAAGACCTCTAACAAGGCCACTCCTAATAGGGTGATTAAATCCTATTATAGGATCATACTTAACAATGTGGTTTGTAACCTTTAATAGGTTTGGCTCCTAATAGGGCTCACTTCAGAAGAGTGAAAATTAGTAACTAGTTGCTATTGGTGGTTTTTCCAAAATTGGGTTTCCATGTTAAATCCTAATGTCAAATGTGATCATTCTATTTTCTTTTATGTTTTTGCAACTAAGTTAAAGTAATAGTAATCACAGATAACATCTAAAGGTTTATATGTTAATCTTTTACTGAGCTAATCTAGTTACTACTAAGTTACAACATTCAATGTGTTTACCTAGCTTCAACAGTATTTAGTTATCTATTTGCAATTTGTACTAACATCTAAGCGATCTAGGATTTATTTTTGTAGTAACTGATTCACCTCTCCCCTCTTAGTTACTCCTCTTATATTTCCAAAAATTGGTATCAAAGATTTTGGTCCTTACAGAGAAGGTTTCAAGGACCTAAGCTAAAGATCAAGATGTCTTATAAAAGAGAGATTCTCAAACTAAACAGAGACAATTTTGAAGCATGGCAAGGACTTATGAGGCTACATCTGGCTATCATTAGTGATTCAAGTTGCAAGTATCTTGATGTTGAATATAAGACTCCCACTGGAACTTTATTAGTTGAAGACATTGTTGAAAAGAAGAGTCATAATATCATGATGATAGATATTGCATCTGCTCTTAGTTATACTAACTTTGATGAGGTAAAATATTGCAAAACTACTTTTGAAGTGTGGGACAAACTGAAAGATATCTATGGAGGAAATGAAAATGTGAGAAGAGCCAAAGTAGAAAGCCTTAGAGGAAAATTTGATCAAATGAGAATGAGAGAAGATGAAAACATTGAAAAATATGTGGAAAGGATCAAGACAAGTGTAAGTGCAATCAAAGCATCTGAAGGAGACATCAAGGAGGAAACTATTGTAAGTAAATTGCTCAAAACTCTTCTTCCTATTTATGCAATTAGAGTATCTACTATCCAAGAAATGAGATGTGATCCAAATAATAAGATAGGCTTTGATGCTCTAGTTGGAAGATTAATAGCTTTTGAATTAGATAATTATGATAGTTATGTTCCTGCTTCAAAGAATATTGAATCTACATCTAAAGGTAAACTTTCACTCAAAGATAAGGGTAAAATGTCAAAGTCTAGTCAATCAGGAAGTGAAGAAGATGGATCATCAAAAGAAAGTTTAGATGTTGATCTTGAATTTGTTGAAGCCTCACTCGCAAGGAAGTACTCCAAAGGAAGAGGGAAATACAAAGGTAAAGTTCCTCTAATATGTTTTTCCTGTGAAGAAATTGGCCACATTGCTGCTAGGTGCCCAAATAAGGAAATCAAGGATGAGAAGAAAAGAATAAAGAATAAAGGCAAGAAGGACTCCAAGAACTACAAAAGCTTCAAGGACAAAGGTAATAAATCATGTTTTATGGCTAAAAATTTTGATAATAGTGAAGATGAAATGGTATATATAGTTGTAAAAGATGAATTTGATGATGAAGGAGATAAGATGGTAGTTATCTCTCGTGTTAGAAAAAGTGATATATGGATTATTGATAGTGGCTACTCACATCATATGACTGGTGGCAAAACAAAATTTGAGCATATGGAATATTAGAATGGAGGTGGTTTAAGATTTAGAAACAATGAACCTTGTAACATAAAAAGAAAAAGGATGTATCTTGTTAACTAAAGAACTTGTATGTAACAATTCTTATTGGGTTGAAGGACTAAAGCATAATCTACCAAGTGTAGCACAACTAAATAACATTGGATTCAAGGTAGAATTCATGAATGGATAGGCCAAACTACTAGATGGGAAAGGAAATTTGGTTGGATCTGGCAAGCAAACAAAAGGTAATCTATTTTATCTTGATCTCAGTTATTGTTCATGTTTTATTGCTCAAATAGAAGAAAACTTGTTATGGCACAAAAGGCTATGTCATGTGAATTTTGATAATCTAGTTAAGAGAAGAGAGCATAGAAGAGTAAGAGGTATTCCTAGTTTGAAGAAGCCTAACATTGATCTATGTGACAATTGCCAAATTAGTAAGATGGGAAAGACAAGCTTCAAAAGAAAAGATTATCAATCAGAAGAAGTCTCAAAAATTGTTCATATGGATTTATGTAGACCTATTGGAATAGAAAGTTATAGTGGAGAAAAAATTTTCATTCTCTTTTTTGATGACTATTCTAAAATGATGACAGTAATGTACCTAAAATAAAAATTAGAAGCCTTTCAAAAATTCAAGTGGTATTTGGCAAGAGTAGAAAAATAGACTAGAAAGAAGCTAAAATGCTTAAGATCAGACAGAGGTGGAGAATTCATCTCCCATTAATTCAATAATTTATGCATTGAAAAAGGAATCAAAAGACAAGTATTAGCCCCTAGTGTACCACAGTAAAATGGTATAGTAGAAACGAGAAATAGAGCTATCATAGACTATGCAAGAACATTAATAATTGAAAAGAATGTTGCTCTAAAATACTAGAAGGAAACTATCACCACTACAATTCATACCTTGAACAGAGTTTAGTTAAAGAATGATTCAAGCAAGACACATTATCAGTTATTGTATGGCTACGAACCTAATGTAGGTTACTTGAAAGTATTTGGCAGCAAATGTTATATATTGAAAGAATCTACAAAAGGAAAATTTGATATAAAAGGTGATGAAGGCATATTTCTAAGATACTCCTGTAGAAGTAAAGCATACAAATGTTTGAAAAGTGCACATGTTAGAATTGATGAATGTGCAAAAAAGAGTGTTTAAGAAATAAACAAGGAACCTGAAGACTATAGAAGATTTGTTTACTATGAATGTAACACTCTTCCAAATCTATCTGAGAGAAAAGAAACTTCATCTCCCGAGTCCCCAGAAACTCCAATAGTCATCGCATTGGAAAAAATACAACCTAAGCTACAAGGACTTGAGTCACAATCAAAGGCTACTAAGCTAGCTCAAACTAAGCCTGAGGGACCCAAGCCACAGACAGAAGGACCCGAGCTTGAAACTGCAATTCAAGAAGAAGATGGTGGAACTCATTCAAAGACCAAGGAGCATGTATTAGCAAGATATTTCAAAATACATCATGCACTTGGTTAGATCATTATAGACAAATTATATGGAACAATGACAAGAAGAAAACTAAAAGGTACATGTTTACTTGTTGAATCTGAACCTAGAAGTGTTAAGGATGCTCTAGAAAATAAAGTTGGATTGAAGAAATGAATGAAGAGATAGGATAGATAGAAAAGAACAAAACTTGGACTCTTGTTCCTAGATCTAAGGATAAAAATGTAATTGGTACAAAATGGGTATTTAGAAATAAGCTGAATGAAGATGGAAAAGTATCAAGAAATAAAGCAAGGCTAGTGTGCAAAGGTTATTCTCAAGAAGAAGGTATTGACTATGGTGAGACTTTTTCTCCTATGGAAAGACTAGAAAATGTTAGAACTTTACTAGCATATGCAGCACATAGAGGATTTAAAATATATCAAATAGATGTTAAATCTATATTCTTGAATGGAATTCTTGATGATGAAGTCTACATTGAACAACCTGAAGGTTTTGTAGATCCCAAGAAAAGAGACATGGTTTGTAAGTTACACAAAGCATTATATGGTCTCAAACAAGCCCCTAGAGCTTGGTATGAAAGACTCCATAATTATTTGGTATAGATTGGTTTTCAAAGGACTAATGATAACAACAGTTTGTATATCAAGGAAGGACCAGATAAGAAGATTGTGCTGGTAGAAATATTTGTTGATGATACTCTATGAAGAGGAAATGATGAATTATGCAAATCATTCTTAGAGGAAATGAGTAAAGAATTTGAGATGTCCATATTCAGTGAAATAAAATTCTTTGTTGGTTTGAAAATATAGCAAAACAAGAATGGTATCTACATCACTTAATCTAAGTATATCAAGGAGATACTGAAGAGATTTGGAATGGAAGATTCAAGACAAGTTGGAACACCTATGTCTACTAGAGATGAGCTTTCCAAAATGATGATTCCAAAGAAGTAGATAAGACCACATACAAATCAATGATTGGAAAATTGTAGTATGTCATACACATAAGGCTTGATATTACTCTAGCAGTTGGGATAGTGGCAAGATTCTTAGGAAATCCTAAAGAAAATCACATGATGGCAATCAAGAGAATCATGAGATATCTGAAAGGTACTGAAGACTATGGTTTATGGTATAAACTTGGATGCAATTTGGACTTGAAATTATTTATTGATGTTAATTGGGAAAGAAGTCTTGATGATAGAAAAAGCACTAGTCGTGGAGCATTCTTTTTTGGTAAAAGACTAGTATCTTGGACAAGCAAGCAACAAAATTGTACATACCAATCCATAGCAGAGGTAGAATATAAAAGAAAAAATTGTAGACATATTCACCAAGCCATTACCTGAGGATGCATTTTTGTATCTAAGAGGTAAGATAGGGGTCATTCACCTATCTAAAATTCACTAAATAAAGTTTAGTGAATGCATCAACTAGAACCTATTGAAGATCAATCAATTAGTGCAAAATTGGCAAGGGCATATTGTAGATGAATCAGTACTTAAGGTACATTGGAATTTACAAAGTTATTGTCTTTGGCATGTATTTTCAAAGAGAGAGGTTTACTATCATATCTCTGAGAAATTATTTGGAACCAGAATAAAGTTGAAAAATTAGAGAGGGAGAAGTTTTCCAAAAAAAATGTAAGTTGAAAGAGGAAGAATGTTTTGAATGAACTTGGTAAAAGCTATTGAAGATAGAATCCAATGAAAGGAAGAGCTCATACTGATAGAGGGAGTTCTCAAGTCTAAATCCAAAATTTCATTGTGCTACAACATGTTGTGTTGCTGTCAATGCCAAAGAGGGATATTTTTAGATACAATTGGTTAATTGTGTATTGTCTTTGATGTTACACAAATGTCATATCATTATCAATTAGTATATTTTGAGCTCACTCGAGTAGTGAAGATATTTCCCAGTATCTACCAAGCATTCTAGTGTTTGCCTAGTTTAGAAGGCAGTATCTATCGAGTTTACTCAGGCATTAAAGGAATAGTTGTAGAGAGCGAGTGTTAACTGAGCTCACTCAAGTAATGAAGGAAAGTTGGATGGAACTAGTGCTAATTGAGCTCACTCGATTGCCAAAGGATTTTTGTAGGTTTGTAGCAATAACCAAGCTAATCTAGTTATTATTGAGTTACAACATTCAGTGTGTTTACCTTGCTTCAGTAGTATTCAATTATTTGTTTCCAATTTGTACTAACATCGAAGGTATCTAGGATTTTATTTTGTAGTAACTGATTTATGCCTCCCCTCTCAATTACTCCTCTTATATTTCCAACAATATATATAGTCTAAGTACAATGAAGGATCCTCATTGTCTTGTTCACTTGTTGATCCACCTAGTGCTAGATGAGTATTTTCCATAAACTTACAACAAGTTAGGAATCTATAATTTCAAGACCACTTAGACCATGACAAGATGACTGAACTTCTATTCAAAATACCCATACATCCTAAACAAACTAAAAACTTCTACACCCCTATAATGGTAGATCAAGATCAAGAACTGAGTGAACACATTAGGAGATAAAATGGAGAGGAATTCCAAATAACTTAAAGGTTCAAGGATCTCTACACCTACACAAATGATTATTGCGATACATAGAGATACCCCTAGAAGACATAGAGAGATGTTATAAAGATAAAAACTTCTAGAAAATGATGAAATTCTTGCTCAATTATAATAAAGAGAAATATTTTATGAAACTCGCTTACGAAGAAAAAGTACCTCAAAAATACAATGTTGAAATAATTTTCATACAAGAAGAGGAATCTAAAACTCCCAAGTTACAAAAACAACTCCAAGTCATGTAAGAGAAATTGGCACAAATGTTAAAAGACAAAGTTAAATTGGCTAAAAAATACTCTTTTGATGTTATTTGCCTATTTCCTTTTGACAAGGATCTATACATGCCTCCTTTTCCTAGAGGAGTTGAGCTACCAAAATATGACAAGTACTTAGGAACATACGATACCCAAGATCACTTGAGAAAGTTTGGTGCTTTGTCCATTGATTTCATATAAAATCAAACATATATCATACACTTATTCTCACAAAGTGTTAGTGACCAAGCTATGGAATGGCTTTCATAGTTACCTACTAGAATTAAGAATTTTGATGATATTTCTAATATATTCATACAGTATTACTCACAAAACATCCAACATCCAATGAACATAAGAGATCTTTGTAAACTTAAATAGAGAGTTGGAGAACCCTTCCTAACATTCCTTCAAATATGGAGACAATTGTACACCAAATTCTCATGTAAGATACCTGAGACTAAAAAACTTGATATATTCATGGATAATCTCTTATCTAATTTTGGGTACAAAATATAGGTTCAAGGTCCACATACCTTTGAAGAAATTATTATACAAGGTATCTAAATAAAGGATTTCATGAAAAAGAAAGATAAATTAACCCTTCAAAAAGATGTCAAATAAGGGTCCACCTCTAGCAAAGACAAATCCAAGTATGTTAACAAAAATTGAGTGGTAGTACATGATGGGGTGGTGGAAAATATCACTCCCAAAACTTCTAAGACAGCTTTTAATATCATAAATAACATGCATATATCTAAATGTCTAAACAAGCTACTACAGATAAAAAGATATTTGGAAACAAAGATAAGAACCCATCTTGGGTTTCTCGACCCAAATGTGAATACACACCTTTGGGTAAGCCTCTTGAAGTTATCTACAAGACTATACTTCAAAAATAGATTATTACTCCACTTGAAAATTCTTGACCTTATGATCTATAACCACAACCTACATGGTGGAATGAGAACATGTATTGTGTATACCATCCTAAAAAGGGTCATAAAATAAATAATTGTATCAATTTCAGACATAAGATTCAACAACTCATCAATGACGATGAAATAATTGTGGTTGGACATAACAAGAATTTGGATCATAAAGCTTTTACACAATCATTTCCTCCTTACAACAAGGGAAAAATTCTAAATAGACAAGAAACAACAAGGTCAACTATACATATACCAATGATAATAATGTAAACATTTAGACTCTGAATATTGTGATGTAATCATTATGAAGGGAAAAAAATATAATACAAAACCTAAGACTCCATTTTTTATAAGAGGTGCTACATCCCTTACGTCTGATCAAATACAATCACAATTTTTTGTCAATGTTGTCACACATTCTCATGCTAAGATAATACTCAAAGGCACTATGCCTTCTAATCCTAAAGTTGATCAACATAAAAAGAAAACATATTCTTGGTCCATCTAGCAAGAAAAAAAATTGTAACATCCTCCACTATTGCAAATTATAGCATCCTTGAATAATTACAATGAATGAATGCTCAAATAACTACCTTTCAACTACTTAAAATATTTCCTACTCAAAGGAAGATTCTTGACAAAACCCTCATTGAGGCAAGCATACCTCAAGATCTTGATCTTAATATGTTTCAATCCATGGTATGTTACTTGAACTCACCTCATTACTTGTCCTTTTTGAAGAGGATAATAATTCTTTAAGCCATCCTCATAATCAATCATTGAATATTGAAGTTATGATAAACCAGAAACACGACCATCATGTTCTTATAGAAAATGGACCTTGTCTTAATATTTGTTCTACTAGTTTACTTTAAAAATTAGGTTATGATGAAGATTGTATTGATCCTCACTGCAATATCACCATTAAAGAATATGATGAAGTAGAATGCAAATTCATAGGTCTTGTTGTGTTGCCTCTTTGAGTTGGTCCTATAGAATGAGATGTTATCTATTAGGTCCTTGATATTCCTTTAAAGTAAAACATATTTTTAGGAATATCATGGATTCATGAAATGCAAGCAGTGCCTTCAACATTCCATCAATGTGTAAAGTTTTTATTCCAAGGATCGAAGGTTTCTATACCTGTTAATACTAGTTATATATATAACATGCTCAAGTATGCTAACAATTTTTTCCTACTAATAGAGAGTCTATAGCCAATCATGTCAACAAGCTTAAATAAATGGAGAAAAAACTAGAATGGGAAAATATCACATTGAACTAACTTTTTCCTTGAAATCTCTTCTTGAATCTCCTCATCATTATGGGAGACCATTTAAAATGAAGAGACCTTTTTTGGTATAAGCTCAGATTGTATTCAATGGTGTCTTTGTAAAGGCCATTGTACCTCTAGAAGATTAAGATTAAAATAGAGCTATTAGTACTTGGTCATACAAAGAAAAAGTACCAACTAATCTTATAGACCATTTTCGTGAAACAACTCCACAAAAGTATGGACTAGTTCTTAAATTGATAAAATTCCTTGGCTACAATAACAATAGTCATATAGGATGTAACAACAAAGTGATGATAGATCCAATCAAAGAAACATCAATATTGCCTTATGAAATAGTTGGCCTTACCTTCAAGAAAGTTCCTTTTTATCTAGAAATCAACAAATTTGTACCAAAATCTAAAAATTCATCCAAAAATGAGTCAAAAATTGAGCCTAACAACCAAGAAAATATTTTTGATCATTCTACATTCTTTACAAGGCTTGATGACTTTGTACCATATGTCAATACTATTACAGCTAATGATGATTCTTTTGGAAATACTAATGATACTCCCCTAACTCAAAAGGAATAGAATGATTCTAGTCATGCTCTTATTGTTAAAATCAAGATGATAATGTGTTGGCTTGGTTTTTCATGTGTTAAAAATTGTGAAATATTCTAGTAAAAATCTAGTTTACCTTTAGAAATTAGGGTTGTGTATTTTTAAATCATTTTTGGCCCTAAAGAAACCCCTATTTTGGTGTCATTGTTCCAATATTTGAATTTTTCCTAAAGTCTTTAAGCTAGGCTTATGTGGTATTCTTTTTAAAGGAATACACAGGAAATTTCTAAAAAATCTTTAAAAAACCCTTTTTATCTTTTCCTGCATGCCTTTTAAATTTATCTGTGTTACCTTTACCTTACCCTAAGTCCTTTTTTGAAATATAACCCAAGCTTTTGTTTTAAATTTTACCTAGGTTATATTTTATAACAAATAATAACCAAGTCAAGATAGCCCTTGATCTTCCTTAATAACAAGGGTCCTCACTTTTTTGCCTTAGAAATTTGCTAGGCTTTTATATTTGGTCACATAGCAACAAAGTGACATTTGTCCATTAGATCCAATAAATTAGAAGGCATCAAAATAGGATCATCATTGTAGATCGATGAATTTCAGTTTGTCACCTTAGAAATTTTCTCATTCTTTGTTCTTGGTGATATAGTGACATGAAGACACATGGAATATGGTAGGACTAGCCCTCGTAGGAAATTGTCATTGGTTCCAAGTCATCAATGTGTTTCCAGCTATCATGGTGTAGGAGCACCTAAAGTACAAGAACATGAGAAAGTTAAGATTCCTTATTTTAGTTATTCAAATCCATTTGAGTCATTTATATCATATTTGGGTCAATTTTTAAAGGGCATGAAGCCATTTTGTCAAAAATGTAAAAGTTGCATAAAAAGTTGTAAAATGCAACATTGAGAAAGTTGCTAATAATACAAAAATGATGTAAAAAGGTATATGGTTGGTCTTGGGGGTAGTTATTAAGGTTTATAAATATTAAATGGATATAAATACCATTGTATGGTTGAACCAAATCAATATTGAGAAGAGAAAATCTTTTGATATATTTTTGGTGCATTCTACTATTGTTATTTTGATTGGTGTTTTAGTTTTAGTTTTGTTTTCAGGCCTTGTACGGCCATGTACAGCCTAGAAACCATGTAATATAGTAATGGATAGGTAGTATTATGAATCCTTCTTCTTATTCTTTTTTTTGTGGTTCAAATTTATGAAGAAATGAATAAGTTATGATCATTTTGGTGAAAATGGGTATTTGCAGATTTGAGATTCCCTGAATATGGTCATATTGCAGCATGTAGTATGGATAAATTTTGGAGACTCAGGAACTCTAATGTTATTAATTGGAAATATATGTGAACTATATTTCATTTACAATTGGTTTGAATCATTTTCATTTAGATTTGTGAAAGTTATGAAGATTTGAGTGAAAACTGGTTTTTAAATGCCTTCAATGGTGTTGTAAACAATGATTTAATCTTATGCAATGATTTATGAATGGGAAAAATAAATGGCTTATATATTTTTAAACTAGACTAAAATGGATATTTTTTAATTTGTTTAGTGTTATTTGAATTTTTTTTGTGAAATATATTCGATGCCCTAAATAGGATTACTGTTTTTACTTCTGGTTTATGACAGAGAAAATGGGTCCTTATACAAAGACCATAACTTGTAATCGGTTTATTTTATGGGTATCATCTTTGAATATGTTTTATTATTCCTAATTTGGAAAAATTTCTCCAAAGGGTTTTTCAAGAAGACATTTAGAACTGAAGTTGTGAACAATGGAATTAGGATATGCAAATGGAGAAGAATTGATGTTTTTGTGTTGAAAAATACTTTGTTTTGCCTCATACGATACCTCTAATTAATGAAATTATTTAATTGATGATGAATGGATTAGAAAGATCACACTAATTCTTTGGTTTTGTAAGATTTTCTACATCAGATTCATATCAGAGCCTGAAGATCTTGAGTGTGTGGGTAGAGCGTCAAGGGAGGCAATCCACACAAGGACCTTAGAGATTTGGTATTTGTTTTGTTGATGAGTTTTGGTTGCAAGGTTCTTATCCATCAAAGATGTAGTAAGAAAGTGTGTGTGTGGAAGACCTAAGGAGGGGTTTTAATATTTTCTCCATCAAGATGAAGTTGGGTAGAAGGTGTAAAGATAGAAACCACTAAGAGAGGGTGGTAGTGCATCTTCCAGGATCTTGGATGGGTAAGATGGAAATAGGTTAGTAGTTGTGTAGCAGCAACAGGAATGGTGGATTTATGGAACCCTTGTATGAAAACCATTAATACTCTATTGATAGGAGTATTTGAGAAGGTAATTTTTAAGGGTAGTCATGTGTCCTTAAAGGAAAATATGATGGTGACAAAGGCATGAAGAAGCAAAGGAAAATGAAGGTAAAGATGAAGATTTTTGGTCTAATTTTTTTCTTGCAGGTTTGGTTCCATGTTTCCAAGAGACTTGGAAACTTTTCAAGGTTGGAAGTATGGTTTAAGAGCACCTAAAGCACAAGAACATGAGAAAGTTAAGATTCTTTATTTTAGATATTCAAATCTATTTTAGTCATTTATATTGTATTTGGGTCAAGTTGTAAAGGGTATGAAGCCGTTTTGTCAAAAATGTAAAAGTTGCATAAAAAGTTGTAAAATGCAACATTGAGAAAGTTGTTAATAATACAAAAATGATGTAAAAATGTATATGGTTGGTCTTGGGGGTAGTTAGAAAGATTTATAACTATAAAATGGATATAAATACAATTTTATGGTTGAAACAAATCAATATTAAGAAGAGGAAATATTTTGATACATTTTTGGTGCATTCTATTGTTCTTGTTTTGATTGGTATTTTAGTTTTAGTGTTGTTTCCAGGCCTTGTATGGCCATGTACAGCCTATAAACCATGTGATATAGTAATGGATAGATATTATGATGAACCCTTCTTGTAATGATTTTTTTTTTGTTCAAATTTATGAAAAAATGAATAAGTTATGATCATTTTGGTGAAAATGGGTATTTGCAGATTTGAGGTTCCCTAAATACATTCATATTGAAGCATGTGGTATGGATACATTTTAGAGACTCAAAACCTCTAATAATACTCATTGGAAAGATATGTGAACTATTGTTCATTTCCAATTGGTTTGAATCATTTTCATTTAGATTTTTGAAAGTTATGAAGATTTGAGTGAAAACTAGTTTTTAAATGCCTTCAATGGTGTTGTAGACAAAGATTTGATCTTCTACAATGATTTATGAATGGTAAAAATAAATGGCTTATATATTTTGAAACTAGACTCATAAATGGATATTATAAAATTGGTTTTTTGTTATTTGAATTTTTTTTGTGATATATATTATATGCCCTAGACAAGATTATTGTTTTTTCTTTTGGTTTATGATAGAGAAAATGTGTCTGGATACAAAGACCATAACTTGTAATTGGTTTATTGGATGGGCATCATATTTGAATATATTTTATTAATCCTAATTTGGAACAATTACTTTAAATTTTTTTTCAAGAAGATGTTTAGAACTGAAGTTATGAACTATGGAATCAGGATATGCAAATGGAGAAGAATTGATGTTTTTGTGTTGAAAAATACTTTGTTTTGCCTCATGCGATACCTCTAATTAATGAAATTATTTTATTGATGATGAATGGATCAGAAAGATCCCACTAATTTTTTTCTTTTGTAAGATGCTCTATATTATGTTAGGTTTTCATTCACCATGGAGCTTAACCTTATGTACAAAAGGTATTTGGTCAGAACCATCAGATCTTTTCAAGATTGAAAGATGTCACTTTGTCATTATCCAGAGTTGCAAGGTCTTTACTTGCTATGTCACCTGGTATGGTGGCCCACTTTAATAGTATTTTAAAGTATCATCCTTGATCATCTAATGCATAAGAGATCAATGGTTTTAATTATGTCACTAAAGGAAACTACTTGACCTTTACCTATAGTGACAGTGAGAGATTGATACATGTTCGATTACATATTTGAGTAATACGCAAGTTACCAGTGAGGTGGAAAAAGGTATATGTGTCAAGTTTCAATTGCATTGACTACCATGTCAAAATGTAGAAGATGATTTAGGTTGCATTTTATTTCCTGATCATTGGATTTTTATGAATCAGTAGCTTTTTTTCAAACTCAAAATGGAATGCCACTCTGTTTTTCACTGCAATCCATTTATGGGAATTAAAAGGTTCTTGTGCAAATTGATACAAAGAATGTAGTGAAGAGGATCAAGAATTTTTTTCTACAAATAGATTTTTTGAAATCCTAGAGCCTAGTGTCTTTCAAAAACCTATTATTTCACCTTGTTGAGCTGAGATTTTTTTTGTTTCAATAATCCATTGCAACGTTTAGAGAAGAAGCAAAAAGGCCAAGTAAATATCTCCCTCTATACATAAATAAGAATTCTAGTATTTTCTTCATTGTCATTAGTTATTCGTCCAAAGAAGGGTTCTTTTGGGAAGGTGGATTATGCCAGTAGAAATATTCATGGTGATTTCTTAGAACAATTATATGAATCTACCCAAATAAAGAAGTTAGTTCCTGTAAGCCCTAGGTTGCAAGTTGAAAATTGTTTCTATGATAAAGGGAATTAGACTTGGGATGTACTAACACCTAAAACTAGATTACAGTTATTCAAAAAATAATGTTCTAAGAGAAAAATTTTTGCCACCCATGGAAATATTTGGAATTTTAACCTAGGCAAATTGGTATTTCCCAGAGTTTTTATGGATTCAAACCTCCTCACTGTTGTATCCCAAAATTATGATCCAATCACTAGGATGTTGAGAGGGATAAATGGAGAATGTTTGTTAAAGATTACTACTGAAGAAATCTAGGAAGTTTTTGGGATGGATCCTATTTTAGAATATGATGAGATCTATTGGAATTATAAGTGAGAAAGGAGTAAACTTCTGAGTGGGGGGTAAATCAAGAGTTTAAACTTGGACCCATAAAACTTTCACCATTCATTACATGCATTAATATACTCAAATAACATATAAAGCATATGCATCAATCATGTAAACATGTAACCAAAAACACACACTTAACACCATATATGATTACTCAAAAGCCCTCCAAATGAGAAGGTAAAACTGAGGTGGGGATGACACCCACAAATCTTCACTATTGCAGTGATAACATGTACCTAATTAAGGTTACAATGGTTTGACCATAAATCATGATCTGCCTTGAGAAAGGTCTGCCCTATTAAAGGCTTACAAAGATTATTAAATCCCACCTTGTTAGAGGATTTTAACACCCTATTAGAAATGTGTCTTGTTAGAGGACTTCAACTTACAATTAAGTAAGCACCCTGTTAAAGGATTTCATATGGCTATTAAGACTACTTTATTAAGAGATTTAACTGAAATCACTTGACAAAATGTCTCAGCATAGATCCTGTGGTTGGCACTTGCTCTCCTGATAATAGATCACCTCTATCCAATCTCTGGTTAATCCTTCATGATTTGATGTATCAATGGTGTATCCTCCTCTATCCTTTGTTCTTCACTTAACTAATTCTACAATTCACTCTTACTGCTAAGTTACCTTGAATGCTCTGCAAACTATCTTGTTTTCTCCTCCAATTTGATCATTCACCCCTTTGCAATGCTCTCAACATCATTAAAAATTTAGGGCTTCATCCTCCTTAAGAAGACTTAGGTGGCTTAGGGTTAGGTATGAATCTACAGCTGAGATTCATCCATTTTTTTGCTTAAACCTTCCTATTTTTTGATTGGCTACATGTAATTGTATAGTGAATCCACATATAGATTTTTCCTTATCTCCAAAAGATTGAAATCTATCCTTTAATCAGTTGAAAATTGGTTTACATAGTTTTTTGTGCCATAACAAACAGATATGTCCAATCTGTGTCACTCAGCATATGAAGTCTTTGATGCTCGACATACATTGTATTTCTACTTTTGACTCAGCACCTACACTGCTCGGCATCCATTGCTTACTCGACTCCTAAATCACTTGGCAGGGTCTATCTATTTAGCACTTGAGTGATGTGGCACATGAGTGACCTGACACTCATCGCAACTTGGGATGCTCTAATATTTACATGTTGTACTTGGCATGCATTACTAGTTCAACATGAACTAACTAAATGTCTTAAGTGTGTTAAAACTCAATATCAAAACCAATCTGAGATCAACAATCTCCCCTTTTCACATGAGTGTCAAAAACACTTGAATATACATAATCAATCTAATCTTCTCAAGTATAACATATCCATGACTCGGCTTATATACAAAACTTCAAATTTTCAAAAGTTTTCAATAACCTATATACCTCCAAATTTATAACTCCCCCTAATTTAATATGTCATTTTTGTATCCAAAATATGTTCTCCATTCTAAGTAGATTTGTCTCTACTAACTGATACTCTTTGACTTCAATGTACTTATACTCTTTCATGCTCTCCCTTAGATGATATCTATTTTTGCTCCATTTCTATCTCTACATTGTATTTCTCCCCCTTTCTTTATTCCATCTCATAAAACATTTTTTATTAGTCTCCCTTATTCTATCTACCTCCCCCTTTTTTACACTTATTGAAATGGGCTATACATGTATAGTGTGTTTGTTCAAAAATGATTTATGGACCTCCATTATAATTTTAAGAGATACATCCTAATTGTCACATGCAGCATCTAGTGACTTGAGTTGGATAGCAAGCTCGGCAACAAGGTGTACTAAGCCTTCTCGAGTAGATAGATTGGGATCTTTCCTTAGCAAAGCTTCTACATACCCTAGCTCCTTGTGCAGTATCTCCATATGAGGGGTGAGGGATACCTAGATACATGTCAATTTGGCTCTTATGCTAGCCTCTTTTGCTATTAACATAGCTAATTGACTTTGTGTTTTATGCAATGTATGAAAATGCTTCTCACTCTAAGCCAAGTTTTGAGGTAACCTTGTACCCGATATGTTTAGATTTCTCTCTAGGCTTATAATATGATGTTTGGTCTCTTTGGTAAAGAATGTAGGGTCACAAAATTTGGTGTATAATGAGAATATATTCTCAAGTACCTTCTTTAAATCCTCAACCTTTGTTGGCAATGCAACTTGAGTCAATGTTATCTCACCAAATATCTTCGCATTGACCTTACTCTAGAATTTGTTTTCATACCACTCTAAGAGTTTAGCACTTGTATCAATGTCTTCATTATTTACCTTTTCCACTATATCTGAAAGTTTTTCTTAGAGTGACTTGGTCTCTTTAGGAGTAGGCAGACAAATGCATCTAAAAAGATGGCATTAATGTCTTGAAGGACTTGCTTTTGCCTATGCTCTCTCCTAAGCATTTCTTAATGCTTATTTGATCTAATGTCATTGTATCATAATCAAATTTAGGAATAATAACTCTTCATCGAGAGTGATATCACCATAGTGAATTTCCTTTTTATCTTTTGAAGAGCTTGAGCCTGGCACTAAGATTTGCAATGGTCTAGCTTTTTTGTTCGGCTTTTAAAGAACTTTTGTAGGAGAAGTGCTAGATGTAGGTAGAGTTACCAATGCTTAGATGGCTTCTTGCTCTTTTACCTTAGGTGTTTGCTTACTTTCTTCAGATTGGCTCTTGTCTAATACAATGACATGAACATCACCTTGTCCTTGTGCTTCAAGTATAAAAGAATCTATCTATCCTACTTCCTATTGTCCAATAGTACTATCTTTTTATTTTTCTTTAGTTTGCTTCTTCTCCATTGTGTCAACACTAATATATGTATCAACCTTGGTAGGTGTATCTACAATTTTTTGTGTCAGAGGTTGTACATGAGTAACTAAAGGGATTGTAGAAGGTGGTTCTTGTGGATTCACCTTGTCCCTTTTCATATCAGTTACTACCTTTTGGAGCTCATCTACACTAACCAAAACTAGATTACCATATAACTTTTCTTGTAGTATACATTGGTCCAATATTTTCCTCAAGTCATTTGTAGTCAGCGGATTGATTTTTTGAATTGAAGCATTGGGAACATCCTTGAAAATAATAGCTTTTGTTGACTTGACTGTGTCATGTGGGGTACTAACGCTTAACACTTGTGTGTCCTGCACACTCTGTTCATCTTGTCATTATTTAGCTATAGTCATGTCATCATCTTACTTATGTGATTCTTTCCCAACTGTATTATCTTTAATCTCATCTTCCTTATAATCTTCTTATTTTTTATCAACTTCTTTGTCATCTTCATCTTTATCATAATCTTTACCTTCAAAAGGGTTAGCTTCTCCTTGTTTTACAATGGTCAGCCCATAGATTAGTTTTTTATTTGGGTAGATTTCTTGACCACATCTTCAATATTGTTTTGAAGTATGTTGAAGATTCTATAATTAGGTGTAAATCTTACTCCATATTTCTTAGTAGCCTTGGCAATATACCCTTTTGTTAGTTGTGGCATTACTTGGGCCAAAGTAGTTTCCCTTATTTATTTTTCCAAATTTAAACAATGATGCCATTTTTGCTCAACTAAATCATATAATTTCTTTGTTACTAAGTTAGCAAATTCTAATGGTAGAGTCTTAAATTTAGAAATCTTTGGATATAGGGCTTCTTTTACTAACTTCTATTCTTCTTTCTCAAGTTTCTTAAAATCAGTATGCTTAAATCCAGATAGATCTACATTATTCTTGAAACTTTTACATACATTTTCAATATCAGAAAATGGTTTGTAACTTGCCACTTTGAATTGACTTAAATCATCTGAATCAAGTTGTGAAACATATTTTCTTCTCTATTTCTTTTGCACTTGGCCTCCTTGGTCTATAGCCTTAGTCTTCTCCTTTTTCTTCTGTGTGATTTCACGTGTGCTTGCTCTAGTGGTAGCTGCACTTAGCTTGGTTGGGCTAGGTTTGAAAACTTTCTTTTCCTTAGCCATTGGTTGTGCATTATCCTTCCTCTTCTTTGGCTTGGCTTGTGTGGGTACTTCCTCAACTTCTTCTTCCATGGAAATTTCAATTTCTTCTTCTTTTTCCTCTCCTGAGCCTTGGGGCAATGCAAGAGGTCCTTGCATTTGTTCTTGCTCTTCTTCTTCATCCTCTTCATCTTCTTCCTCTTCTTCCTCACCTACACCATCACCAAATTTAGCCTTTAGCTTCTTTACCAACTTATCTTTCTTCTTAAGTCTGGAAGTAGTTTTCAATTCCATTTCAATCTTTGATTTCACCACATCATAGTTCCCAAATATTTTAGCAGTCTTGTCGATCTCCTCTACTAGGAGTATTGTGATTGTTGTAGATGCTTCACCAAAATTGATCTCATATCTAAGTGGCCTTAACCATCTAACCCTTGGTGTAGTAGCTTGTATAAAGGTGTAATCAACATCAACTAGAAAACATATATCATTGTAATGTTACTCAACCAATGAAACTAGTATCCTCATTATTTTCTTTGTTGATTTCTTAAAATCCTCAAAGTAGTTGGTCATCAATCTCTCAAAATTTTTGCCCATTTATTCAATATACTCATTGATCTGTACTACAATTGACCTATTGGTCTTCCATTCAACTATACCAAAAGATGGAAATGTATTCTACACATAAAAGAATATGTAGACAAGTATTGCACCAAACTTGCATTGAGCACTTTTGGTTTTCCTTATAGCTCTAAGATTTTCCGTAGCTGAAGTTCTACTAGATCATATGTATGATCTTTCTTCGCAATTTTATAACCAACATCTACTGCAATATAGGGTACACAATGCAATCTGCTAGATTGATAGAATTTGTGTGAGATTTCCCTAATCCAGTAGTGGATCAGTGATAGTATCAATTGTCATCCATCTCTTGTTCCATTTTTCCCTTGTGTTTCTCTCTATTACTTCCTTGGAGTCACTCCTTAGAGTCTTGGGCTGATCTAGGGCTAGGTAGCTAGTAACACTATGAATTATCCTCTTTGATATCTTAATCAGTCCACATTCTAGCCATAAGGATCCATCATGTATTCAGCTTAACAAAATTTTAATCCATTTATTCTTGAAAACATTGGGAAAATCTAGGGCATGGGTCAAACCCTTTCTCTCAACTATTTTATACTCTTCTTTCAAAATACCATTATCACACAACCTATCATAAGTTTTTTTTATTCCTAGGTCTCCAATGCTACCAATTTTATAAATGTAACATTTCCTAGCATCTTGTACCATAATGGCATTTGGTGACATCATTGAAAGTGTGCCAGAGGGATCATATTCATACACTATGTTAGGGATGACCTTGAATATGGGTTGTTTGACTTCATTAATTACAAGTTGAACATTTAAAACCTCTTCCCTTTTACATTCCTCCAGCTAGACACCATTCTTGTCAAACTAGGGTTTGTACAAAATAAAATTGCTTAGCTTAGCTTGTGATAAATACCCTGTAAAAAATATATATTGGTGTGAGATCACCACTGAAATCTTTGCAAACACTTTGAACAAGTTTATAATTTGCCTTATACTCTATTTTCTCTTGCTCAAATTCAAAATGATGAAGAATGAGTGAAAATTATCATATACCCTTCAAAACTCTTGCATTTAATGCTTAGTGCTTGTATAGTTGTAAACTTGACATCAACTTGATTTTAGAATCATTTTGCATCCATAGATATTTCCATCACTTGGTAGCTACTACAAGTTTGGCATCAACTAGCTAACCTAGCAACTTGGCATCAACTAGCATTCCACTCGACATCCATTGAAAACTTTCCATGCTTGGCAAAAAATTGAAAACTTAAATATTTAATCTTGAATTTTCAATAACATCTTGCATCTTCATTCATTCTAATGTAGTCCTTTCAATACTAACTTCTTTTGGAACTAATGTATGATATACCACTTTAAATATCAGTCCCACATACCTTTTAAATCCCTAGTTTGATGAGGTGTAATCACCTGACCCATTGGGTCAAGTGATCTCTTTTGCATTTGATGTGCTGCAAGCATATTTCTTTTTCCATGTCTTGTTCATCTCATCTCTAATGTGTTCAACATTTTCCTTACCTTTTCCTTTATCAAATTCACAACTTGGTGCCTTTGACCTAGTTGGACAATGCTTGCTAATGTGACCAGTCTTCAAATAGCTAAAGCATGTGGTTTGACTAAACCACCTTTTGTAGTTACCACAGAAGTGTGTCCTAATACAGTTCTTAGGAACATGTCCATATTCTTTACAATAGTGACAGCTATCTCTTATATTAATCCCAATTATAAGAGTTTCCATATCTTCTTACCTTTGCTAGCTTTTTTAATGACCACATGGTTTGGATCTACATTCAAAATCTCTATGTCCATACTTTTGACAATTGTAGAAATATCTTTCAAATCTTAGTTTATGTATGGTCCTAGTTCTACATTCATGTGTTTGATGACCTTGTTTGTTGCACTTATGAAAATGAACCATATTCTTAGGCTTGACAATCATATTTGCATTATTACTCCTACTATTCCACAATTATGACAACTAGGTTTGGAGTTCTTACCTTTGTTGTTCTTTTCTTCAGCAACTTTGGATGATTCTCCTTCTTTAGTGCTTGTGTATCCCAATCTTGATGTATCTTTTTTGGATCTAGGTGATCTTAGTAATTTCTCAAAGTATTTGATGGCTTCATTTGGCTTGTTGAAACTTTTAGCAAATTCCTTTTCTCTTTCCAAGTCATTCTACAATTGTTCACTCTACAACTTCCTGTGGTTATCTCAATGTCTTTGACATTTAGTTCATAATTGGCATTTATCATTTGACTTAGAGTATCTAATTGCATGTGGCCAATCTTGGTTAGCTCTATTGACTTTTCCTCCAATCGGTTTGCCAAAATTCTTTTGTCTTCTTCAATCATGGCTTTGTCTTCCTTGGCTTTCGTCTTTTGTTTAGTCACCTCACATAGTAGTATAGCTTGTGATTCTTGATCCAACTTAAGATTTATAATCTTCTCAACTTGGATTTTGTTCTTCTGCATTAGATCTGCAACTATTGCATCAAATTCAATGGAGTTACCATCTACAAATAGCTTGGTGCTATCTCTCTTTGTATAGTGTGTCATTCTCTACAATAGTAATTTCTTTCCTTCTCTTCGAGGAACTCTTTAAAGTGTCTCTAGCTTCATTCATTTGATGTAGTATGAGATTTATTTCAATCTCTTATTTCTCAATAGTCTTTCTAAATTTGTAGACATTCATTTCAAGATCTTTCCTCTAAGCTACAAAGCTTCTCTTTTAGAGAACAAGGCTCTGATACCAATTGTTAGAATTACAAGTGGGAAAGGAGTAAACTTCTGAGAGGGGGGTGAATTAGGAGTTTAAACTTGAACCCATAAAATTTTCACCATTCATTACATGCATTAATATACTGAAATAACATATAAAATATATGCATTACTATACTAAAATAACATATAAAATATATGCATTAATCATGTAAACATGTAATCAAACACACAAAATTCACACCATATATGATTACCCACAAACCTTCCAAATGAGAAGGAAAAATTGGGGTGGGGATGACACCCAAAAATATTCACTACTACAACAATGAATTTTATCCAATTAAGGTTACAATGCTTTGACCATGAATCATGATCTGCCCTATGAAAGGTCTACCCTAGTAAAGGCTTACAAAGATTGTTAAGTCCCACCTTGTTAGAGGATTTTAACACCCTGTTAGAAGTGTGCCTTGTTAGAGGACTTCAACTTACAATTATGTAAGAACCTTGTTAAAATATTTCATACAGCTTGTTAAGACTACTATATTAAGAGATTTAACTAAAATCACTTGTCAAAATGTCTCAACATAGATCATGTGGTTGGCATTTGCTTGCTTGATAACAAATCACCTCTATCCAATCTCTAGTTGACCCTTCACAATATGATGTATCAATTTTGTAACCTCCTCTATCCTCTTTTCTTCAATTAATTGATTCTACTATTCACTCTTACTACTAAGTCACCTTGAATACTCTGCAAACTATTGTGTTTGCTCCTCTAATTCGATCATTCACCCCTTTGCAATGCTCTCAACATTATTAAAAGTTTAGGACTTTTTCCTCCTTAAGAAGAATTAGGTGGCTTAGGGTTAGGTATGAATCTACAATTGAGATTCATCCATTTTGCTACTTAAACCTTCCTATTTTTTGATTGGTTGCATGTAATTGTATAGGGAATCTAGATATAGATTTGTCCTTATCTCTAAAAGATCAAAATCTATCGTTAGGCTGGCTAAAGAATGGTTTACATAATTGTTTGTGCGATAAAAAACAAATATGTCCAATCTATGTCACTCAACATATGAAGTCTCTAATGCTCGACATACATTGTATGTATGCTTCTGATTCACCACCTACACTACTTGACATCCACTACTTACTCAGCTCCTAAATCACTCAACATGGTCTATATGTTCAGCACTTGAGTGACTCGGCACTCATTGCAATGTAGCATAGTCTAATATTTACATGTTGTACTTGACATGCATTACTAGTTTGGCATGAACTAAGTAAATGTCTTAAGTGCGTTGACACTCACTTGTCAAAACCAATCTGAGATAAATAAAGATCATCAATTTTCAAGGTTTGGAAAAGGAATATCTATCTTGCAAAGATTAGAATGGGTAAGGGGCACTAAGAGGACATTTATCCATTATTGGAAATCTAACATTTTCCAAATCCTCAATGACGAAACCTTTTAAGAAACATTTTTTCAATTCCAAAGCTATAGACATATACATGACTTTGTGTAAGGTTTTTAGTGATGATGAGCATGAGTTTATGCCCATATCTTTCATGGATATGATGATACAATTTCATCTTATGGGGTTGATTTTTTTTTTTTGCTTCATTAACAGCTAAAGAAATTCATATTGGTCTGATAGTGATTGCAAAATGGAAAATTGAGAAAACCTTTGGTTTTTACTCTTTTTTAATGCACATGTTTATGTACAAGGGAGTTACATATTTTGAGAAAAAAAAGGTGTTAACAAGCAAGCATGATGAAGAGTATCTACCAATTCAATTATGGTGAGCAGACATGACTTGGGATGTAGAGGAGGACAGTTTTGTAAGATTTGATAGTTATTTTGCTTCTAGGTTAAGAATCTTGTTATTGAAAGATAATCCTAGGATACCTAAAGCATTATTAGATTTCATTAGGCATATCAACAACCCTAACAATCTGAAGGTTCACACAATTGGGAAGATATCATACCATATCTAGTGTCAACAATTTTTAGAGTTATGGATTTCAAGGTACTCCACATGTTCTCCCCTACCAAGTACCTCTTAAGGTAGGGCTAGTTGAGATGTTATGGTAGATAGGTGGTTTGGAGGAGATAGAATTAAATGGTAGGTCAAGGGGCTCCATATTTCCATCTGGCACTATGACTCATCAATTCATAATTACAAAGAGTGGCTAGTTATTCTTGTACAAAGTTTTAAGCCCATACAAAATAGCAGTCTCCCATGCTAGATTTAATGATACTGAGGGATTTTTTGAAATATTTAGACAAGAGGCTAGGACTAGTTCTTGCAAGAATCAATTCTATTTTCTTGAAGATGTAATAAGGAATGATTTTTTTCTCCAAGAGCAAGAAAACAAGAAAGAATAGTGTAGAGTCTATTCTAGGGTTTTTGAATTCATTAATTATTTTGAGAAGGATTATTGCCCATTCAAAGATGCAAAGACATCAGCAGACATAATGATCAAATTAAGGATGACCTTTTCAAAGATCATGGACGAAATGAAAGAAAAGAAGGCTCTTCTTATCAATACTTATCCTGATAAAGCAAGAGAGTTAATGAAGAGATTGTCTTTTACTCCTGCAGTAGGATTAGGACAATTGGTCATCCAAAAGAAGTCTAGTTATAGCATAATAAAGAATAGAGAGCATGCAACCGATAAAGGAAAAAAAGTAGTTGGATCAACTAGTGTTTTTATGGTAAAGGAATCCCAATTGGAAGAAAAACCTAAAGAGCCAAGGCCTAAGAGGTAGAATATAGAAGAGAAGCATGTGTCACAAGAAAAATATTACACACCTTTTTCAATCTCCTTTGCATATAGTAGAAGAATAACTCACTGGAGAGAAAATTGAGAAAATTCGGTCCAAAGGGGGAGTATTCATTACTACTGTAGTGTTGTAAGAAGGAAACCCACAAGAACCTTCTATTCCCAGCCTTGAATTGAATGTGGAAATTTTCAAAGGAAGAGAGTTAGATCCTATGGTAGAATAGGCTAGCCAAGAGTTTCTAGCAAATAAAAACTTTGTGAAATCAAGGGCTTTATACTAATTTGTGGGAGGAAATACATGCCAGATTTAGAAGAGAGATGTAATAAAAGAAAGATTGATCAACTAGAAAAGGAAGATGCAGTTATACAAGATGAAATAAAAGATGAAATGATGCAAGAATTTAAAATCTTAACTCTTGAAGAAGGAAGAAAAATGATCAAATCATTTGAAGTTCTATTGTTGCCAATTTGTGATATTGTAGATGCAATGGTTTCAAAATTGTTAGCAAAAAATTGAATGCTAGTGAGAAAACAAAGAAAAAACTCAAAGGTGTCAAGTTTAATGAAGACCATGTTGCTCTAGTAATCTATTCTCTAAAAAGAGGATCTAGAGCCATATTTTCCCAATTTGATGATACTAAACTAAGGGACAACTTGATTGTCAAAAGAGTAGAAGACACTCCACATGATGAGGTAGTAGAATTCAATCTTGAAATGTCTACCCTTATGTTAGCTACTGCCAAGAAGGAGAAAATACATATGCTATAATTGCAAGAGAAATATGAGCAGGTCCTAGAGGCCTATAATAAGGAAGTTCAGAAGAGGATTGAACTTGAAAATAAAATGGCAAGACATAAAGGATAGACAAGAAAACCCAAAATTACTTATCCTCATCCCCCAGTGCCATCTTCCAGCACAAAACCAATTGTAGAAATGTTAGCTACTCCAAAGGGACCCCAATTCTATACAACTAAATAGTTTGAGGAACAAAAGAACAAATTATGGTTCATGCGTGTGGAATTGGATGTTCAATATGAAGATAAATAAGAAATACAATTATATATCTGGTGGACAGGATTAGTTAGCCTACATTTTATGAACAATTGTCAAAACTAATGAATATATAGAATGAGCTAAAGAGTAATGAGGCCACTTTGAACCCCATTATTACAAAATGAAATAATAAGGGTAGTGATATCACTATGTTACATTTCTCCATCATTAGTCTCTCATTTGAACAAGTGGAGAAAATATTCAACATGACTAATGGCCTCTCTAATTTTGACAATAAGAGAATTGTAATGTAGAGAAGAATTATTAAAAAAATTCAAAATATCTTGGTGAAAGCTTTGATTTTTTCCCTCATGCACTAAAGGATATGGATAAATTGAAAGACAAAGTGGATTGGGCTAAAGAATTGGATGATTTAATATGCATTAAACTCAATAAGGTCATAAATGAAAAGAATTACATATGGTTTGTAAAAAAAATTAAGGAAATTGTCAAGGTGCAAATTTTTTTTATTCTATTAAAAATTATTTTATAGAAATTAAGTAATTAGGAGAACATATCCTAAAGAAATAGCAAGAGATTTTGAATTGCAACTAACCAGATGATTCACTTTTAACAAGTGAATGGCAAATCTTGCTTAAGCAAATCAGTTAATTTTTGAAGCAAAAGATGAAGATGGTGTAAAACCAAATGAATTGCAGATTATTGATGTGTCAGTTCAAGTAGAGGAAAGGAAAGAGGAACAACCAACTATAGCAAAAAATAAGGAAGTTCATATTGGTGAATTAAAAAGAGAGAAACCAATTGTAACTATTGATTTGGTAGTTCGATATAATGATGTAGAGGGAGAGCCACAAGTTACAATCAGTTTTCAGACATCAAAACATGACTCACCATAGGCAAATCAAATAGTCCTACTATCAAAGGAATAAAAATTTCATCTAGATCAATCATCAAATGAAACCCCTCAATAATAAGAAGCTAAAAGATGAATGGCCCCATAATAAGAAGATTCATGATAGAGAAATTTTGTTGCAAGAAACCAAGGGGGCACCAATTTTTGTCTTATTATGAGAGTGACCTTTTTGTTTGTAATATCTTTCTATCTTAAGGATAGCTATCATTCTTCTCTAAGCTTGAACCTTGTTGCATCACATGCTATATAAATGAGATCCCAAGGCTAGAGAAAGGGTCTGAATTCTATATAAATTGAGTCTTGGGATATTTTTGTAGTTGGTCAAGTAGTCTTTGTGTGAATTTTATGATGTATTCATCTTTGTATATCTAAGAGCAATTTGAACATGGAAGGATTAAGTATTTAATCTTGAGTTATTTTGAACTAAATGCTAGTAATATATTATCTTTGAAGAAGATAAATACAAAGGAAGGTTCTACAAATATATGTTTCTCTAAATTTTGTCTCCTCTTCATATAGCTGAGGATTTGAGAATGAATGAATAATATTCTTTCATTTTAATACAGCTTGGATGGGTTGTATGTCTATTCATTGATTGCTCTTAATTCAAGGAATTAAATAAATGCTTTCATTGAATTGATAGGTTTTCTAGGTGTATGGGAGGATATTCATCAGAAGAGAATTTAGAGTTAACTATTGATAGTTTCAACTATAAGGAATTTGAATAGATCAAGTTTTATTGGTGTGATTTTCTCTATACCAATGGATAAGACACTGATCACTACTTAGAATGCAAATTGTTGAGTTCATGGGGTTGCATAGAGCACAAATATAAATCAAATCAATATATAATTTATTGTATGAAGAGTTAAACTACTAGTTAGCACTTATTTGCAATAATCCCTTGTAAGTCATTTTTAGCTACTACTATCAATGATTATTTGTAAAGTATAGAATAATTGTGACCATTTTCTACTATAACAGATAGAAGTAAAGTAGAAAGATGATGTTAATAAGTATACGTTGAAGTCAAAAACCATAAACCATTTATATATGTCCATATATCCCTCAAGTGCACCTACCTTGGTTTTGCAAAACATAAAGAGTAGAGAATCCCTGTGATTCTATTGAAGTTGCATCCAGATCTGAAGTTTTATTACTTGAATATAGGAAGTTGATAACCCTTGGACCAATTTTTATCTTTAGAATCCTCATATCAAGTATTTTTTTTCTTGGTAGTTTTGAAAAACCAACAAAATGGTGACTATATTGGGGATTTGTTCAACACATGTTGTGTAAAATGTATGGTAGAATCTAGTGTTGTCTTTATATGTCTATTTTAATTTTCTTTACGATATTGCCCATGTTTGTGTTGGACTTTTCTAGTGAAAAACCTTAAGAATTTATAAATTTCCCAATACCACAAGAACATACTGACATATATCATCCTTGCAAATTGTCTTATCTATGAAGCAAGATTTATAGTCCCAAAATTCTTTCTAATTGGCCCCTTTGTGTGTCAAATCTATTTTATCATTTCCCATGATATTTTTCTCACTTTCCAAATCCATTTCATGATATATTTTCCTTAGAATAGGGTGGAAACTTGGTCAAGGTTTTGAAGCTAGTGATTATTTACAAGTAATTTTTATAAATGGCATACAAGAGAAAAATATATATGAGCCTATAAAAGAGTCAATCTAGAAGTGCCATTATATACTGACTTACCTCAAGTAGGAAGGAGGAATGAAAACAAAAAGAAAATTAGATCCAAATCCTACTTGGAATTCTAGAGGTAGTGCATTAGTGAACTCTTAATAGTAGCCTATTGTAGAGAGAGAATCTTCTTCTTTAAATTCTAAATTAGAAACCACAAGACTTCTGGAAGGGATGTTTAGCATCCCACTATAGGAAGAAAGAGTATATCATGATAAGAATGTGTCTTCACAAGGGGATGTGCTTTGTAGACTAGATGTGATAAAAGAAATGAACAATAGACTAGGATATAAGAATTCTATGGACACTGCTTTCAATCCTAGGCAAGTTCCTTATGTAGAAACAAACCTCATAGATCTTGATGATCTAGTAGATTCAGAAGCAACTTTTGTAAACCCAAAAAAAGTGTATTTAGAAATAGAAGTCCTTATGAAGTGGGTTGCAAATGAAGAGGCCAAATGCATTCATTTAGAGAAGGAAAAAGAGAAAGCCACCATGAATGCTCTCATTGAGATAGATAAGTTTCTTAGAAGGATACTTGTTTTGAAAGAGCAAAACAAGAAATTAAAAGAAAGAACATTTGTTCTACATGTTGATATTTTTGGAGATACAGACAATTTAAATTTTAAGGTTTAGGAACAAGAAAAACTCCTAAGTTAGAGACAAGAGCCTACTATAGCTCAAGTCCAACTTTACAAGCCTGTTCAGTTAGACCTTGTAGATCTAACTATAAAACCCACTGATAAAGGAAAGAAAAAGGCCATAGGGATTCAAATAAATGAACTTCAAGCTATCCGAAACAAGTCTCTGAATCCTCCTATGTCTAAATTATATTTGGACTTAGAAAAATCTAGAAAAGAGAGGAAGGATTTAGAAAAGGAATTTGAGAAAGTTGAGAATGAAACACAAGTAGCAAAAATCAGAAGGAAATTCTAGTTTATTAAGTCAAATTATGCCTTAGCTTCATAACTTAATATGTCCACTCAAACCACAACTTCTATGTCCAAAATGTTTCTCAGTTAGCCCCTGCATAATCTTCCACCATTAGTATTTAGATTCATGTTGTTCAAATACAAAAGCCTTAAAACATTGTTTAAAACCAAACAAATGTAGCAAGCACATCAAATGTTTTTGTTTTTTCGAAGAAACCCATATACATGGAGAAATATAGACAAATATTGTTTCTTGGTATCCCTAGTTTCCCCCATCCTATATCCTTTGACCTTAAAGATAAGGTTGTGAGGTTTTCAAGAAACAATGTTGTCACTGGTGAAGAACACTTAAGGGTATTTGTAGACATGTTTAACGACTTCGAGGTGGAGCGTGAAGATTTTGGTTATGAAGTTTTTTGTACATTCATTGACTAAAGATGCAAGGGACTAATTTATGAGATTTCCAGATGATAGCATTAGTTCATGGAATGACTTGAAAATTTTACTTAAAGAACAATATGGAGATAATACTAATGATGGTTTCATGTTGAATGATTTCAATAACATCAAAAAGAGGCATAATGAGTCAACTTTTGACTTCAATGTGAGGTTTCAAAAGGGAATGTATAAGCCTTTCCAAGTGATGAGACTTAATGAAGATATGTCTTACTACATATTTTAATGCATTTGATAGTAAGATGGCTTATTCTTTAAGAGATACGGATACTAAAACCTTAAGAGATGCTTACAAGATGGTAGTCAATATTGAAAATAATAGAAAGGCCTATGATAATTTAGGAAGAAGAGATGACCCCAAATTGTTCAACCCAAAGAACAATAAAAATTAAAGTGATAATCCTCTTGCAAGTAAGAAGCCTAAGGAGGACACAATGGGTCAAGAGTTGGATCTTCTAAAAAAGATGAATCAACTAGCTTTTAATGCAAATAAGTCTAATGCTAGTGAGAAAGCTCCAGTGAACAATAATCATTTCAATAGGCAACCTAGAATGCAAAATTAACCATACATTATTTAGTGGAAAGATGACAAGCCTATCCCCAACATGGCCCAAAATACCAAGGATAAAAGTACCCCTAAGCCTCTGATAAGAAATTCTACCAATATGATAGACGATGTACCATGGTGCATCATATTCCAATCACATCATTACTTAGATTAATACGTAGTAGAAAAATCATTTTCTACAAATAAAAATATGTAAAATGAGGAGGGAGAAGAAGAAAAAGATCATGATGATGTAAGTTGCAAAATGGTGAATTTATATGATAACTATGATGATTTTGATTTAGAAGAACCTAGAAATGATGTTGTTGATCAAAGAACTATCTAACAATTACATCATGAGCAAGTATTCTCAAACAATAAAGATTGTGATGAAGATAAGGTATGTACTACACCTTTAGATGATGGTCATGTAAATTTGAGAAAGCCTTCTAAAGAAGATATTGATAGAATTGCAGTATAGACAGTATCTCAGGTGCACACTAACTATAATCTGAGAAATAGGACTATCAATAGCGATACTAGTAAGCCATTTGGCATCTTCATAAAATATATTACTCACAAGATGACTAATGACAATAAGAAGGACAATACAATCATAGCAAAGGTTAACGATGGTAAGAGTAAGAAGTGGGAGCCCAAGAAGAAAGTGCAATTTTAGAATGTTGAAACAGTTAGAACTAATGTACAAGATAAGAAGTTAGAGCTTGGTTCCACCAAGTAAGTGGCAATGTCTGCTATTCAAAGAATCTCACCTCTAGGTCTTCTTGTGAAACCTACTATCTATGATCTAATTGATATCAAATCTATGCTATCTCAAATAATAGTAAAAGTTCCTTTATCTAAATTGTTTAGAATAGAGGAGCATAAAAACAAGGCTTTATCATGGTTGGGTGGGATAAGTAACAACAATATTATTGAAAAACAATCCATAGAACAAACCCTTGTTGTAGTAGAAGATATTGGTATCATGTCTCAAATTCCTCAAATATTTTTAGATAACTCATTAGTAGCCTATTTGCAAGATATTGATCCTTTTTTCCTCAGTCCACTTTAAAAAGGCAGAACTCTAACAACTTTCATGATAGACTTAGGAGCCTCCAATACCATAATGCATTTCAATGTCATGGAAGCTCTAGGTTTAGAGGTAGACACCAAAAAAGGTAGGTGTAGGGCCATGAATGCAAGGGAAGCTCCTCTTATAGGTACCATTAATGCATTGCCTTTCAAGCTAGTTATTTATCCTGAGGTTGAAATGACCATGTCCGTTCTTGTGGTTAACATTCCTCCTCACTATGGAATGTTATTATCCAAAAAAAGGAGTGTTGCAATGGGAGGTAGCTTACAATGTGATTTTTCATAGCCAACCTTTCATATAGGTGACAAAGTTTTCAAGGTGGATAGAGAGAAAAGGGTTAATTATGTTTTTGGGGATGATGTTGACAAGGATGCCACTTGTTTCTTACACACTGATGTAAATGCATTCGTTGAAGAATTGATTATTCAAGAAGTTGAGAAACTCCCACTAGTAATTGCACAAGAAGTAGAGTGGTGTATGGATTCATAGATTTTTTGGACTATGTACTTTTATGGGGCAAGTTCTAGGGAAGGTTTAGGAGTTGGGGTAATTTTTGTATCTCCAAAAAAAATACATTCAGATACTCATTTACCCTAAATTTTTCATGCACCAATAACATAGTTTAATATGAAGCACTCTTACTAGGATTAAGAGTTGCAACTAGCCATGGAATAAAAAGGTTGCATGATATTGGTGATTTTGAGTTAGAGGTCTCTTAAATAAGAGAGGTATATGAATCCAAGAACAAAAGGTTGAAGCATTATAGGAATTTTGTTTGAGACCAAATTGAATTGTTTGATGTCTTTGGCATATCTTGGATGGAAAGAAGTAATAATAAGATTGTCAATCTATTAGCTAATGTAATCATTAAGCCTAAAGACATATCTTTTGCTAACATCTCACATATTGAACTACAAAAAAAACCATCTACCCCTAATAATATAGAACACTGGAACATTTTTGATGATGATAAAGATATTTTGAATTTCTTGTTAAATGAAGACAAATATTATGGTCAAGAACTTGACTATAGTGCTTTAATTGAGGCAAAAAATGGGAAAGAAACAATCTTTGGCTAGGAAATTTTATAGTTAAAAACAAACAAAATACCCAAGGGATTGGTAGTCTTAGAAAGTATGTTTCATAACCAAGATAGAGTGAAGTTAGAGGTCAAGGATCACAAGCCACAAGAGCTTGAAGAAATAAATCTTGGTACTTTTGAAGCTCCAGAAAAGGTGTATATTGGTCAGAATTTATCTGCTGAAATTAGGAAGCCTTTAATTGATCTCCTTATAAAATATAGGCATGTCTTTGCATGGTCATATGATGACCTCAAAGCCTATAAAGAGGACTTGTTTCAGCATGTCATACCACTTAAGGAGAATGTCAAACCTTTTAGACAAAAGCAAAGGCATGTAAACCCCACCTTAGCTCCCAAGATGAAAGAATAACTAATGAAGTTAAGGGATGAAGGAATAATTAAGCCAATCAGACATTCTACGTGGTTTTTCCTACACTTTTTAATAATCTCGCTTAGGTTAATAAAGCATGTCTTATTAGGTGAATGGTTGTGAGGTGTCACCTTCCTACATGTGAGCATCCATTATCTATCTTGGGAAGATACTTTGCTATCTTTAGTCTGATTGATGGTTGCTCCTCATTGGTTGGTGTTGATACCTCCTCCCTCTTCCTAGCCTATATAAGCATGCTACCTGGCTTGTATTTGCATCTCTTATTTTTGCATCCTCTTAATGCTATTTTGCTTCTAGCATTTGCATTACTCTCTTGGAGACTAACTCTATGATGCTATTTTGATTTTGTATCATTTGCATTCATAATTTAGATATTTACTCTTTGCACTAGTTTTCTGGGTTATTAATCTTTTTAGATTCTAACATGGTATCAGAGCTTTTCTATGTGCAAGAGTAGATTTTAGTTTCCTTATTTGAGAGATTCGGGGGGGGCAAATAAACTTTATTGTAGTTTTTTGAAAAACGAAGTATGCTCTTCTCTTGCATCTTTGGATGATCCTGAGAATCAGAAAAGTTTTGACAAAAATAGTTTTTCTCTGGGGTTTCAATCTCAAATCTGACAACCAACTTGCATATTTGGAGTTTTCAATCAATTTTGCAGGTTCCAGCATGCCATTGATGGACTTAAGAAGCTGATCCAGTATTTGCATGTCATATTTTGGTTGCTGGGGTCGTTTTCTGATTTTTGGAGCCATTTTTTACGGTTAAAGGCGTCTGATTTACACTACAGAAACATCTTCTGTTCATCAGCAAAAAAAATGCTTTCTGGGTTTTGTTTGCAGCCCCAAAAAACCATCTGGATATCTTTTAGATTTTGCATGTAAGCTGTATATTTTTCAAAATTGAGCATGCAAAGCTACAGCCATACCCCTCTCTGTTGGCAGCCGCAGATTTGAATGCAGTTTTCAAATGTCTCGTTCTTGCTCATACGGACTCTGATTTTGATGATTCTTATTATGAACTTGGCTATTTTTTTGTGCTCTATCCACTAGTGGAGTTATTTTTTGATTTTCATGCATGAATTCTTCAAAAATTGCAGATTCTCAGTCGTGACTGTGTAGAGTTCTCATTTTGGAAACTTTGGAGGATCATAACTTTCTCATACGACCTTGTATCGAGGTGATTCTTTTTTTGAAAGTGCTATTTGTTTCCTTGATTATTGTGCCCAAGTTTCACTTTTAGCATATGCTCTTCATGAGGGTTTGTAATGCATTGAAATCAAGACCACTAAGTATCTCTTTCTAGTGGTAGTTGTAAATTCACTAAAATAAAGTGTTAAATCATATTTCTTTGGGGGGGGGTTCTTTGATTGAGTAAAAAGGGGGGGGCATTGTCGTGGCTGGGTTCTCTTCTTTTTAGCATTTCTTTGCATTCCTTCATCATGGATCAAAAAAATATGCCCATCCTAACTCCATACAATTACTTTGAGTGGAAATCACGCATGATAATTCACTTAAGGAAAGCTGGATTAAATAGGATAACTATGGGACTTGAAACTGAACCTGTTAAAGATGAAGACAAGCCTAAGTGGTTTAATAAATGTGATGAGGCATATGGAACATTGTGTTTTTCTATTTCTTCTGACTTGCTATTTCACATTGAGTCTTTGGATACACCAAATGAAGTATGGACAAAGCTAGAAACATTATTTGGCACACAAGATTCAATGAGGGGTCATATGTTGGAAAATGAATTAATTAGTTTGAGTCCAGGCAATTTCAACACAATCCAAGATTTCTTCACCAAATTGAAATCACTAAGGCTACAGTTAAAACAATGTGGAATTGAAAAGAAAGATGAACAACTGATTCTCAGTATTCTCTCTAAGCTAAGTTCAGAATATTCTGTGTTTGTCTCTACCTTCTATGCTACTAAGGGTGCACTTGGTACTCAATTCACCATACCATCTCTAGATGATTTTTCTGTCAATCTCACTCGAGAACAAGATAAGCTAATCCAGATGGGCACTCTTATGTCCTCTAAGTCACATGCCTTAGCAACCAACCAAGGCACAAAAGAACAAAAAGGACACAGTAGTAACAACAATAGTAAGGATGAGAAACAAAATAATAGTGAGGAAAAGAAGGATCAGATTCCAATTGCTTCAAAAGAAATTATTGATACCTCATCCTCTCAGGGCGATAAGCCTAAGAAAGAAAAGGTTAAATGTGCCTATTGTAAAAGACCCGATCATGATGAACATAAATGTTTAAAGAAACAAATTGATCACTTGACATACATTCTTGAGAAGAACAATATTAGTGTTCCTGAGTCTATCAAACAAAGTTCTAATGAAGAGTCTAACAAGGAAAAAGAAAACAACAAGGGGAAAGGAAAGGGCAAAGATCTTGCTGTAGTTGCTTCCTCATCATCCACTTGGGTTCTTGATTCGGGTGCTTCACACCACATGGCTTCATCTAAGGAAGAACTTGCATCCTTGGAGCCACGTACTATGCCTTCTATTTTGATGGGTGATGACACTCCTATTGAGGTGTGTGGGAGAGGGTTTGTTGATGTGGGGGATGGCACATTCCATGATGTTCTTTGTGTACCCTCATTATCAACTAATCTCCTATCAATATACCAAATCACTCACACAGGTTTAGGCAAGCGAGTTGAGTTCACTCCTGATTCAGTGGGGATACGTAAAGTGCATAGTGATTCTGTAGTTGCAGTTGGGAGAGCAGATCATCAGTCACGGCTCTATCTATTTTCTCACTTTGTTCCTGATCCTCCTTCATCTGTTTTGCTCACTCACTCTAATGATGTGAGTAAATTATAGCATGAGCGGTTTGGCCATCTTAACTTCTGCTATTTGCATCTGCTCAACCAGCAGAGCATGGTCACAGGGTTGCCTTTGGTTCAATTCTCAGGAGGTGTTTGCCAAGGTTGCATTCTTGGTAAGCATCCTAAGGAAAATTTTGACAAAAGTAAGGCATGGAGAGCTTCACAAATACTAGAGTTAGTTCACACTGATTTGGCTGGTCCATTTCAACATCCTTCTTTCAACAGGGCCCAATATGTCCTCACATTCAGTGATGACCTTTCTCGATATACATGGGTGTACTTTCTCAAACAGAAGTCAGAGGTATTTGATCATTTTTAAGACTTCAAAAATTTTGTAGAAAAGCAATCTGGGAAAGCCATCAAGGTTTTGCGCACAGACAATGGTGGTGAGTATGTCAACCATCGGTTTGAAAGATTTTGCACTTCAGAGGAGATTGATTTACAGCATTCAGTTCCATACAATCCTTGGCAAAATGGTGTTGCAAAATGGAAGAATAGATCCTTGAAGGAAATGGAAAACTGTATGATTCACTCTAGATCTCTTACGCCACAGTATTGGGCAGAAGCCATTAACTGTGCTTGTTATATCCAGAACCATGTTCCTCACCGAGCCTTGAAGGGAGTTACTCCTTTTGAAGCTTGGAGCAGTTGAAAACCATTAGTTAAGCACTTTCAATTTTTTGGCTCCCCTGCATGGGCCCACATTCCTACAGAGAAATATAAGGCCTTGGATCCACAAAGCAGACCTTGCATATTTGTAGGTTATCTTGATGGTGTGAAGGGTTATCGGTTGCTCCACCCTACTACACATGAGTTATTCATTGAGAGGAGTGTTCAATTTGAGGAGGGATCTTCAAGCTCACTTTCTATCACTTCTCCAACTCCATCTACCTTGACATTAGAGTCACTTGGAATACATGACAGATCTTCTAATGAGTGAGATTCACCTAAACAGTCTTCTACCTCTACTTCTGATGTAGAAAGTGATTCAGAGAACTAACCTCCTTCCTCTCCTAGTCATCATTCAGAGGTTAATGATTCCCCTCTAGATTCTCCATCTCCTTGCCCACTTTGGGCTAGACAAACCTTGTAGTCTGTAGGTGATTGGGTTGGGGATCCATCAGACACCAGGTGAACTCATTCACAATTCCAGGATGCTCCACATGTCTTCATTGCTACTGCCTCAGATCCACAATCCTTTCATGAGGCTTTTGGTATTTTTGAGTGGGATACAGCTATGCAGGAAGAGTATAGTTCCTTGATGAGGAACCACACTTGGGATCTTGTCCCTCTTCCTAAAGGAAGAAAACTTGTTTGATGTAAGTGTATCTATCAGACAAAATTTGCAATAGATGGGTCAGTTGATAAACACAAGGCTCGCTTGGTCGCCAAAGGATTCTCCCAGGTTCCTAGGATTGACTACTCTAAGACTTTAGCGCCAATTGCCTAAATGAATTTCATTTGAATTGTTCTTGCCATTGCTGCAGCTAATCGTTGGGAAGTACATCAGATGAATGTGAAGAGTTCTTTTCTTCATGGTGAGCTTCATGAGGAGATCTACATGGAGCAGCTACAGGGACTCCTTCCTGATTCTTCACTTGTGTGTCATCTTCAAAAGTCTCTCTATGGCCTCAAACAGGCTCATCGGGCCTGGTATGCCAAGATGGACTCCTTCCTTCTATCAATTGGGTTCACTCGGTGCCATTCTGATCCTAATGTGTACATTTTGCAATAGGGTGATTCACTTCTATTTTTGGTTTTGTATGTTGATGACTTGCTGATCATAGGAAGTTCTTCACCCACCATTAAGGCTGTCAAAGTGGCCCTTCAGGATAGTTTTTTGATGACTGAATTGGGCTTGTTGCATTACTTTCTCGGGATTGAGATCCTTTAGTCTCCTTCTGGGATCACCATCACACAATCCAAGTATGCTCTAGATTTACTCTCGAGGTTTCATATGGCTGACTGTAAGCCTGCTCCGACTCCCTTCCTTTCTGGAGTAAAACTTGAGGCTCAATGTTCTTCTCCACTTGTTGATGGCACTTTGTACCACCAACTTGTTGGGAGTCTCATTTATCTGACTCATACGAGACCTAACATCTCCTATGTTGTAGGCATGGTCTCTTGATTCATGTAGGAGCCCCATGAGTTACACTGGAAAGTAGCCAAGTGGATCCTTCACTACATTCAGGGTTCTCATAGTTGTGGGATTCACTACGCAGCAGGTATTGAGCTTGATTTGGTGGGCTACACAGATTCAGATTGGGCAGGTGATTCTAAGGATCGCAAGTCTACTTCAGGGTATAGCTTCTCACTTGGGTCAGGTCCTGTTTGTTGGTCGAGCAAAAACTAGTCTACTATTGCTTTGTCTTCTACTGAGGCTGAGTATCGGGGGGTTGTAAATGCCGCCACTAAGGCCATTTGGATTCAACATCTTCTCACTGAGTTTGGTATCCAAATCAGATGGCCATCAGTCATATTTGGTGACAACCAGAGTGCCATTCAGATCTCACAGAATCCAGTTCATCATCAACGGACCAAACACATAGAGGTCCACATGCACTACATCCGGGAGCTCATCCATGGTCATGTCATTGACCTTCGCTATTGTTCGACTTCTGAACAAGTTGCTGATATCTTCACCAAACCCTTCACTGAGAGCAAGTTCGTTCATTTGTGAGCTTTGCTAGGGGTGTGGGATGATTCATCTTTTGGGGGGGCCTCTTCCTCTCACTTGGAGTCCTGACTTTTTTGTGGGGGGGTCTCTTTTCTCTCTCTTTTGAGAAATCTTATGTACATGGGTACCTCATCAGGCTTGACTTGCCGGGACCCATTTCTACATCCACCTAAGCTTCGCTTATGGGGGGGTGTTAGTGTAGTTTTTTATTTTTCCTATTTTGCTAGGTTTTTCCTACACTTTTTAATAATCTCGCTTAGGTTAATAAAGCATGTCTTATTAGGTGAATGGTTGTGAGGTGTCACCTTCCTACATGTGAGCATCCATTAGCTATCTTGGGAAGATACTTTGCTATCTTTAGTCTGATAGATGGTTGCTCCTCATTGGTTGGTGTTGACACCTCCTCCCTCTTCCTAGCCTATATAAGCATGCTACCTGGCTTGTATTTGCATCTCTTATTTTTGCATCCTCTTAATGCTATTTTGCTTCTAGCATTTGCATTACTCTCTTGGAGACTAACTCTATGATGCTATTTTGATTTTGTATCATTTGCATTCATAGTTTAGATATTTACTCTTTGCACTAGTTTAGAATCTTTTCAGATTCTAACATGGATGAGTTGGTAGGACTAAAAAAAACAAGAAAAGAATCCTCTACCAAGAATACAAAGTTACAAGTGTAGGTCAAATTATTGTATGATAAAAAGATAATGGTTCAAAATTTTGGACCTAAAGACCTAGTTTTCATGTGGAATGCTAGGATTGAAGACAAAGGTAAACATGGAAAATTTGATCCTATATAGCTAGGTCCTTATTTAGTTTATGCTGCATGAGGAGAGGATTCATACATTTTGAAAGAATTGTTAGGTGACATTCTTGAGCTACCAATTCATGGACAGTTCTTGAAGATGTATTTTTCCTAAAAATACTTGTTTCTCCATGAATAGTAGTGTAGTTTTTTTATATAGTCTATAAATTCTTATGAATCTTTGTAAAGTCCTTGTACAATGTTCTTCCTATTTTTTTTTCTCTCAAACTTGCCAAAAAAATGTCATTTATGTGGTCTATTCTTCCAAGGATTCAGAGCACTTGCATGAATCTGCATACTCATCATCCCCAGACAGAGCCATTGCTAGCCTAGTTTTTCATGTGTTAAAAAATTCTGAAATATTCTAGTAAAAGTCTAGTTTACCTTTGGAAATTAGGGTTATGTGTTTTGAAATAATTTTTGGCCCTAGAAAAACCCCTAATTTGGTGTCATTGTTCCAATAATTGGTTTTTCCCTAAATTCCTTAAGCTAGGCTTACGTAGTATGCTTTTTAGAGAAATGCATCAAAAATTTCTTTAAAATCTTTAAAAAACCATTTTTATCTTTTCCTGCACACCTTTTAAATTTTTATATATTACCTTTACCTTACCCTAAGTCCTTTTCTATAATATAACCCAAGATTTTATTTTTTAAATATTACCTGGGTTACGTTTTATAAAAAATAATAGCCAAGTCATGATAGCCCTTAATCTTCCTTAAGATCAAGGGTTGTTACTTTGTCACCTTAGAAAGATGCAAGGTTTTTATCCTTGGTGAAATAGTGATGAAGTGACATCTATTCATGGGACCCAGTAATGAGAAGGCTTCAAAACAAGGTCATCGCCAGAGATTAGATGACAAATCGATGGATGTCATTTTATTGCCTTAGAAATTTGCTTGTTCTTTATTCTTTATGACATAGCGACATGAAGACAAGTGGAATATGGTAGGACCAGCCCTCATAGGAAGTTTCCATAGGTTCAAAGTCATCAATGGGTTTCCAACTATGAGGTTCTCATTCATAATAGAGTTGAAACTTGTGTAGAAAAGGTATTTGGTCAAAACCATCTAATCTTTTCAAGATCAGCAGATGTCGCTTTGTCACCAATGAAAGTTGCAGGATTTTTATTCTTTGTGACATAAAGACAAGAAGTGTGTTTCTGATGGTCCCATATTAGCTTTAATATGGTTGTTTTGCTCCTACTGTTAGATTGAAAGTTAATCAACAGATGTTGTTATGTCATTACCCAGAGTTGCAAGGTTTTTACCCTTGATGGCATAGCAAGAGATTGGCATGTGGCATGGTGGCCCACTTTCACAAGATTTTAAAGTATCATCCTTGATCATTCAATGCATAAGAGATCAAAGGTTGTCAATATTTCACTAAAGTAAACTTCTTGACCTTTATCTTTAGCGACATAGTGAAAAATTGACACATTTCCAATGACATATTTGAGTAATACGCAAGTTGCCAATGAGGTGCTAAAAGGTATACGTATCAAGTTTCAATTGGGTTGACTGTCAAGTCAAAAGGTTGAAGCTAATTCAGGTTGCATTTTATTTCCTAATCATTAGATATTTATGAATCAACAACTAGTTTTAAAACTCAAAATGGAATGCCACACTATTTTTCTCTACAATCTATTTATGGGAATTAAAAGCTTCTTTTGAAAATTGATACAAGGAATGTAGTGAAAGGGATCAAGAATTTTGTTCTACAAATAGATTTTCTAAAATCTTGGAGCCTCGTATCTATCAAAAACCTATTATTTCACCTTGCTAAGCCAAGAATTTTTTTGTGTTAATAATCCATTGTAGCATTCAGAGAAGAAGAAAAAATGCAAAGTAAGTATCTCCCTTTGCACATAAATAAGAATTTTGGTATTTTCTTCATTTTTGTTTAAGAAGGGTTTTCTGGGAAGCTGGATTATGGTAGTAGAAATATTCACGATGGTTTTGTAGAGCAATTAAATGAATCTACCAATGAATCTACCCAAATAAAGAAGTTAGTTTCCATAGATCCTAGTTTGCAAGTTGTAGATGGTTTTTATGATAAAGGGAATTGGACTCAAGATGTGGTGACATCAAAAAATAGATTACATTTATTCAAAAAATGGTTTTCTAAGAGAAAATTATTTTCCCCTGTGGAAATATTTGGAATTTTGAGCTAGGAAAATTGGTAGTTCCTAAAGTTTTCATGGATTCAGGCCTCCTCACTGTTGTATCTTGAAATTATGATCCAATAGCTAGGATGGTGAGAGGGATAAATGGAGAATTTTTGTTATAGATTACTGTTGAAGAAATCTAGAAAGTTATTGGGATGGATCTTGTTTTAGAATATCATGAGATCATTGATTTTTAGGGTTTGGAAAAGGAATATCTATCATGCAAAGATTAGATTAGGTATGGGTCATTGAGAGGACATTTAGCCATAATTGGAAATCTAACATTTGTCACATCCTCAATCAAGGAACCTTTTAAGCAACAATTTTTCACTTCCAGAGCAATAGACATATACATGACTTTGTTTAAGGTTTTCGATGATGATGAGCGTGAGTTTATGCCCAAATCTTTCATGTATATCATTAATAGGTTAAGAAATTTGTATTGTTCTTATAGGGATTACAAAATTGGAAATTGAGAAGACCTTTGGGTTTTACTCTTTGTTAATGTACATGTTTCTATATAAGGGAGTTACATATTTTGAGAAAAAAATGGTGTTAACAAGAGAACATGATGGAGAGTCTCTACCAATTCAATTATAGAGTGCAAATATGACTTTAGATGCAGAGGAGGCTAGTTTTGTAAGATTTGATAGGTATTTTGCATCTAGGTTGAGAAGCTTGTTATTGAAAGATAATCTTAGGTTACCAAAAGCATTATTAGATTTCATTAGGGCTATGGAAAACCCTAGAAATTTTTAGACTGTATGGATATCAAGGTACTCTACATGTGCTCCCCTACCAAGTACCTCTTAAGGTAGGGGTAGCTGAGATGTTGTGGCAGATAGGTGGCTTGGACAACTTTCATGCTAACATAAAAATGGTTCATGTCTACTGTTTAATCACATTTTCATACTAACTCATCTCACTTTCCCATTCAACTAATTTTTATCTTTTGGCTAACTTCATTATATCTCAATAGTTTCTATCATCATTTGTATCCTCTTTCACATTAATTACATATCATTTTGGAACCATTTCAACATCATCAAAAATCATATCAAATCAACCTAGAATGACCCCAAATCTACCTAGAATCACCCAGAATTAATCCTAATGAACCTAAAACATGTCAAATGCCTTTAATCAATAATTATCTATCCAATCCTATGCATTGTTGTGGATTTTATTGCCTTGGAAACCTATCAATCTAACCTTCGTACTATCATGGCTCTCAGTGCTAGGTCAAATTGTCATTCTTGTCATCTAATCTTTGACATTGTCAAGTCTCTCAATGTCAAATCATGACATCATCATATCAATTTAATAACATTGACAGTCTTTGTTGACATTATTATGGTCAAACCTATCAATCAATCTCAATCTTGGAGCATTAACAATGTCAGTTAAATATTATGTGTCCTTGATCCATGTCATGTATCCTTGGCATGTTATCAATTTTAATAAATCAATCAATTTGACCATGGCTTTGGTTTACCCATCATTATCCTAATCAATCTGCATAATCATCACATTTCATCAAAGGATATTGTTGCATATATCAAATCAAATTGGCCAATCATCTATTAATTTTCTCTATAGGATCTAATAACCCATAATTTAATCTTATTTCATTCCAATCATTTTTAATCTCATATTACTAATCATTCTTCTTAATTAACATCCTTAATTAATTAATTTTATTAATTAATTGATTCATCTTTGGCAAAACTATAGAAATTTTCAATTTCCCAAGTTGAATTTTCCACCTCTAATTTCCATTTGTATGGAATAATGAATTTTTAATTCAAATATTCCACATAATCTTGACATAATCTTCACATCATCATGACACATGGAAATCTTACATCATGGATTATATCCTTACACTTGGCTAAGAATTGTCATAATCCATATATTCTTATTCCTTATGCATATCTATATTTAGTTTTCATTGTCATAGATTCTTGGCTTTAAGTGGCTTTGAGGTGTCAAATGAAGTGTCGTAGATCCTCCACCATTTGTAGCCATGTTGACTTATATGCATCATACGACCTTAAATTTGGCATCTTGTGCCATATGTTTCATGGATATCATAAAGAATCTCTTTCCAAGATGCATATCCAAGGTGATAATTCTAATGCTCTCCTCTTGTGTGATTATTATAAATTGAGCATTCTTACTCTCATTTTTGGTCCTTCAACCCCTTGATTCTTATTCCCTTGGTCTTTAGTCTCTCAAGCTTAAAATCACTCTTCTAGTATTCTCATAGAATTATCATAACATAGACTTTTTCTTTTCGATTGTGTTCATTATATACAATTGGAGCTACATCATATGGAGAAGAAAGAAGGACATGGGAGCTACAAATGAAAGAGGGCATTTTTACTTTATGTTCCTTTCTTTGTTTATTTGGACTTCATGGTAGACTAGAGTCTACTAACAGATTCTAATTAGGTTTGTGATTTTCTCATAGTATGTTAGATGTTTAACCCATTTTCTAGTCCTACAATTAGTGAACCTAATGTGAACATCATGCTTAATTAACTTGAGTTTCTTGTGTTTATTCTTGTAGGTGCAAGGAAGGAGCTCACTTGGAAGGGTACAATGGCTATCTTTTCGTCATTATCAAACCTAGTTTAATTAGGGGGTCTAGTAATATGATGTTTAGCTCTCATTTATGCATTCTATTAACTTGTTGTCCTAGGGTGGACTATTCTATGTCAGGGCACACTTGCAACCTCTAGAAAGTTGTTTTAGGGGCCTAAAAGTCACTAGAACCCCCATCTTCTATTCACAGCTTACCAACTATACTTAGAAACAACCAACTATGCCCTTCTAGGCCCAAAGTGCACCATGGGTGCACTTTGCACTATTTGGGTACACTTGGTTGACTACGTTTTAAATTTTTAGTTTATGGGTATTATTTTATGATGCAAGAGCATCCTAGATTGCCTTGTTATCCTACTCATTTTTGTTCATTCTACAAGTTGGTACCTAGTAATTCCTTCATGTCCCTAGCAATTACTTCATGTGCTTAGCAATCCCTTTATGTACCTAGCAAATGTGCCTAGCAATTCCTTCATGTGCCTAGCACTCCTTCATGTGCCAAGTTATTATAGCACTTAGTTGGTATTGAGTTATTGTAGTACTTAGTTGGTGTTGAGTTACTGTAGCACTTGGTGTCAAGTTACTATAGCACTCCTTCATGTATCGAGTTATTGTAGCACTTAGTTGGTGCCATGTTACTGTAGCACTTGGTGCTGAGTTACTCTAGCACTTAGTTGGTGCTGAGTTACTATAGCACTCCTTCATGTGTCGAGTTACCTAGTGTATGATAAGTGACTCTTCATGTGCCAAGTTTTCTTGTTTATGTAGAGTGTCAACATTTGGACATGATTTCTATGGGATGACTTGCGGCATTCATTTCAATCAGGACATTTATGTTAAGATCTTTCTTTGGGATGTGTCTAGACTGTTGTTAGGTTGGTCTTCCTCTTATGTAATTTTCTAGAATGATTTGTAATTTTTTTTAGAAAGTATATATATAGTGTTTAGGCTTAGAGTTAGGCAAGTTTTTGGAAGAGGACTAGAGAGAAAAATTGAAAGTGTGAATTTATAGTTGGATCTTTGAATGTGAATGTATTTGTAATTGGTCATAACCCAAAAGGCCTTATAGTTGGGCATGTATAAGATGTTTTGATGAATCAATAAAAGTATTTTGCTCTTCTTCCTCCGTTGGTTGTTGTTCCTTGTGTTTGCTTCTATTGTGTTAACTCTTGCAAGGTGGTTTGGATAGTTGGGTGAGCCTTCAACACTAGTTATCTCCATCCTTTCCTTACATCAATTGGTATCAAAGCTTGAGGTTCATCCTTATGGAGATGGGATCATATAGAACCTTGATTTGGATTTGGTTGTAGGGTTATAGATCTGTAGATTTGGCCTATAACTTATAGAGGGTTACGATCTTGCAGGAACCTAATTTGTAAAGATGGTTTGTGGTAGAGGAAATAATGTTGATAATGCTATATTGGATCAGTTGAGACAAATTATAGCCAGATTAGATATTGTGGAGATAGCCCAAAGGATAGGAGCACATCTTGATGATGTAAGTGATGATGAAGTAACATCACAAACCATAATCTAGAACCTAAAGAAGATCAAGATGAGGAAATATTGTTCTGAGTGTTTTCTAGGGAAAATTCAAAGCCTGCTATAGAAGTTATTCCTTATGATGGAAAATTGGATACCAATGTTGTGTTAGATTGGATCTCTGATATGGAGAAGTTCTTTGAGTATGAAAACACTCCTGATAATAGAAAGGTGAAGATTGTAGTCACTAGGTTGAAAGGTCATGCATCATTATGGTGGGAGCACTTACAAACTGATAGACAAAGGAGAGGAAAGGAGAAGATTAGAACTTGGCCAAAGATAATGAACAAGGTAAAGAACAAATTCCTCCCTACTGATTACCAAGTTAGCTTGTTGAGAAAGATGCAAAACTTGAAACAAATGGACATGACTATGAAAGAATATACTAAGGAATTCTATAGATTGGACATTAGATCTAGACATGTGGATGATGATGTTAAGAAAATTGCAAGGTACATTAATGGATTGAGATCTAGAATACAAGATAAAATATTTTTTGTGAAGTGGGAAAGTGTAGAAGAAGAATATCAATATGCTTTGAAAGCTAAGGAGATGTTGACAAAGAAGCATGAACAAACACAAAGAGGTAGAGGTGGTAGATTCCAGAGAGGTAGAGGTAGATCTTGTGGTGAAGGTGGCAGATCTAATAATTTTGTGCCAGATAAAGGAAAATCTGAATGGAAGAATTATGACAAAGGCAAGACCGAATGGAAAAGTGGTAATTATTACCTAGGAGGCACTAATTCTTACTGAGGAAGAGGTAATTCATATTCTAGAGGTGGATTTCATGGTAATTATTTTAGATGTCGTAAAGAGGGACATAGATCTTTTGAATATAGATCCTTTGAAAGTGGGCAAGGTAAAAAGAATTTTGTGATTCAAGGAGATTATGAGGTTTCACCAAGTGGACCTAAGGGTGGAGAAAATTTGATGGTGAGAAGAACCTTATGTAATATGGGAAGTGATGAGGAACCTATTTTAAGGAAAAGTCTTTTCAAGACAACATGTAAGATGGCTAGAAAATGCTACAAAGTGATCATTGATAGTGGAAGTTCTACAAGCTCTAATACCCTTTTAATGTCCCCTTTTTCAATTTATATATATATATATATATATATATATATATATATATATATATATATATATATATATATATATATATATATATATATATATATCCAACACTTCATAGGGTTGCACCTTTTCATTAATATTAACATATTTAATAAGGTAGTTATATTATATTATTATAATAGTTATATATGATTATATATAAATAACATAAGAGCTAGTTACCAAGTTGTAGTTGTAGAGGCTGAAACATCCCAAATCTTATCATGTTTCATGGATCAAAGATGACCATAAGATATTGGTAAGCGATCAATGCCTTGTGAAGTTAAAAATTGGATATTACTTTGATGAAGTTTTGTGTGATATTATGCCCATGGATTATTGTCATATTTTTTTGAGTAGACCTTGGCAATATGATAGATATGATGTACATGATGGGAGATTGAATCAATATACTCTATGGGTAAATGCAAAGAAACAAACATTGTTGCCTTTAATTGAAAGTTCAAATGAGATTAATTGTACTACTATAAAAAATTGCATGGTTAATGGAAAAAATTTGAAAAATAAATGAAAAAGACTCAAGTCTATTTTGCCATAGTTCCAAGAGGATCGAGTGTTGGTAGTAATGACTGAGTAGCAGAAGCTAGTAATGACTAAGTGACAACAGATAGTGATAGTCGAGTACTAGAAAAAATTACAGAATTGTTGAATGATTATAGAGACATTATTGCTAATGATATTCCTAATGGTTTACCTCCAGTAATAAGTATAAGTCATTGTATGGATTTGATTCCTAGAGCTAGTTTTCCAAACAAAGCACCATATAGATTAACACCTATAGAGAATGAAGAACTTAATAGACAAGTGTATGAGTTGTTGCAGAAAGGTTTGATCAAAGAAAGCTTGATTTCATGTGTTGTACCTATTGTATTAGCACCTAAAAAGAATGGAGAATGGTGAATGTGTACAGATTCCAGAGCCATTAACAAGATAACAATGAAATATAGGTTTCCTATGCCAAGGATGGATGACATAATGGATTATTTGAGTGGAGAAAAGTATTTTACCAAGATTGATTTGAAGAGTGGATATCATGAGATATGAATTAGATAAGGTGATGAATGGAAGACTACTTTGAAGACAAAAGATGGTTTGTATGAATGGTTGGTTATGCCTTTTGGTTTGACTAATGCACCTAGTACTTTTATGAGGTTGATGAATGAAGTTCTGAAGAAAAAAAAATTGGGTAAGCTTGTGATTGTTTATTTGGATGATATTCTGATATTTAGTAAGACTAAGGAAGAACATCTTGAGCATATTAGACAAGTATTGCAAAGGTTGAAAGAGGAAAAAGTTGTTGATTAATCTGAAAATGTGTTCTTTTATGCAAGAGGAGATTATGTATTTGAGATTTTTGATTTTAGTTGATGGACTGAAGATAGATCCTAAGAAGGTTAAAGAAATTTTGGAATGGCCTACACCCAAGAATGTGGGTGAGGTAAGATCATTTCATGGTTTAGCTAGTTTTTACAAAAGGTTTATAAAGAATTTTAGTATTTTTTGTAATGCTATGACTGAGACAATGAGGGGAGATAAAAAGGGATTCAAGTGGACACATGGAGCTAATAAGAGTTTTGAGACTTTGAAACAAAAGGTTGTTGAATTACCTATATTGGCTTTGCCTTATTTCAACAAAGTATTTCAAGTTGAATGTGATGCAAGTGATAATGCAATAGGAGCTATATTAAGTCAAGAAGGTAAACCTGTTGCTTTCTTTAGTGAAAAGTTGAATGATACTAAAAGGAAGTATTCTATGTATGATCAAGAATTTTATGCCATTTTTCAAGCATTGAAGAAGTGGAGACATTATTTCATTCCTAAGGAGTTTGTGTTGTATACTAATCATAAATCTTCGCAATACTTGGGAAGTCAACATAAATTGAATCAAAGACATATGAAGTGGGTTGAGTACTTGTAGTGTTTCACATTTTTTATTAAGCATAAGAGTGGAGTTATTAACAGAGTTGCTAATGCATTGAGTAGAAGACATTCTTTGTTGACTGAAATGAAGGTTGAAGTTATTGGTTTTGATGAAATGAAAGAGTTGTATAATGTTGATCCTAATTTTTTTGAGGTGTGGAGAGAGTGTAGAGCACCAAATCTGAAAGATCACATAAGTAAGTATGATGAGTATTTCATTCAAGAAGGTATTATTTTCAGAGGCATTCAATTGTGTATTCCTAGAAGTTCTATGAGGTTGAATTTGATTAAAGAAAAGCATAGTGGTGGATTGGTTGGACATTTTGGAATTGATAAGACATTGAGTTTGTTGAAAGAGAAGTATTATTGGCCACAAATGTATAAAGATGTTCAAGAAGTTTTAAAGAGATGTGGAGTTTGTCAAATTTAGAAAGGACTAAGTCAAAATACCAGTTTGTATACACTTATTACTATTCTTGAGAAACCTTGCAATGACATCATTATGGATTGTGTTCTTGGATTACCTAAGATAGTGAAAGGGTATGATTTAGTATTTGTTGTAGTGGACAAATTTTATAAGATGGCTCATTTTATACCATGTAAGAAGACATTAGATATTGAGCATGTTGTTGAACTTTTCTTTAAAGAGATTGTGAGATTACATGGATTACCAAGAATCATTATTTTTGACGGAGATAGTAAGTTTGTTGGTTACTTTTGGAAGACTTTGTGGAAGAATATGGGTATTGAATTGAATTTTAGTTCTACATTCCATCCACAAACAGATGGACAGATAAAGGTTGTGAATAGAAGCTTGGGTAACTTGCTAAGATGTTTAGTTGGGAATAAGCTAAATAATTGGGAGATGGTATTAGCACAAGCTGAATTTGCATATATTAATTCTATGAATAGGAGTACAAGGAAGACACCTTTTGAGATTATTACTAGACTGCATCCTAGAGGTACATCAAATTTGAGAGATGTTGGTAGTGAAGATAAGAGAAGCATTGTAGGAGAAGAATTTACTGATTTTATGGAGTCTTTGCATAAGGAAGTGAAGTTGAGGTTGGAACAAAGTAATCAGAAGTATAAGGAGAATGTTGATCAGTTTAGAAGACACCATGATTTTCAAGTTGGTGATGAGGTGATGGTTCATCTAAAGAAAGGAAGATTCTTAGTTGGAACATACAGTAAGCTAAAGATGAAGAAATTTGGACCTTGTAAGATCTTGAAGATGTTTGATAGTGGTAATGCTTATGAAGTTGAGTTACTTGATGATATGGATATATCTTCTATATTCAATATTACTGATTTTTATAAGTATCATAAATTAGAGGATGAATTTGTTGTATCATATGATTATCCTAAGAAGAAGATTCAAGAAATTGAATAGATAGTGGATCAAAGAGTTGGCAAGAACACAAGAGGAAAATATTACTATGAATATTTGGTGAAGTGGAAGAACAGACCTATTGAAGATGCTTCATGGATTTCTCAATTTGAGTTGGATTTAGCTCAAGTTGTGACATCTCAATGATTTGAGAGAATCATTTCTTTCAACCCTAGTTGTCTGATGCAAGAGCATCTTGGGTTACCTTGTTATCCTGCTCATTTTTGTTCATTCTGCAAATTGCTGCCTAGAAATTCTTTCATGTACCTAGCAATTCCTTTACATGCCTAGCAATCCCTTCATGTGCCTAGCAATCCCTTCATGTGTCTAGAAATTCCTTCATATGCCTAGCACTCCTTTATGTGCCGAGTTACTGTAGCACTCATTCATGTGCTGAGTTACTATAGCACTTAGTTGTTGTTGAGTTACTATAGCACTCCTTCATGTGCCAAGTTACCCAGTGTATGCTAAGTGACTCTTCATGTGCCAAGTTTTCCTATTTATGCTAAGTGTCAGCATTTGGATGTGATTTCTACGGGTTGATTTGTGGGATTTATTTTGATTGCAACATTTATGTTAAGATTTTTTCTTGTGATGTGTCCAGACCATTCTTGGGTCGGCCTTCCTCTTATATAACGTTCTAGAATGATCTGTAAGTCATTTTGGAAAGTATATATAGAGTGTTTAGGCTTAGAGTTAGTCAAGTTTTTGGAAGAGGATTGGAGAGCAGAACTGAAAGTGTGAATTTGCAATTGGATTTTTGAATGTGAATGTATTTGTAATTGGTTGTAACCCAGAAGGCCTTATAGTTAGGCATGTATGAAGATGTTTTGATGAATCAATAAAAGTATTTCACTCTTCTTCCTCCTTTGGTTGTTGTTCCTTGTGTTTTCTTCTATTGTGTTAACTCTTGCAAGGTATTTTGGATAGCTAGGTGAGCCTTTGGCCCTAGTTATCTCCATCCTTTCCTTCTATCATTTTGACCTAATTTCCCTACAGTGTGCTTCTACCATCCCAACTACACCTAGAAACTACCAATTGCACCCTTCTAGGCCCCAAGTGCACCATGGGCATAGTTAGTACTATCTGAGTGCACTTGGGGGCATCGTAAGTCATTCTAGGCTTATAGGGCACAGTCTACTCTATTAGAGCGCATTTGGTTCACAAAAAGCACCTATTTTGATTAGAATCTACATATAGGGTTTTAATTTCCTTCTAGGACCTAGAATAGATGATTTCATGTTACTGATGATCTATCTATAGTATTTGGTGATCGTTGGGAGAATACATTCATTGAAACACTACTAATTCTTGTTTGCAGGATATTGTTGAAGATCCATGTGCTTGTTCAAACTCTATGTGTGGTTTTTCTAGATTAGATAACACTTCATCTAGTGCACTAAAATAAACTTTCTATACTACTTGGTGTCCATGCATTATTTAGAACCTACAGAGTTACATGGACATATCCTCTCCCCTTATCATTCGTGGATCTTAGGTGTAATTGAAATCCATGTGACTTCTATAGAGAGGCCTACCTTGGACCCAATACTCACCACTTGGTGAGCCCTAGGGGATGACCTCAAAATAGTAATGGGCCAAAGGTAGGTCAACATTCTAGCCGCTATAAAAAAATTGATATAATTAATGTCATGTTGGTGATATTGTTGTGTGATAGCTCTCCTCTAATACCCTTGTGGTGTGTCAAACCCCAGTTCTCAAAGTTGGGAGACCTTCTAAGGAATTTTATCATTCACTTGCCAAATAAAATTTCCACACTAAATACCTTGTTTTAGAGTCCAAAAACCTTTCTATCAGTTGGCTCAAGGTGTCACCCATGACCGCGAAGACATCCAACATTCTCGTGGTCCTTAATAGAGACAATAGTCCCTTAGGAAGTCATGCCCCTTAGGAAGCGGATCTTGGTAGCCCCAAGAAGTGGGTGTGCTATGAGAGGGAGCCTATGGTGCCAAGATTCTAAGTTTTCTACTCTAGATAAGAATTATTGAACTTTGATTCAAGTGTGAATTCAATGGATATAGTCTTAAAGACTAGGTTGTGGTGTGTCTTTTCACTTTAATAGCAACTATATTTATCTTATTGTGTCTTGTGTGTGTGCAAAACATTAATTGAGATAAGAGCCAACTTGAAAATTTACACCTTGGATATTATTCAAACCTTGTCAAAACATTACATATTACCAAAACATTACACCTTTTATAAAGTTGCAAACATTGTCCAAAAACATTCAAAACTTTGAAAACGTGGTAGCTTGTAACCTTAGAAGTACTTGGCATAACTTATATTCCACCTTTTCATAGAATCCACTTGCATCTATCATTCTTTGAGCCTCATACTTGTATTCTCTAGGTCTCATATTGCATCTTTTTAATCCTCATTGTGCATCCCTCATCTTTCACATTGCATTCATTAGGGTTTGCATTGCATCCCTTAGTCTTTTCATTTCAACCCCAAAATCTACATCTTGCATCTTTCATCTTGCATATTTTCATTCCAAACCTTCATCTTGCACAATTTACCCCTCATTCTATGTATCATAACCATCATTTTGCACCTTTATTCTGGTCCTAGTACTGTCCTCTACCATTTGGCTCACTAGAACATCAATCTAGAAACCATAGTACCCAAAAACACCTCAATTTTAGCCCAACTTACCAACTATGATCTTAAACTACCAACTACACTCTAATTGTTTGCAAGTGCACCATGGGCATAAATAACTCTATTTGATCACACTTGGTAGTTTGAGAACCCATTTTAGACATCCAGATGGAATTTTGGGACCTTAGGAGTGTCATTAGGTACCTAGATAGGACCCCCTTTCTCAACATGTTTTGATTTGCATTATGCATGTCCTAATCATCATTTTCTTCACTTAGAGATTCATTCCATAGTTCATAATCTTCATTATTCATCTCCTATTCAATTATAAAATCGTCCCCAGCATCCTACCTCTATGGTAATAGTAACTTAGCAATTACCCAACTCACAATCAACAGACATTCAACCTAGTCTCCCAACTATGCCATGAAACTACCAACTATTCTCAAACTAGCCCCAAGTGCACCATAGGCATAGTTGATGTTTTTGGAGTGCACTTTGTATTGTCAAGGAACACTTGGATACATACATGACCATTTTGGGCTCCCAAACTATATTTTTTGACCCTAAAATTGCATCTAGAAGTCTTTGTAGGTCTTCATTCTGCACATGACCCAAAACATCATCTTGCATCCTAAAAATTCATTTTGCATCACAAAAATGTATATCTAATCAGTATAACCAACATTTTGATCACCCTAAATGTCATTTTGAACCCAAAACCTTTGAACTTAGTAAAAATTAGAACAAATTATTAGTCCTAGAGTATTTCCTAGTATTGATGGATGATGGATCTTGAATAGTCCTTTTGTCATTTTTATTTTTTTCTTTGGTCAAACTCTATCTATGTCTTGATGGATTTTACCTTTTCATCTTTATTAACTTGATCTTTTTGTCTTTTATCTCTTTTTGGTCAAGATCCAAAGTCCATCTTCACAAGGTTAAACTCTTAGAAAAAATACTTTCCAAATATTTGATGCTAAGTTCAAAAAACCTTTCACACACCCTCATCATAGAATTATCACATTTCTAGTCTCCCTAAATATCATATTTACTATAACAGCTGGTTTTTCTACAACTACTTTCAACATTTAACTAACCATTTTGTATTTCTTTTTTCTCATTTCAAAAATAAATTATTAAGTTTACATTTCATTTCATATTCGATCAAATTACACAATGAGCTCAAATTAAATCTAGACTAATTTTTGAGATTAAATCTAGACTAAATATTGATATTTAATCTAATCAAATTACTGAAATTGATTCCAAACTAAATGTTGAAAAAATTAATTCTAGACTAAAATGTTGGAGTGAAAAGATGCAATTAACATGCTACGAATAACTAACTAGATTTTTATGATAACAACTATCTTTTCCCAACAATAATCTTTCAACTAAAAAAGGAAAGAATACTAAATTAAAAGAAAAAGAAACATATTGATTTACTTGAGAGACTTTTCCAATTGGTTGTCCAAGCTCTGACTTTGGTGAGAGGAGAAGCATTATCATAGGCTTAACCTCCCAATTGCAAATCTTTTTACTTATCCCCACAGGTTCTAATTTAATAGAACGGCCCTCCCTACCCTGAGGTCAGGCTTGAGAGAGTACTCAGGTGAGTTGAGGTTCCAATAGCTATTTGATTAAATAAATGAAGCATCAGGACAATAATGCAATCAATTTTTTTGTGGCAAGTCTACCTATTATCACCCTAGCCAGGGATTTCAGAGGTGGGTTTTATAAACCGATCTCCACCACTCAACTTGACAACTAATTATCAAAGTGGAATTGCATGAGCTATATGCATTAGATTAATTTTTGCATTTTCAATTACTGATATCATTTTTGTTTTTTGTTTTTTTTATTAGGTTCATCCACACCTCTCACCATCAACAGGTCATCAAACTAGTTTATCCTCGGTGCTTGATCCATTATATCTTGTATCTTTTCATAAGATTCTGGCTCTATAGCCTAAGATATTCAAAATTTGAACATTATTCTAATAATGTTAAACATATTTTTTTGGAATATACCCTTTTAGGAAAAATGCAGAGTTTAACATGATTTGATGATGAAATTATCAAAAGAAAATTACAAGTGATGATGTACGGTATTAATTTGAGGAAGAAAAGAGTAATCAAGCTTTAATTCTATCATAGTTAGCTTCCTCTAATAATTACCCTACTATTCAAAAGGAAATCATGAGTGTAGGCTATGAGACATTTACAAGAATTTCAAAATATAAAATAAGCAGCATGACAATTACTGCCTAAAGTATTACATAAGGCTTGAACCAAAACCCAACTCACAAAGAACAAATCTGTAAATGAAATATGGAAAGTAAAACTCAAACATCCTTACTTGACACATGCCTACACAGTTGCATTAAATATTTCTATACTTGGTTGCTCCCTTCAGTTTTCTGCAAGTACAGACATCAACTAGCAATGCAAAGACAAAAGTATAATGGTGTTTTGGGTTCTGTGGTAGAGTAGGGTAGTAACATTTTTTAGAAAGAAAGGCAGATGAATATTCATTGTGCCTGAAAGATGACAAGTCCTGTGTATTTATTAAATCAAATCTGACCATACGGCTCCCTATCGTTACAAGACTCATTTTGACTTCAAGAATTTGAAAAGAAAGAATATAGGAAGAGGAAAAATAAAAATAAAAAGAGGTGGAAAGATGAAGGATTAATTTAATAATATTATTTTATTATCTTTATTAAGGTTAAAAATATGTACATACAAGGTGGCATTAGAGAATTATAATTTTTAATGTAATAGTGCCATCTTGTGTTTATATATTTATGATTTTAATTAAGAGAGTAAAATAATGTAACATGATATTATTATTTGATGAATTAAATTAAGGTAAGAATTTTTTTTTTATTTATTATTTATATTATTATTTTTTTAACTTTAATTTTAGCTCATGCAGATTCCACTAAGAAATTTGTTGTCAAGTCCAAAATAACTTGCCAAGGCAATTTTTAGGTCAAACTTGTCATGTTTGGTGATTGGATCTTATGACCATCCCATTCCAATGACCTCATTTTGTAATGCTTCCTCTCTTTCTCAAGTCTTCATCCTACAACCTTTAAAACAATGTTTTTGCCAAAACATCAATTCATGATTCATAATTTGTTAGATAATTTTGTTAGGAAATTTCATCATAAATATTAACTGATTCATCATAAATGTACAATGACTAAAAATTGTCTTCATTTCACATGAACACAATCGCTAAATTTAACTAACTCAATTTCATATGGTAATTAGATAAATGCAATGGCTTAAGATAACTGCTTCAATTTCACATGAACATGAATAAATAAAACAATGGCTATAGCTATCATGATAAAACAATGGCTATTTTCACTTGAACATGAAAAATTATTTTGGTTCAATGGCTATATTTAGCTTAAAAAATTTAGGGCAAAAATTGGGATGTAACATACCCACCGCCTTAGGTTTTTCATCGTCCAGGATGAAATAATATCAACTATTTTTAAGGTTTAAAATAAAAGAAAAAGAAATATTTAGTTTCCAGTTTCTGAAAATAGATAGGGGTATTTTTGAAAGATATCATGATAGTCTTCCCATGTAGCATTATCCTCTATATGCTGGTCTCACTAGACCTTACACTAAGTTATCTCTCAATTTCATAGGTGCAACTTATGCACCTCAAGTATTTTGGTTGGCTTTACCTCTACCACCGCTAGCTCTCGCACCTGCAACAGTTTCCAATCAACCATGTGCTCATGGTGACAAACAAACTTCTTAAGATAGGACATGTGGAAGATGTTATTCATCCTAGCAAGGGCTAGAGGTAAAGTAATCATGTAGGCCACTGGGTTAGTAACCTTTAAAATTTCGAAAGATCCTACATATCTGGGAGCCAATTTAGCATTCTTGCCAAACTTAATTGTACTCTTCTGAGGCTTAACTCTTAATAAAACCTTGTCCCCTACTGTAAATTCTCTGGGTGTTCTTTTCACATCAGCATAACTTTTTTCCCTGTCATTAGCTTCCTTCAATCTCTGGTGGATCTGAAGTACTTGTTCTTCCATTTCTTGAAGCATTTTCGGCCCAACTATGACTCTATCTTCTAATCAATTCTAGATTATTGGGGTTTTGCACTTATGGCCATGCAAGGCTTCAAAAGATGCCATTTTAATCGAAGAATGGTATGAGTTATTGTATGCAAATAAACCCTTAGAAGATCCTCTAATACTTGATTCACTCACTCTGTCTGTCCATCTATTTCAAGATGATATGCTAAAGTTATATTCAATTTAGTGCCCAAGGCTGAGAATAGTGTCTACCAAAATTTGGAAGTTATTCTTGTATCACGATCTAAAATAATTTTCTCTGGTACTTCATGTAATCTAAAATTTTCTTTTATGAACTTAAGGGCTATCTCATGTGCTCCATCGAATAAATTTCCTAGAATAAAATGTGCTACTTTAGTCAATCTATCAACCACGACCAAAATAGTGTTATGTTGATTCTAAGTCATAGGCAACCCCTGTACAAAATCCATGGATATTACTTGTCATTTCCATTCAGGTACCTCATTTGTGTGCAAGAGTCATGTTGGGTATTGATGTTTTGCTTTCACTCTCTGAAATTCTAAATAGCTTGCTAAAAACTCAATTATCTCTCTTTTCATTCCCTTCCAAAAATATAAGGATTTTATGTCAGATAACATTTTCATTACCCCTAGGTGCCCTAAGTATGGACCTAAATGACACTCCCCTAGAATTAATCTTCGTAACTCAGGATGATTGGGTACATAAATCCTGTGGTGATATCTCAACAATCCTTCTTCCTCTAAGTTAAAATCTGAATACTTGGGGTTTTTTGGGTCTCTAATAAATGCCAAACTAATTTCTACATAAAAATCGTCATGCTCCAATTGCTGTAAAATCTAATCCTTTAATTGAAATTTTACCTTAGTCATTGCTGAACTATGCTTCTTCGACTTAAGGCATCAGCCACCTTATTTTCTTTTCCTTTAATTTAGCTTATGTCAAATTCATAATCTACCAAGAACTCTAACCATCTCCTTTGTCTAGCATTTAGAATTTGCTAAGTGAAAATATATTTTAGGCTTCGATGATCAAATCAAAGCACAAAGGGTTTTCCAATTAAATAATGTCTCCACATTTGTAAAGTGTGAACTATGGTTGCTAATTCTAGATTGTGTGGTGCATAATTCTTCAATTTCCTAGACTCATAGGCAATGACTTGTCCCTCTTGCATTAACACACCCCCTAAGCCTTCACCTAAAGCATCAGTGATTACCACAAATGGTTTTTGCGGATCAGGTACTCTTAAAATAGGTGCAATAGTCAGTTTTTTCTTTAGAAACTCAAAAGCTGATTGACATTTTTCTATCCAAGCAAATTTCTTTCCCTTTCTCTGATGTGATGTGATTGGATAGGCTATTCTTGAGAAGTTCCTAACAAGCTTCCTATAAAATCTAGCTAACCCCATGAAACTCCTGACTTTGGATACATTTTTGGGTATGGGCCATTCTTTAATTGCTTTGATCTTAGATGGATCAATTTTTATGCCTTGTGCTGAAATTATATGCCCTAGATACTGAATTTCTTTATTGTAAAAGGAACACTTTGATAATTTTTCATATAATTTATGTTCTCTAAGTCTCTGTAATACTATTTCTAAATATCTTTGATGTTCTTCTTCATTTCTAGAATAAATAAGAATATCATCTATGAATACCAACACAAATTTGTTGAGGCAATCATGAAATATATTTTTCATTAACTTCATGAAGGTTGCAAGGGCATTAGTTAATCGAAATGGTAGCACTGTAAACTCATAATGTCCATATCTAGTCTTGAAGGTAGTTTTGTGTATGTCCCCTTCCTTAATTTGTAGCTGATGATATCTTGATCTCAAATCAATTTTTGAGAGCATAGTCACACCCTTCATTTGATCAAAGAGATCATCTATCCTGGGTAACGTATATTGATTTTTGATGGTGACCTTATTAAGCATTCGGTAGTCTATACATAGCCTCATAGTTCTATCCTTCTTTCTTACGAATAATATAGGGGCTCCCCATGATGAGACACTAGGTCGAATCATTTTCTTATCCAACATATCTTGTAATTGAATCTACAATTCTATAAGTTCCATGGTGGTCATCCTATATAGGGCTATGGATATATGTTATACTCCTAGCATGAAATCTATGGAAAGATCAAATATCCGGGAAGGAGGTAATCCAAGAAGTTCCTTAAGGAATACATCTTGATAGTTCTTCAAATAAGGATATTTTTCTTCAAATGATTCTTTTAATTTTTGCTTAATTTCCCCATCTTCATAAATATAATCATCCCTGTATGTGATTTCCCTTAAATCTTCAACTTTTACTACGAATATTTTACAGCCCTTTCTCCCATACCTCTTAAGCTACATTGCTGAAATCTACTAGGCTCTTGTTTCATGTTTGACCCTTGAAATACTTGTGGGCCTACCTCGGTCATCCACACAATTTACTATTTTGGCAAGGCAATCTATCTTAGCTTTGTGTTCGTTGAGCCAATTTATTCCTATGATAATGTCATAAGATCCTAATAGTGCTACATATAAATTCAGTTATGTGGAGAAGTTTGGAAAATCAACCTGGGCTTCAAACAAGCATTGCTCTACCCTGGCCCTTGTCTAGTTTGCATATTTGAGTGTCCACATTTTTTCCATAATACTAGATCTTTTTGGAAATTTACTTAATAATTTAGGTGAAATAAAATATTGTGTTGCTCTAGTATCAATAAGAATAGTTATGGGGTTACCATAAATCTTACCCGGTGTTTCGATGGGACCTATTTGTTGTTCTACCTATCTTTTATCCAAGGCTGCATGAATTCTTTGTTGAAAAACCTATTGTTGTTGCAGAAAGGATGGACATTATTGCTGATTAAGGTTAGGGCACTGTCTTTTTAAGTGATTTCCTTTGCAAATAAAACAACCTCCCGGTGGTCCTCTTTTCTCATTATTCCTGTCATTTTTGTTTACATGAAAATTTCCTTAGTTATCTTTGGGTCTGCTACTTTTGTTTTCTTGTTTACTATTTTTAAAGTCCTTAAAATATTTCCTTGGTGATCTAGATTCAGCACCTTCTGAATTCCAATTGGTCTTTCTCTTGTTGTCCCTAATAGAATCATCGTTTTTAACCTTATGCTCTTGGCAAATAGCTTTTTCCAAAGCTTCTTCCATGTTTTGAGGTGCACGGACATCTACAGCTCCCCCTATTCTATTATTCAACTCCATGATAAACTTTCTTACTTTTAGATTGGTATCCAGTTGGTAGGGTGGTACGTACTTGAGTAGCCTGATAAATTTCTCCTAGTATTTATGAACTGATAATTCCCCCTGTTTCAAATTTTGAAACTCCATGAGTTTATGATCATAGAAAGTTTAAGGCAACCATCTTTTTCTAAATATGTTTACAAACTTCTCCCAAGTAATATTAGTAGATCTAATGTTCAATTCTACCTTGGTGTTTCCCCACCAAGTTACTACTTCCCCAATGAATTGATATATACCCCAAACTGTCTTTGAGGTTTCAGAGAAGTTTCGGATCTCAAAGTATTGTTCCATCTCTATTAGCCATGCTTTGGCTTCCTCTCTAGAATTAGTACTAGAGAATTTAGGAGGTTTAATTTTCTTAATATCAGCTGATAAGTCCACAATTTCCTTTTTCTTTAGTTTATCAGTCTGTTTAGGGGAGGGGGTTCTATTATGTTCTGAGACTTCAATCTCGAGTCTAGGTGTTTCTTGCATTTCTTCCCAATGTTGCCCCATCTGGGCTGCCATCTTGCTCATTCTTATATCCATAGCTTCTAATTTTAGTTGCGTTTCTTGAAGAATTTGAAATAATAGCTTGTTAGAGGTTTCATGGTTCTCTCGAACAATCTCTCGATCTTCCATATTCTCGTTGTCACTCATGTTGTATTTCAAGACTTGCACCTGTTAGTTTACACAGTTTAGTTTTTCCTTTAGTTTTTTTTGCTCAACTAAGCAAAGAGAAAGTTTTTAGTCCCACTGTTTGTCAAAATCATTCTTCAAAACAATATTCATTTTCATTGCACAACTATGCTAATCTTTAATTACAATAATCATATCCATTTCTCGACAAAGAAAATTTGCAAAATTATATCCATTGCTCAACAAAGCATAATTGCAAAAACATATCCATTTCTTGACAAAGAAAATTTACATAATTTATTTCCATTTCTCAACGAAGAAATTTTTTTTAAAAAAAATTATATCGATTGCTCGACAAAGAAAAAAATTTAATTAACATTGCTTAACAAAGAAAAATTGTTAATTAACATTGCTCAACAAAGAAATCCTTTATTTACAAAATTCCTCTAATGAGGTTGCCTATATTCATAGAATATGTTTATTTTTGTTTTGCAACTTCTGGCTCTGTTTGGTACATGTCTTGTACCATCCATGATCTATGAAAATGAAGGAGGGGATTGCTCTGCAGAGCATTCCAAATCTGAATTAGTGTATTCCTGTACACTACCTTCTTGGCAATGGTCCATCAAATCCTTTCCTTCTTCATTCATTGTAAGGCTTGGTTCATAGTCTCATCATCTCAAGGCTCGGAACAGCAAGAATATTCATACTTAGTCATATTCTTAATGAGGTATAGGAAAATAGGATGTCGTGTTTTCTTGCAAGGCATTCTACGTACTAGCATCCTATATTCATTTTTCAACTTATTAGATTTCAAGAATGTGATGTGCCCTAGGTTTAGTGTTGAACCCAGTGCTTTGATACCATATGTAATAGCTGGTTTTTCTACAACTACTTTCTACATTCAACTAACCATTTTGTATTTCTTTTTCCTCATTTCAAAAATAGATTATTAATGTTACATTTGTTGAGATAATGGGTGTTGCACACATTGCATAATATTGTTATTTTATTATTTTATTATGTAATGTTGTGCCTAGATGGACGTGCAACATGTAAAGATTCCCATGGAATATTTTTGATGAGTTGTATTGCAACATTGTGATAATATTTTATGTAATTATTTAATATTGGGAAAAAGAATTAAAAGCCCAATATTAAATGTGGGGTCAGTGGGTTAGGTAGCACATGGTTTTAGCACATGGTTTATGTAATACCACTTAGTGGTTTTGTGGGACTTGCTACTATATAAACAGCCACAAGGGTAGTTGTTGTAGAGAAAAAGAGTGACAAGGAGAAGACAAAAGGAAAGAGTCGAGCGGGACAAGGCTTGACAGGTTAGTCAAGGGAGCATTTGTGAAGGTTGGAAGCATGGCATGGGATGTGTGGATTCATGCTTGTTCACATAGTTTGCTCGGTTGTGGCTATGGCCATGGAGGCTTCCATGGTTGTATGGCAATGGTATTTTTTTGCTGAATAATACATGGTGATGGATGCTTTTGGAGGCTGGGTTTTTCCCTCAATGAGGGTTTCCCAGGGTATATCTTGTGTCACAATTTTGTGGGTATGTTGTCTATTCTCTTGCATGTGGATTTTAATTCCATTTTTATTTTAGATCTATTATGGGTTATGTGGAAATGGTTATATTCTTTATTGCCAAGTTTCCTTACAACATTTCATTTCATATTCGATCAAATTACATAATCAGCTAAAATTAAATCTAGACTAATTGTTGAGATTAAATCTAGACTAAATACTGAAATTAAATCTAATCAAATTACTGAAATTGATTCCAAACTAAATGTTGAAAATTTTAATTCTAGACTAAAATATTGGAATGAAAAGATGCAATTAACATGTTATGAATAACTAACTAGATTTTTATGATAACAACTATCTTTTCCCAAGAAGAATCTTTTAGCTAAAAAAGGAAAGAATACTAACTTAAAAGAAAAAGAAATGTACTGATTTACTTGAGAGACTTTTCTAATTGGTTGTCCAAGCTCTGACTTTGGTGATAGAAGAAGCATTATCATAGGCTTAACCTCCCAACCGTGAACCTTTTTACTTATCCCCATAGATTCTAATTTAATAGAATGGCCCTCCCTACCCCGAGGTCGAGCTTGGAATGTTCATTGATCTAGGCATCAAAGTACTTAGGTGGGTTGAGGTCCCAAAAGCTATTTGATTGAATAACTAAAACATCAGGGCAATAACACAATCAATTTGTTGTGGCAAGTCTGCCTATTATTGCCCTAGCCAGGGATTTTAGAGGTGGGTTTTATAACTCAATCTCCACCACTCAGCTTGACAACTAATTATGAAAGTGTAATTGCATGAGTGATATGCATTCGATTAATTTATGCATTTTCAATTACTGATATCATTTTATTTTATTTTTAATCGGGTTCATCCACACCTCTCACCATCAACAGGTCATCAGACTAGTGTACCCTCAGTGCCTGAACCATTATATCTTGTATCCTTTCATAAGATTCTGGCTCTACAGCCTAAGATATTTAGAATTTGAACATTATTCTTATAATGTTAAACATATTTTTTTGGAATATATCCTTTCAAGAAAAATGTAAAGTTTAACATGATGTGATGATGAAATTATCAAAATAAAATTACAAGTGATGATGTACAGTATTACTTTGAGGAAGAAAAGAGTAATCAAGCTTTAATTCTGTCACATTTGGCTTCCTCTAATAATCACCCTATTGTTTAATAGGAAATCATGAATGCAGGCTATGAGACATTTACAAGAATTTTAAAATATAAAATAAACAGCATGATAGTTACAGTCTAAAGTATTACATAAGGCTTGAACCAAAACTTGACTCACAAAGAACAAAATTTGTAAATGAAATATGCAAAGTAAAACTCAACACATCCTTACTTGACCCACGACTACACAGTTGGATTAAATATTTCTATACTCGATTGCTCCCTTCAGTTTTTTGCAAGTACAGACATCAACTAACAATGCAAAGATGAAAGTATAATGTTGTTTTGGGTTTCATGGCAGAGCAGGGTGGTAACATTTTTTAGAATGAAAGGCAGATAGATATTCATCGTGCCTAAAAGATGATAAGGCCAGTGTATTTATTAAATCAAATCTGACCCTACGACTCCCTACTATTACAAGACTCAATTTAACTTCCAGAAGTTGAAAAGAAAGAATATGGGAAGAGGAAAAATAAAAATGAAAAGAGGTGGAAAGATGAAGGATCAATTTAATAATATTTTTTTTTTTTATTAAGGTTAAAAATATGTATGTATAAGGTGGCATTAAAGAATTATAAATTTTAATGTAAAAGTGTCATCTTGTGTTTATATATTTATGATTTTAATTAAGAGAGTAAAATAATGTAACGTGATATTATTATTTGATAAATTAAATGATGTTAAGAATTTTGTTTATATTTATTATTTATATTATATTTTTTTAACTTTAATTTTAGCTCATGCAGATTTCACTAATAAATTTGTTGTCAAGTCCAAAATAACTTGCCAAGGCAATTTCTAGGTCAAACATGTCATGTCTGATGACTGGATCTTATGGCCATCCCATTCTGATGACCTCATTTCATAATGCTTCCCATCTTTCTCTGATCTTCATCCTGCAACCTTTAAAACAACATTCTTACCAAAACATCAATTCATGATTCATAATTTATTAGATTATTTTGTTAGGATATTTCATCATAAATACTAACTGATTCATCATAAATGTACAATAGCTAAAAATTGTCTTCATTTCACATGAACACAACAGCTAAATTTAACTGACTAAATTTCATATGGTAGTTAGATCGATGCAATGGCTTAACATAACTACTTCAATTTCACATGAACATGAATAAATAAAATAATAGCTATAACTACCATGATAAAACAATGGCTAATTTCACTTGAGCATGAAAAATTATTTTGGTTCAATCTATATTTAGCATTAAAATTTTCGGGCAAAAATTGGGATGTAACATTTACTTACCCTAGTGGCATATCCCCTTCATCCTACATTGTTCAAAACCCTACAGTCATTTCCAATATCAAACCCTATCAAATTGTCCATCAATCAATTTTTCTTCTTGGTCTCATATCCCCATTTTGCATGTCCTAAAATTCATTATCAACCTTCTCACACCAACCTTTTCATAATCCAACTTGCATACATCAACCTCCAAAATCATTATCAAGTTCAAAATTCATCCTAATCTTCATTTTGCATACCATAGAGTCATTTTCATCGCCTTTAATCAAAATCAAAAAAGTCATTTACATTTGCATTTTCATAGTTTTCCTAGGACATTTGCACCTTGCATATCAAAACCCTAGTTCATTTTTCACTTCCTTAGGTTGCATAACATCCTTAAATACTTCAAAAAATTCAAGAAAATACTCATATCTTGCATACCCACTTCCAGATTTCCAAGGTTTGCCCTATTTTACCAACTGCACCCCTATTTTACCAACTACGCACTTTAGTGCACATTTGGTTGTTTCAATGCATAGTTGGTAGTTTCAAAGGGCACTTGGTAATTAGGGATTTCATTCTAGGTTCCAAAACTCTAATCTTCCCTTTCACAACTTTCATTACATCCCTAAACCCTGGAAAACACCCAAAAACACTCAAATCATTCACATTTTTCATATTGCTCACCCTAACACCTCTTTTTACCAATTGCATACCTTCTACTTACCAATTGCTTACCTTTAGGTCCCCAAGTGCACCAAGGGCACACTTTCTATTATTTGAGTGTAGTTGGTAGTTTAGGTGCGAACTTGGGAGTCAAAGTGTCCATTTAGGGTTTTCTCCATTGCATCTACATCCTTTGGTATCATGTTAGCACTTACAAGGACACAATTAGCTCAAAGACCTAAAGCACATTATCAACCCTTGTTTTCTAAGGTAAAAACACAACCCAAAGTGAAACCAAAGGTTTTTCCAAGGAAAAAGAAGAACAAGAAACTGAAATAAACATTTGACAAAGACCAAATTCAAGCATCACAACTTTTACTTCTGTACCCCTTAAGCATGTATCTACAAGATCACAACCATTAAGGAATGATACAAAAAACCCTAAAGAAACACCTACTATGAGATTCCCTTTAATCACTTCTCCTATACATATAATGGTTCAATGGAATCCTAATTTTTAATCCATATTCATACATATAGCACCTAGATGTGGAAGTGTACCTACAACTCTTGACAATGAAGAAACTCACCCATTCGACTTTAGTAAACCTAAGTACCTTCAATCCTATAAACATACAAGGTACTTTACACCTAAGTGATGATTTTGACATAGATTATGGCATCATTGATGAATAAATGGCTAGGGCTTTCCATGACAAGAATTTTTGCAAAAACTTCAAACTTTTGGTAGCACAAGAAATTGTCAAATTTAATCCACACTTCAAGGGACCTAAGTCCAAACATTAAAGCAACCCAACACTTGAAAACATACAACCCATGATTAATTTTGACTTGGACAAGGGAAAAAAAACTTTAGAGTTTTCAAACACAATAATGACACCTATAAGATCCCATCAAGAATCAACCATTGAAATCCTCCAAATTATATTTGAACACATCAACATCAATCCCTTGTTTGATGAACCTCCATCAATAAATGGTAACAATAATCTTCCTAAATATACCAAAAGGACATTAAGACTTGATCTCAATCACATAATGCAACAATAGGATTTACCTAAAGGGAGTTGTACTCTATGGATGCCAAACATACCTCCTTTGGAGGAAAATCAACAAAGCACACCCTTGATCCTAACTTTACCAAATGTTATGACATCAAATGTTATGGAGCCTCCCATTAGTATATCATGTGAAACATCAATTGCAAAAACCACTATTGACATACAAAGGAAGAGCCTTATTGACATTTCACTAATTCCCAAAAGGAACATATCTCATTGCCAAATCAATATGATGTCCCAAGGAGAAACATATAATAGACAAAGGTATCAAAACAACAACCCAAACATGATGTTCAATTCTAAAGGGCATAACCAACTTCTAAGATGACAACAAGCTATAGCGGTATAATGACTTAAAATTTCTAATACACAACCAACTCAAAATAAACTTAACACACATTCAACATATCAATAGCAACATCAACCACAACAAAAACCTCAAGTGGTGTAAGGATCCAACATCCCTTACACTCAATCCAATATAAATCCACTTGACTTACATGCAATATACCAACAACAATTCGAACAACAAAAAGCCGTGTTTGTTAAACAACAAGAGAAACTAAAACAATAGTTGGAAGACCAAGTACTCCTTGAGAAACAAATAGCCTATCAACAACATACACCACGACAACCTCAATAAGTACCTCTACAACAAAAATTACATACATGTTCTCACATGCAACCAACAAAGGTATCTCAAAAATAGCCACAACAAATGGCACAAAAACAACCACAACAAGTGATGCAACAACAACACATGGTACAACAATCATAAACAATACCACAACAAGTACCCCAACATATACCACAACAAGTGCCCTTTTGATTTCAAGGTACTAATATACCTCCACCACCTAGTGACACATCACCTAACTCGTCGAACACATAAATGTTAGATTTAAGTAGACATAGTTCTTACCATAGTAAACAATGTACTCATAGACACAAAAGACTTAAAGAAAAGACTATCATGCAAAACCCTAATGAAGAGTTACTACAACAATCCAAAAAAATTTCCAAACAAGTTGAGGCATTGAAAGTTTAGAAGAAACAAACTCTATATATAGAAAGGGACTTACGTCTTAATCCATTTGATAAAATTTTGTATATGCCTCCATTCCAAAAATATTTTGAGGCTCCAAGATTTGAAAAATGCCAAGGAAAAGGAAACCCTGTTGATCACATTAAAGAATTTTGTGCTTCTTGTACCAAACTTACTGATGAGCCCACCTACCTCATGAGATTGTTTCCTCATTCTCTAGGTGGGCCCAAACTTAAATGGTACTCCAAATTCCTAGTACCATGAAATCTTGGTCAGAACTAGTAGAAAATTCATCTCCAACTTTTCCTTCAACATTACAAATGAGGTGACAGTTTCTAAATTGTTCTTAACTAAACAAAATATGGGAGAACTATTTATCACATTCTTATTACACTAGAGAAAATTAGTCAATCAATGCCCTTTAAACATTCCTAAAGAATAACAAGTTAATCTATGCATTGAAAACCTAGTCCCTAACTTAATGTAAAAACTCAAGGTCAAAAGTCCAAGCACCATTTCCAAGTTGATGAAAAAGGGGGCTAGTATTTAAAATGCCCTCATCCATAAGGGAATCCTTAAAACAAATAAGGAAAACACAAACATCAACTCGTCTAATGATAAGGCAATTTTTTCTCCAAAAACAAGAATGTAACCAATGATGGTATTCTGAATGCATGAACAATTAGTGCAACACAACCTCAACTAAATCTAAAAGGTGCAAACCCTACAAATTTACAAAATCCCAATCAAACAACACCTCAACAATAGAAGACTAAGGATTCCATGTAAGATAGACCTCAAAGACATCCTTGAACCAAAGATAGGAAATTCACACCCTTGGAGATACCTCTTGAGACTACACTACAATAATTACTTAGTAATAACTTCTTGCAGTTACCCCTGATCAAAGATGAACCATTAACTAAGGCCTCTTTTTGGGATGACAAAAAGTTATGTGATTACCATCACACCTTTTAGCTAAAACATAAAATACAAGACCTTATCAATGATGGTATAATTATTGTTGATCCTTCCTTACTAGCATCTAATGTTGATCATTCCATCTTTAAAGATCCTTTGGTTAATCATGAAAAAGAAAAGGCATCAAGTTCAAACTCAAACAAACAAGCTAATCTGAACTACACACACATTGGATATGACTACACCATCAACTATTTTAATGAGTCTAACTCTTGCATATCCACATTCACCTTAAAAGCTAAGGATCCTCATTGTCCTATCACTACGCATCATACCAAGATCACCCTACCTAGAGCTCCTTCAAGACCAACTGCCTCTACTAGACATGCACCTCGTAGTAGACCTAATGCTCCTACTTCATCTAATTATAGCCTTGTTGACCAGCTCGGCAAGACCCCTGTGAAAATATCCATCTTGGACCTACTATATGCATCCCCCCAACATTAAAAGATCTTGGATCAAGCCCTCAAAGAGTTAGTAGTCGCAGATAACATTGATGTTGCCCAGTTCCAGGCCATGGTTACAAACCTATCCACATCATAGCATATCACTTTTTCCCCTTGATATATTCCTAAGGATAGACTCAACCCCAATGACCCCCTTCACATCAAAGTCTTTATCCATAATTTCAAGGTCAAATGTGTCTTGATAGATGGCAAAGTAGGACTGAACATCTATACCCTTAAAGTTTTCAAGGGTTTGGGTTACTCTAAAGATGGTGTGGATCTAAGGAATTACAATAAAGGCCTATGATGATGGTGAACACTTCTCCAAGGGCATTATCATATTACCCATCAGAGTTGGTCTGACTACTGAGAATACATGATTCCATATCCTAGATATTGAAATGAATTGCAACATGATAATAAGATTCCCTTAGATCCATGCTATGCAAGCAGTGCTATTTACATATCATTAATGTCTAAAGTTTTCCTACAACAATGTGGAGGTTACCATCCCATTTGATCCTAATCCTTTCCACTTTTGTGCTAATCTTAGAGATTCTACTGCATACCAAGCCCCAACAAACAATGAAGCACAACCCATAGATTCCTCTAAATATGTGGATGCTAATATACTCCTTAGTAAGTCCAAGGAAAAGTTGAATATTGAAGACAATGGGTGTGGAGAATACTTCATGTCTCAAGTATTACACATCAGGGAGTCACCACTTTCTCCCCAATCTAATGGTAAATCACAACTATTGCAAGCACAACATTCTGAGATCAGTACACAAATTTCTACTTCCATCAATTATATTAGTAGAGGTGGCCTACATAAACAATATGTCTATGAGAATACATCCATCTATATTAAGAAAGAAAAAGTAGAACAAGAACCCACTTTGATATCCCCTAGCAAGTATGGACTTGGGTTTATTATCATGCAAAAACAAGGCTATGATGAATATAGTGGTCTTGGATCTCAAAAACAAGGAATTATTTAACCTATCACTACAAAAGGATGACCTCCTAGTTTGCATCTTGGATTCAAACCATTGTGAATAGGTCCTCCTAGTACTAAGGTACCCACATGCAAGAATGTGAATGTTTTGAACAATGAAAAGGCATCTAAGGATACCCGACCTAAAAGAAAAAACCTTGATAATCCTTATGCACTTGACCATATCTTTGTTGACCCCAATAATACCACTAAATCAAATACCCATATGTCTACCTTGAACTAGAGCCCATTCAATATTGGTGATAACATCCCCTCAATTTATCCTAAACTATTAAACTAGGACCAGAGTGGACCACTAATCTTTGACTAATTTAATAAAGACAATGCACTTATAAATGCATTGGAACTCTATGAAGGCAATATAATTGATGGTCATGAAGAACCAATTTCACCTAAATTTAACACAATGGCATATTTTGGGGAGTCAACTCCATCTTCTAGTTATACAATTAGACACAAAGGAAAAAATAACAAGCATAGGTCTCTTAGTGAAAACTAAAAGGAGCTATTAGACTAAAAAAAATCAAAAGATAAGTGGCTCCCAAAGCTACAAGATGAAAAAGATGATGCCATGAATATCAATGTTCTAGTGCTCAACATGCCATGAGGTATTTTTGAGCTCTCTCAATAGGCTTTCATGTGGGAAGACATTGGTCTCAATCATCCCAATCGTTCCTTATATCTAGCTATTTATCCCCAAATCCAGCTACCTAACTTGTCTAACACCCAGAATACAACCTCTATCCAGCAAGACTTTGCAAATTTCATCATCAGTGACATCCCATACAAAGAATCATTTGACCCATTTATCCTTAGATGCCTTGATTCGAATGAGTCAAACATTGTCTTATAGAAAGTACACAATGGTATATCTTGAGTCTTTTCCAATGGTTTGATTTTAGTTATAGACTCTGAATGAATCCTACATAGTTATGGTCAGTTGTGGATCTAGATATTATTAGCTAGTAGCACCAACAGTAGGTTTCTTCTCAGCATTTGTCAACAATGTTCATGATTTCCTAAAAAATAGCAAAAAGTGGCAAAAAGTCATGAAAAAAGAAATAAAAAAAGTTTTTTAAAAAAGTCATAAAAAAAGTTGATGCCTTGATGAAAACCTAGTGAATAGGTGTATTGGCACAAAAATTTGAGTCAAGAGAAAAATTTTATCCAAAAGTGAAAACCTGGCAAACTCTAGCTTTGGGCAAGTACCATGGTGAAAATCTGGCAAACACGTGTCATGCATAATCAATTATTGCTCCTTCATCTATCAAGATTCCATATAGTTTTTACCCCTATTGTCATTCCCTAATCATATCCTTCATATTGCAAGACATCCCTAGTCCCTTATCATGGCCCATGACATGGTTAATGTCCATTATTATCTTATCCAAGCGTCACCAGTCTATACATATTGTCTTTGGCTTTTGTACATAGTTTGTATCATGTCCAAGGGCATATTACCTACACAATGCATGAGTTTGAAATTGAACTGGGGACATATCCCTAAGCACATCTTATCCATTGGACTTATCACATATCAAATTGGATCTAACCCTTGCGACTATTTAAGATCCTTAAAAAATCCTAAAAGCCCAAATACGGTCCTAAACAAACTCCTAAAAAATCAAATATGATCTTGAAAAAATCCTAAAAACCTTAAAATGTTCTAAAAAAATCACCAAAAATCATATGTCCTAAATAAATTCTTGAAAATCATAATATTTTCTAAACAAAATCACTAAAAATCATAAAACATCATGAAAAAATTATTAAAAATTGTAAAATGTCCTGAACAAATTCATAAAAATCATAAAATGTCCTAAAAAAACCACTACAAATCATAAAATATCCTGAAAAAATGATAAACATCAGAAAACATCCTGAAATAAACACTAAAAATCATAAAATGTCCTAAAGAAACTAGTTACACAAAAACATCAAATATCCTCAAAAAAACCTAAAAATCACAAAACCCAACAAACATTTGTAATAAGCCTTGTAAATAGTCATTGTGGATTTTCACTCATTTTTCTTAAACACTCACACTTTCATAGACCAAAACTCAAAGCATGACACTTAAATGACAACCAGACTATCTAAGCAATGTGAACCAACAATCAATCCAATGTGTCACTATGAACCTATCAACTAAATCAACAAATAGACCTATTACATGATCAACCTATCATACACTATTTTCCAACCTATAACATTAAAAAGCAAGTAATAATGCACAATAATAGATGTTGGCTCACGTTGTTTAGTGAGTAAATTTTTTTTCCTTTGTTTTTCTTCAATCATGTTCCTATGTCACTCGATGACATAAGTTGATCTATGAGAGTGTCCAAGATTGTTCATGGTCAATATTTTATTTTGTATCCATTGAACATGTACCTTTGAGGGTCTGGGGCATGTACATATGCCTCAAGAAGGAAAAGATCATTCTCTATCTGCTTCATGCATGTTTATGCAAGCGGTTTGCATTTGTGCTATTGCCCTTTATGCCATGATGTGTTGCATTCCTTCTTCCATATCAAAATAAAGCTCCATTAACATATAGTGCACTTTCTAAAAGAAAAAGTCCTCACCATATTCTAAATGGTCCTCATTCTGCTAGTCCTCATTCTAACTAGTCCTCATCTCATCTTATCAGTCTTCGATCATTCATCACTTCATCCACCACCATGATCATGTCTTCCGATACACCAAATATCCTTCATCTTACATTCTTGCACTCTTGCATCATCATACACTATATGTCAACCTTCTATGACTTTTCACCAAGTTTGGCCTTAGTTTGACCTAGGTTGAACCAAGTTTGACCAATTTTTTCTAATTTTGATGATGTTTGGCTGATTTTACCTATTGTATTCCCTATTTCTATCATTTTGGGCATGCACACAAATTTCTAGGTCATTCTGAGTCCAATCGAGCTAATTTTGGCCCCTAGATCCTTCTAGGGTGTAGTCTTCACTTTTAGAGTGTAGTTGGGCTTCTCAAGTGTGCCTAAGGGACACTTGGTACTGTCATAGCACACTTGGGGAAGTTATATGTCCACAACAAATCTTGGAGCCCCTATGTTGCACTTTGGAACCCATAACTTTTGTGTTTCAACTCTGATTGCAATCTATCAATTGCATTAGATTTGTATCTTCATTTACTGGTAGGTCAAGGGGCTCCATTTTTCTATCTTGCATAGTGGCTCATAAATTAATAATTACAAAGAGTTTCTGGTTGGTTATTCTTCTACAAAGTTTTAATCTCATACAAGATGGAAGTCCCCCATGCTAGATTTAATGATAGTGATGGATTTTTTAAAATATTCAGACAGAGGGCTAGGACTAGTGCTTAAAAGAATCAATTCTTTTTTCCCAAGGATGTAATAAGGAATGAATTTTCTCTCCAATAGAAAGAAATCAAGAAATAAAAAGTGGAGAGTCCATTCTAGGGTTTTATAATTCATTAATTATTTTGAGAAGGATTATAGCCCATTAAAAGATTAAAAGGCATCAGTAGATAGAGCAAACAAATTTGATGTAGAGGGAAGGGTAGTGGTATTCAAAGAATAATGAGGATTGTGTTTGATGCAGAGGGAAGGGTAGTGGTATTCAAAGCACAATGAGGATTTTAAATCTCAAAGGTTTAGGCACTATAGCCTACCCAAACCCTTAATTGCTTCAAGATCTAACTTACCAAGGCTATCTCAAAGGGTTCCCAAAGAATGGATTTGAGTTTATTGTGTTTAATTTGATTGGGTTTAAGGAACTCTAATACCCCAATACAATCCCATGCTCCTACTTCACAAAACCTCCTCAAACTAAACCCAAAAGTTCAATACCCTGCCTATTAGCCCTACTGCATACTTGGAATGGATATAACTTTTTCTTTTCTCAAGACACTAAATAATACAATGATGTCTCTAGACACCCCTTAGTGGAGTTCAACAACATGCCAAAAGCTTTTGCACTATTACTTTGGCCCAACACACCTATTTAGCACTGACACCCTATTTTTAATGCATAAAAATGACCCAATTTACAAAGGAAGTACCCCTCGATGATCTCCTATCATCCCCAACTCCTGATGGTGTCTTCTTATGTCTTCAATTGCTTAATTCCAAAAGGAATCAAACCCTGGTACCCTGCCACATCAAAACCCCCAAATTGTGGCTTTAAACCCCTATTATCTAGGGCTTTCTCAATCACTTGATTCTACACACTTCTAAACCAAATTGAAGATGGATTCAACATCAAATTCCTATTGTACAATGTTCCCTATCACAAAATAGTTCCCTTGTTTAGGTAGAATGCTCATTGCTATACTTGAGCATGCATTTCCAATGCTTTCCTCATCGTTCTTAAACTATGATCACTTAAATCTTGCCTTATTCTGCATATGCACGGTTAGTACTCTTGAATACAAGTTAGAATTTTTCATCCCATGAATACAAGGCCTTTGGATTATTAATGGAATGACTTCCATTCTCTAAAACTCTACTGTAATCACAAATTTAAATAAATAATGCTTGGTCAACAGCAATTGGTGCAACAGTGGCTTTCAACACAATATGAATTTCATCAATCAACAACTAGAATGGATAAATAATCCTACCAAATCATATGAGTCCCAAAATTCAATTAATGCAAAAACTTGAAATATGAAGGGAATGTAGAATTTTAAAAGTTTTTTTTCTTATTGCTCACTATTGCAGACCCATACACACATTAGCTCCTCCTCTCTATTGTAACAGAGACTTTACATATATTTAAATAACTTCCAAATAACCAATTCAAGCAACTTTCATCATTGAGTTGAAAGGTTAAGGCTAAAACATAACAAATCAAAACTTTCCTCTTATTCCTAAACTAGCCATTGTCATTTAAATATTTGAATTTTAAATAACAAAAATCTTTATTTAAAAAAAAAAAAAAAAAAAACCTTTCCTAAAGACTTAAACTCCTACACTAGCCTATTCTAGATGTCTTAACCATAACTTAAGACTCGGACAATCTTAGTCCATTACAATCAAGTTTTTAGTCCTTTTAAGGACATTAAAAACAAAAAATGGATCCTTTGAAGTACAACAAAATATCTCACTATTTGAATCCCATAATAGGCTCTAGGATCCTCCAGTTGATTTTTTGACTTGGATCATGCATTCCATCCTCTTGATTTTCTTTGGATGTCCTTGAGGTCTCATTCATCTTCAACTTTGGCTTGAATGTTTGAGGTGCTCTTGCACCATACTCCCCACCATGAAAAGAACACTTGCCCGAAGAGTTGACTTGTTGGTGTGACCTATTATTCCTTGTTCCCATCTGCTACTGAGGGATGAAATACTTTCCCAAAGTGACATGCTCCTTCATCATAGTTCCTATATTCACACACCAAGGTTTAGATACAATTTTTTTTGGATTAGACTGTCCTCTTGCTTGACAGTACTGCTGCTTGAATGCCTATCCTTTTTCCCTTTTGAGTGGGTCATGTTGTTGTTGTCCTTCCTTATCTGCAACTCCAATCATCCACCCAACCATTGGACAATTAATTGCCCTAATTTGAACATAATATAGATCCCTAAGTCCTCTTGATTTAGGATTGTCTTTTGCTATCTCTGTTAGTAATTTAATGCCTCCAACATTTCCTTATTGTTGTACCATTCTTTGACCTATATCAATCTGCCTTCTTGCCTACATTTCTTCTCCAAAACACATTAGTATAGACTCCTTATGACTCCTTACCAAAGGATACAACTTATACTTCACCCTTCCTTGTTGAACTACATATGTATTTTCATGTCCATCATGCATAACTCTCCTTGAACATTCCCAAGATCTTCTTAAAATGGGATGCCAATAAGTCATGTGCATGACATCACACAATACCATGTCCCCATAACACCCAACTAAAAACTCAACCATCACTTGATCCTTAACCAACAAGTTCTAACTCTCATTGACCTAAGTAGCATAATAAGGAGCAGCATATGCAAAAGTTTTCAAATTTAATTTCTTAATGACCTCATAAGATAACACATTATTACTTGCCCCTAAATCAACTATAAACTTGAATACCTTGCCTTGAATGAGACAATTTGATCTGAATATGCCTAGATTTTTTGGTATTTGATTTCTTCTTCCCATTAGCAAGCACTCTCCTTCTTCTGGATGAATTTCAATGGGTTCTCTATACTCATCTTTTCTTGATTTTTATCAATCAAGTTCACTCTTCTATCTGTCCCTTTTTCTTCCTACCATTTAGGACACCTAAAGGACTAATGGCCTACTTCATTGCAATTGAAGCATCTTCTTGTGAATACTCCTCTTCCTCCACTTCTTCCTCCTCTATAAGCTCCTCTTGGTTCTAAAAATTTTTTATCCTTATCCTTGTCATTGCTACTCTAAAAATCAAAGTTTGTTCTTCCACATTTTCCCCTTGTAGAAGATCCTCCTCTCAAGTTACTTTGCTTCTCTTGTCTCCATTTTATCTTCTCTTCAGCCTTCAAGGCTAACTAATAACACTCATCAATCGACCTTGGGGCAGAAAGACTAAGTTCATCCTTGATGTTGAACCTCAACCCCCCCATATATCTTGCACTATTTTCTTCCATCTCTTCATCATGATCTACTCTAATATCAAGCTTGTGTAATTCATCAATGTACTTTTGTACATCCATCTACCTTTTCCTAAAAGCCCTCATCTTCTTGCACAACTATACTCTATAATCCCTTGGCAAAAACTTTGCCTACATTTTGTCCACCATAGTATACCATGATGTGATCTTAGGTCTACCATTCTTCCATCTATTTTCCTAGATACAATCCCACCACAAAAAAGTGTGTCCCTTCAAGCTAGACTTTGTTATCTTCACTTTGTCATTCTCTTCTATCCCTTCACACTCAAAGCAATTCTCAATTGCACTGAACCAATCTATCAGTTCTTCATCATCCATCTTTCCTCCATACACAGGTAAGTCTATCCTTACCCTTACATCTCCACTTTTTATGGCCTTCACCAATTTAGCCATCCTTGCATCTTCAGGATCTATTATTTCCACTACTTGGGTTTCTTCTCCTTCTTCTTCTTCCACGACTACTTCTTCATCCTACTTGATGCTCTTATCCCTATTCTCCAATTCTACTATCCTCTCCATCATGGTTCTCATCAATCTATCATTTGCTTGGCTCTCATTGTCTCTTTGATCTACAGCTACTTTAAGCTTCTTGTTACCAGCCAATTGCTCCTTCACAATCCTTGCCAACTCCATGTTGGTCATCCTAACTGGTAGCTATCCTTCTTCCCCATCATCCATGGTTTCTTGATCATTATGTTACAAGAATCAACTATAGGGCTACTTCTCCCAGGATAGTTCAACTGCAAGGGCTTACTAAAGGATTCAAGGACTAGTCTTCACAAGACCAAATACACTTCCACAAGACCTTTGCCTACTTTGATACCAGTTGATGTAGTGGGAAGGGTGGTGGTATTCAAAACACAATAAGAATTGCAAATCTTAGAGGTTTAGGCATTGTAGCCTACCTAAACCCTTAATTGCTTCAAGATCTGACTTACCAAGGCTATCTCAAAGGGTTCCTAAAGAATGGATTTGATTTTGTTATCTTTAATTTGCTTGGTTTTAAGGAACTCTAGTATCCCAGTACAATCCTATGCTCCTAGTTCACAAAACCTCCTCAAACTAAATTGAAAAGCTCAATACCCTACCTATTAGCCCTACTACATACTTGGAACGAAAATAACTCTTTCTTTTCTCAAGATACTAAATAAGACAATGATGTCTCTAGACACCCCTTCGTGGAGTTTAAAAACATACCAAAAGCTTTTATATTGTTACTTTGGACCAACATGCCTATTCAACACTAACACCCTATTTTTACTACATAAAAATGACCCAATTTACAAAGGAATTACCCCTCGATGATCTCCTATCAACCCCAACTCCTGGAAAGTGTCTTCTTATGTCTTTAATTGCTTAATTCCAAAAGGAATTAGACCCTAGTACCCTACAACATCAAAACCCCCAAATTGTGGCTTCAAACCCCTATTATCTAAGGCTTTCTCAATCACCTGATTCTACACAAGTATAAACCAAATTGATGATGCATTCACCATAAAATACCCATTGTATAATGTTCCCTATCACAAAATAGGTGTCTTATTCAGGTAGAGTGCCCACTGCTATACTTGAGCATGCATTTCCAATGCTTTCCTCAATGTTCTTAAACTGTGATCACTTAAATCTTTCCTTAATCTAAGTATGCACAGTTAGTACTCTACAATACAAGTTAGAATTTTTCATCCCATGAATACAAGGCCTCTGCATTATTCATGGAATAGCGTCCATTCTCTAAAACTCTATTGCAATCACAAATTTAAATGCTTGGTCAAGAGCAATTGGTGCAACAATGGCTTTCAACACAATATAAATTTCATAGGTCAGCAAATGGAATGGATAAAGAATCCTACCAAATCATATGAGTCCCCAAATTCAATTAATGCAAAAACTTCTAAGAATGAAGGGAATGCAAAATTTTAAGAGTTCTTTTTCTTATTGCTCACTGTTCCAGACCCATACACACATTAGTTCCTCCTCTCTATCATAATAGAGACTTTATATATATTTAAATAACTTCCAAATAACCAATTCAACCATCTTTCATCGTTGAGTTGAAAGGTTAAAGCTAAAACATAACAAATCAAAACTTCCCTCTTATTCCTAAACTAGTTGTTGTCATTTAAATATTTGAATTTTAAATAACAAAAAGCTTTATTGAAAAAACAAACCCTTTCCTAAAGACTTAAACTCCCACACTATCCTATTCCAGACTTCTTAAGCATAACGTAAGACTCAAACAATCTTAGTCCGTTACAATCAAGTTTTTAGTCCTTTTAAGGACATTAAAAACACAAAATGGATCCTTTGAAGTACAATAAAATATTGTACTATTTGAAGCCCATAATAGGTGCTAGGATCCTCTAGTTGATTTGTTGACTTGGATCATGCATTCCATCCTCCTGATTTCCTTTGGATGTCCTTTAGGTCTCCTTCATCTTCAACTTTGACTTGAATGTTCAAGGTGCTCTTGCATGAAAATTAATGATGATCTTCTCAGAGATCATGGATGCAATGAATGAAAAAAAGGCTCTTCTTATCAATACTTATCTAGATAAAGCAAGAGAGCTAATGAAGAGGTTGTCTTTTACTCCTACTATAGGATTACGGTAATTGATCATCCATAAGAAGTCTGGTTATAGCATAATAAAGAAAATAAAGCATGCAACTGATAAAGGAAAGCAAGTAGTTGAATCAACTAGTGTTGTTATGACAAAGGAATCCCAATTGGAAGAAAGGCCTAAAGAGCTAAAGCCTAAGAGGTAGAAGATAGAAGAGAAGCAGGTGTCACAAGAAGAAGATTACACACCTTCTCAATCTCCTTTTTATATAGGAGAAGAACAACTCACTAGAGAGAAAATGGAGCAAATTGGGTCCCAAGGGGGAGTATTCATTACTACTAGAGAGTTGGAAGAAGGAAATTCACAAGAGCCTCATGTGCCTAGCCTTGAATTGACTATGGAAGATTTCAAAGGAAGAGAGTTAGATTTGTAGAATAGTCTAGCCAAAAATTTCTATCATATGATAAATTTGTGAAATCAAGGGCTTTCTACCAATTTTCTTGGAGGACAAACATGCTAGATTTTGAAGAAAGATATAATAAAAGAAAGGTTGATTAGCTAGAAAAGGAAGATACAATTATACAAGATGAGATAAAAGATGAAATGATGCAAGAATTCAAAAGATTGACACCTGATGTAGGAAGAAAAATGATCAAATCATCTAGAGATCTATTGTTGCCAAATTGGGATATTTCAGATGCAATGGTTTTCAACACTGTCACCAAGGAGTTGAATGTTGATGAGAAAAAAAAGAAAAGACTCAAAGTTGCCAAGTTTAGTGAAGACCTTGCTACTCTAGTAATCTGGTCTCTAAAAAGAGGATTTAGAGCCAGCTTTTCCCAATCTAATGATATTGAATTAAGAGGCAACTTGATTTTAAAAAGAGTAGAAGACTCTTCACATGATAAGGTAGAATAATTCAATCTTGAAATAGATACCCTTACCTTAGCTACTAACAAGAAGGAGAAAATACATATTCTAGAATTGTAAGAGAAATATGAGTAGGTCTTAGAGGCCTATAATAAGGAAGTTCAGAAGAGGATTGAACTTTAGAATAAAATGGCAGGACATAGAGGATAGACAAGAAAACCCAAAATTGCTTATCCTCATAGCCTAGTGCCACCTTTCAAGACAACACCAATTGTAGAAATTCCAGTTACTCCATAAGGACCCTAGTTCTATATAGCTAAAGAGTTTGAGGAAGAAAAGAACAAATTATGGTCCATGCATATGGAATTGGATGATCAATATGAAGATAAAATAAGAAATAAAATTATATATCTGGTGGACAGGTTTAATTGACCTGCATTTTATGAACAATTATCAAAACTAATGAATATATGGAATGAGCTTAAGAGTGATGAGGCCACTTTGAAGCCCATTGATAAAAAAATGGAATAATAGGGATAGTGATATCACTATTTTATGCTACTCAGTCATTAGTCTCTCTTGTCAACAAATGGAGAAAACATTTGACATGACTAATGGCCTCTTTGATTTTGACAATAAGAGAATTGTGCTACAGAGAAGAATTATAAATTAATTTTCAAAATATCTTGGTGAAAGATTTGGGTTTTTCCCTCATACACTAAAGAATATGGATAAATTGAAAGATAAAGAACAATAGGCTAAAGAATTGGATGGTTTAATATGCATCAGACTCAATAAGGTCATAAATGAAAAGAATCACATATGGTTTACAAAAAAAACTAAGTAAATTGTCAACGTGCAGATATTTTTTAATTCCTTTAAAAAGAATTTTACTGAAATTGAGGAATTAGGAGAACATATCCTAAAGAAACAAAAAGAGATTTTGAATTTCAACTAGCTAGATGATTCACTTTTCAACAAGTGGATGGTAGATCTTTCTCAAGAAAATCAGTTGATTTCTAAAGAAATAGATGAAAATGGTGTAGATCTAGATGAATTATAGATTATTGATGTGCCAACTCAAGTAGAGGAAAGGAAAGAGGAATAACCAACTGCAACAACAAATAGGGAAGTTCAAATTGGTGAATTAACAAGAGAGCAACCAATTGTAACTGTTTATTTGGTAGTTCAATCTAATGATGTGGAGAGAGAGCCATGATTTACAATCTATTTTTAGATATCAGAACATGACTCACCAAAGGAAAATCAAATAGTCCCACTATCAAAGCAATAAAATTTGTATCCAGACCAATCATCAAACTAAGCCCCTCAACAATAAGAAGTTGCAATAGAAATGGCCCCACAATAAGAAGATTCATGATAGAGACATTCTATTGCAAGAAACCAAGGGAGCACCAATTTTTGTCTTATTATGATAGTGACCTTTTTGTTTGTAATATCTTTATGTCTTAAAGACAGTTGTCATTCTTCTCTAAGCCTGAAGCTTGTTGCATCTCTTGCTATATAAATATGATCCCAAGGCTAGAGAAAGGGTCCAAATTTTGTATAATTTGAGTCTCAAGATATTTTTGTAGTTAGTCCAGCAGTCTCTATGTGAATTTTATGATGTATTCATCTTTACATATCTGAGAGCAATTTGAACATGGAAGGATTAGGTGTTTAATCTTGAGTTATTTTGAACTTAATGCCAATAATATTTTATTTTCAAGGAAGATAAATGCAAAGGAAGGTTCTACAAAGATTTGTGTCTCTAAATTTTGTCTCCTTTTCATATATCTAAAGATTTGAGAATGAATGAATAATGTTCTTTCATTTTAATGTCAGTTCTATGTATGTTCATTGATTGCTCTTAATTTAAGGAATTAAATAAATGCTTTCATTAAATTGATAGGTTTTCTAGCTATATGGGAGGATATTCATAAGAAGAGAATTTAGAGTTAATTGCTAATAGTTTCAATTGTAAGGCAATTGAATGTATCAAGTTTTACTAGTGTGATTTTCTCTGTACAAATGGATGAGGCACTGATCAGATAAGGCATTGATCACTACTTAGAATGCAAACTATTGAGTTCATGGGGTTGCATAGAGCACAAATTTAAATCAAATCAATCTTTACTTTTTTGTATGAAGAGTTAAATTGTTGGTCAACACTTATTTGCAATAATCCCTTGTATTTCATTTTTAGTTGTTGCTTTCAAGGATTAGTTGTAAAGTATAGAAGAATTGTGACCATTTTCTACTGTAAGGGATAGAAGTGAAGTAGAAAGATGATGTTAATAAGTATATGTTGAACTCAAGAACCATAAACCATTTATATATGTCCATATATCCCTTATGTGCACCCATCTTGGTTTTGTAGAACCTAAGAGTAGAGAATCCTTGTGATTCTGTTGAAGTTGGGTCTAGAACTAAAATTTTCTTAGTTGAATATAGGAAGTTTCTAACCCTTAGACCAAATTTTATCTTTAGAATCCTAGTATCATTTGTTTTTTGCTTGGTATTTTTGAAACACCAATAAAATGGTGACTCTACTAGGGAGTTTTCAAACACATGGTGTTGTGTAAAATGTATTATAGTCTTTGGTGTTGTCTTTATATGCATTTTTTTAGTTCCTTTATAACACTTCCCATGTTTGTATTGGACTATTCTAGTGACAAACCTTGAGAATTTATAAAGTTCACAATACCACAGGAGCACACTAATGTATATCATCCTTGCAAAGTGTCTTATCTATCAAGCAAGAGTTGCAGTTCCAAAAGTCTTTCTGATTGGCCCCTTTGTGTGTAAGATCTATTTTTTCTTTTCCCATGACATTTTTTTCAATTGCCAAAGCCATTTCATGATATACTTTCCCTCGAATAGGGTGGAAACTTGGTCAAGGTTTTAAAGCTAGTGCTTATTTACAAGTGATTTTTACAAATGGCAGACGAGAAAAAATATACAAGCCTATACAAGAGCCAGTCCAGAAGTGACATTATATACTGACTTACCTCTATTCATTATAGAAGAATTGTAACCATTTTCTATTATAAGGGATAGAAGTGAAGTAGAAAGATGATGTTAATAAGTATATGTTGAATTCAAGAACCATAAACCATTTATATATGTCCATATATCCCTCAGGTGCACCCACCTTTATTTTGCAAAACCTAACAAGTAGAGAATCCCTATGATTTTGTTGAAGTAGGGTCTAGATCTAAAGTTTTATTGGCTGAATATAAGAAATTTCTAACCCTAAGACCAAGTTTTATCTTCAAAATCCTGGTATCAAGTGTTTTTTTCTTAGAAGTTTTGAAACACCAACATAATGAAAGTGGAGAATGGGTATCCATGACTATTGGGGAATACTACAATTTGACTCCATGTAGCACTAATTTGTGAGAGTATGAATTTGATTCCCTCTCAAATGCAACTTCCAATAAGGATATCAACAAAGAGGGAAGGAGAGAGCATGGAGCACTCCAGCAGTCAGGGAAAGGATTCTCTGCCCATTCCCCTCTCCCCTATTCATCCTCAGCCTCCTTTGGAGGAAAATGACAACTCTGGACAGATTGAGGGGGAAGTGCAAGTTAATAACAGAAGGAAGGCTTGGAAGAACTTCAATGTGAGAACGGCCACTATGGGAATTTACAGAGAGGCGATGAACCCCCAACTCCTGGTGGATGACCTCGAGAAGCCTAGACTCAATGAGCTAATTGACCTGGCGATGGTGGCTATTTCTGATAATGCAAGAGAAACGGGTATGAATCTGTTGAACAATGCTCGCAATAGCATGATCGACAACTTCAAATCAATTAAATGGCTTTTCCATGAGCTTGAGGATGTCAGATATAGGGTATCCCAAATGGAAAAAATCAAGAGCAAGACAGGTGCTGAAAGCCAAGGCGACCGGAACAGCTGGGAGACTCTGATGGAGAGGAGAGTAAAAAATATTGAGAACTACAATCACAACCTGGCTAGTCAAATGATCTCCCTCCTCACTTCGATCAACGACAACATCCTCTCTCTCTTGGATAATCTCAAAGACAGGAACCAGATGGAGGAAGATGATAAACAGAACAGAGACAAAGATAGGCTGGATGTGGATAAAGCCAAGGACAGCACTATGGAGCAGGATTTGACGAACGCCCAGGATCATAAGGTAGAAGAGCAACAAGAGTGCGCCGAAGCTGCCCAGACCATGCTCGAGATGGAGAAGTAGTCTGCTAGGTTTGGTCTCTGTCCTTTGGTTTTTATTTCTCCTGGCTTTGGCTTTTTGTCCGGTCTCTATTTTTCTGGTTGGTTCTCTGGCCTTTTTAGTGGGCAGCTATTTCGGGCTGGGCCTTTGGGCTTATTTTCAGCCGTAAGGATTATGTTTTGGCTGGGCATTTTTTCGCTTATTTTCAGCCTTTCTTGTTGTTAAACTTATGGGTTTCAGGACCCCTTAAAACCTGTTTACCTTATCAAAAACAAAGTTCACATATATGAAAATAATCTCAAAATAAGAGAGTAGGAAAGGTTTTGATTTGATGAGTCTTACCTTATTAATGTTTATGTGTCTTTGATTGATGATGTTAGAACTCAGAGGAATTCAAACATATATTTGGAAAAAATAACTCTAGGTCTTCACTTACTTGTCCATGCATTTTATGACTATACTATGAATGCAAGTGAACCTATCACTTCTATTTCACTCACTTATCCTAAGCTCATGGACTAGAACTCAAATACTACATCTAGAAAAGCCCCTACATTGTAGAATGATTATGCTTTTTCTTGTTATCTTCACATTGTTGAAGTGGTAACATATTCTACTAGTGAATATAGTGTCAATGTGACTAAAGCTAACATCAAATATCTCATTCATATAATCAAAAGAAAAAATAATAGACATTCAAATGGTGAAAACCACATTGTAGTAGTATCATAACCAAAAATAGTAAAAGCAAAAGATGTATCCAAAGGTGAAAACCTCTCTGAGGTGCCTAAGCATGAGATATTTGATGCACTTCCAAGTCACTTTTAGGTGTGATCGTCAGTATTCATAGAACTAACGCAACCAATCAATTTGGGAAATGAGGAACATCCTCATATTATACATCTTGCATAGTCCTTATTTACTGGAGAAAAAGAAGAATTTGTTGCTTTCTTCCAGGAAAAGAAGATCAAATTTTCATTGACATATACTCGGATACGTCACCTCTAGATCCTGATCTTATCATGCATCATTTATTTATTGCACTAGGGGTCAAACTTGTTAGATAAAAACTCAGAAAGATGCACCCTCATGTGGCACTTCTTGCTAACTTGTTGAACTGGAAAAACTCTTGAAAGTTGGTTTCATTTGGACCATTGATTATGTTGAATGGATATCACATATAGTTTCTATCTCAAAACATGACAAATCTATCAAAGTCTATAATGATTTCCTTGATATCAAAAAAGCATTTCCTAAGGATGATTTTTTGCTACCTAACATTGATATTATAGTAGACATGATGACTAGATATGAATTATACTCGGTAATAGATGGTTTCTAGTTATAATCAAATTAAAATTATGCCAGAAGATCAAGAGAATATTTCTTTCACTTGTGCGTAGGGTGCCTATTTTTGGAATGTAATGCCCTTTAGTTTAAATAGTGTTGGTGCAACATACCAACATGCAGTTACAACAATATTCCATGACATGATGCATAAAACAATGGAATCCTATGTTGATGATACTTTAGTCAAGTGTATTCAATGAAGCACTCATCTCCAAGATTTGGGACCTATCTAAGATTGCATAGAGAAATTTAGTCTTAGAGTAGATCCTAAGAAATGTACCTTTGGTGTCACATCAAGGAAACTACTTGGGTACATTATGTCTATAAAAGGAATCGAGGTGGATTCAAAAAAGGTTCAAGCTATAATGGAGATGCCTCCACCTTGCAACATTAGCCAAATGAAAGGGCTACAAGGAAGACTTCAATCTATTCGCCAATTCATATCACAATTAGCAGAGAAATCATAAAACTTCACTAAAACATTGCATAAGGGTGCGAAATACAACTAGAATACAAATTGTGATTAAATTTTAACACACATCAAGGAATATCTTGCTAATTTTCTAATACTGATGCCTCTTATTTATGGGAAGCCACTCATTTTGTACATCTTTGCAATAGCCTCATCTCTAGGTGTCTTATTAGATCAAGAAGATAACAACAATAAGGAACAAGCTATTTACTACCTTAGTCATACATTAATCTCATATGAGATGAATTAAAGAGTTATTAGTAAATCTTACTTGGAAACTTTTTTTTCTTCCCAAAAGAAGAGGCACTACATGCTCGCTCATTCTAGAAGATTTATTGCAAAGATTGATCCATTAAAGTACTTATTGAACAAAGATACTCTAATAGTAAGGCTCACTAAATGATTTATGAGAATGAGTGAATTTGACATTAAATATGTAGAGAAAAAAAGCTATCAAAGGACAAGCAATCATTGATCAAATAGCAGAGGCACCATTACAAAGTCACCAACCACTGAATGTTGAATTTCTTAATGAATGTTTTCTACTATTAACACATCAAAAATGGGTTATGTTCTTTGATAGCTCCTTTCCACAACAAGGATCTGGTGTTGGACTTCTAGTTATAATACCACAAAAATATTCTCTACCTAAGGCATACAATATTTTATTTCCTTGTACAAACAATATTGCTAAATATGAAGCCTTGATTAATGCGATGAAAATCATTGTTGAATAGAGAATAGATGAACTAAATATTTTTGGTGACTTGAAGTTGGTGATCAACCAAGTTAATGATATCTTTTAGACAAAAGATAATAAATTGACACCTTACAAGAGAATGGTTGATGATCTAAAAAAGTAATTTTCCCATTTTACTTTCTAGCAAATTCCTCAGACAAATAACAAGGTCATTGATGCAATGGTACATTAGATTCTATGTTACAAATGCCAAAAATGTATTTCGACTGAGTTCATGGTGGAGTCGTTATTCTACCCTTCTTATGATTCCCCTAAATCCCAAATGATCTTTTCTATAATAGGACATGATTCATCTCACTACCACCACATCTCTTCCTACTTATGTGACCAGATTATTTTGAATACTCTAACTCGGAATGAGAAACATCACCTTATCTAAAATGCTTCTTGTTATGTCATCATTGCTAATGACTAGTTTAGGAGAGGTCTTGATGGTACACTTGTAATGCCCCGCCCAGAGATCCTTGGAAACAAGGATTCAAATCAAGCCAAGATATTTTTATTTTTTTACAAGTATGAATGCACAAGACAACATCATACAGGGATCACAAAGATCACAATGGAAGACTTCAACACAATCCCGGCAACCAACGAATCTCCAAACGCCACTACCCAACTGACACACCCAAACAAAAGCCAACAACCACCACAACAAGATGAGGGCACAAGAAAAGACCACTCATCAACGAAACACCAAGCTGGGGTAAAATGCAGAATCCCGAAATTTGGCTAAGCCTGAAATCCTGAAGCCCTGAAAATTGGCTAAGTTTGGATTTCTGAAGCCCTAAAATTTCCTAGAATCCATAACTTATCTTCGAGAGGTCTGAAACCTATCTCAAACAATTTGTCGCATATATTAAAATATATCTTAAGTATAAGGAATTACGTATACTTAAACGATATATTTTAAACCCCTAGGAAATCTGTTTTGAACCAGGAAGGTGTAAAAACCAAAAGGGTGTCCAAAACCAACTTCCGAACTTTCATCTGACAAGCCTAGATAGCCCCTATTTCTCGCGCGAGAAAGAAAACTGGTCTCAAGTTTCACGCGAGATCTTTCACCGCTTCGCGTGAGAAAGTGTGCACTTTGCACGAGGACTACTGAGTTTCGTGCAAGGATTCCCTATGCGTCGCGCGAAGATCTACATTCTCGCGCGGGAAGTGTATTCTTTCGCGCGAGGAAGAAATAGTCTCGCACGAGGAAGAAATAGTCTCGCGCAAGGAAGAAACAGTCTCACGCGAGGAAAATACAATCTCGCGCGAGGAAACAAATTAGCGCAACACAAAACACAAACAAAAAGCTAAACAAACAAGGAAACCTCCACACCGGGGAGTACCGGATCCACGTAAATCAAGGAATGAACACTCGAGAGCACTAACAGCAAGGAAAGAGGAACATCTAACCATCTAAAACATAAAAGCAAAGCACATACTGAAATAAACATCGCAATGAACAAAATACATTTCAGAACTAAACAACCAAATAAATGTGCAGTTCCTCCCAACCGTTAATAGCATCATAAGACCATCATGGGTCCTAGCCATCCCCCGCGCGTAACATCCCAAGCCACCGACCAAATCATCGGTACTGTCATAATAGGGATGTCACTACTAAAAACATGCAACAATATAAGCATAAGGAAATATAACATGCTAGTAGTAAAGCATAAGATAATCCTAAAGTAGATAACATCACCTATCACATGCTAAACAACAATAAGCAACAGATATCCTAATACAATAATTCACAGCATCTAATCATATGCTAAACATCATAATAAGGGAATGCACCAAATAAAATAACATCATCTAAACATGATATACAAGCATCCCAATGAAAGCATAAATCACAAGAAAGCATACTCCGAAACCCGAAGTACCAAGTGAAGACATCCAGCAACGGTCGCACTAGGACAAAGATTGTCTCTGTACACCGATCCCTAGTAGTGGTGAAGGTAGCTACACCTCCCAACCATGTGGCACTCGTAGGTCCACACCCGCCGTGCTGATGGAGATAATGATCCAACCACAAACACACATAAAGCACAACATCCAAGGCTAACACTCACGCCAGACAGTATGATGGCTGCAACCAAGAACCTAAGACAATGCAAGGAGTACAGGTCCTAGTCAGACACTCAATAGGCTACTAAGTAGGGGCTGACATCATGGAGAGTCGCTTGGCATCGACAAGCCCAAGCTAGTATAGGCAGCTACTCTTCTCAACAGAAGGCGCACAACCTAGGGCAGCTACTCTTCACGACGGAAGGCGCACAACCCACACATTATAATTATCTTGTATTTATTACCACCCAAAGTTTTAAATTTAATTATCACTTATATAAAACTTCCTTTTCCAACCAGGAAGTAGTCACCAGGTTATAGGATAGAAGCCCCCTCCATATGCTACCCTACCCTACCCATGCTCATCCTATGACAAGTGCCCGTGGGCATGCATACTCCCATCCCAACCTCAATGATCATAACTTCTGGCAAATCCACAGAAGATCGGGCCTCGTAAGTCACCCAACAAATGTACGTGTACGTACTCGCGTGTGGCGCACCACCATCACGAAGATCATAACACAAGGACAGGAATGAGAACACAATGCAAAGAGAACACCCAACTAAAAGCAACACGGGAAGGATGGATTCTACATGAATCCCAAAGCCAATAAAACCATACATCATGAAATCACTCAACCGGCCTCAATCCGAGAGTATGGATTCTACATGAATCCCAATGATGTAACAAGACCAAACATCATGAACTCACTCAACTGGCCTCAATCCGAGAGTATGGATTCTACATGAATCTTAGCATTCACGAAACAAAAGCAAAGGTCCAAAAGAAACCATAACAGGTAACAAATCACTCAACCGAACACAATCGGGAGTACGGGTGCGACATGCATCCCAATGCAACATAAAAGTGCAATAGTGGTCTGACTGATATCCAAATGGATCATCCAAGTCCACGAACCACAATGTGCCAAGAAAACTCGAGAAAAAAGGGTGGCACGCAAAACGAGGTAAAAACCCCAAAAATTTGGAAAATTACAAAATTAAAACCCATTTGGCCTTTGGGTTCAAAAACCCCAAAAATCCAAAAGTAAATGGAATCGGACACCGTATGCAAAAACGGCCAGCATAACGGTGCAAAACTCCAAACCCTCTTCCCAAAAAATAGGGAAATGTTCATACCCGCCCAACCAGGTAGAACTAACATATAGAAACGGAGGGGAACACTAGTTCTCGGCCTCCAAACAAACGGCTACCAAAAACAGAAGCTGAAATGGAGCAGAAACAATAAAATGGGAAAGCCCTACCTCACAGCCAAAAGGGCAAAACGGGAATCTGAACCATAAAATAAATATCTCGTAGAAGTAGCTGAAAATCGCAGCAATCCAAGGTTTCCCCAAGCTGGATCCAACGAGCCCAACCTCGCGACGATCCCACGCCCGTAGCTCCCACAACGAACAAAACAGTAAATCCTCATGAAGAGGATTTTGGGTTTTACTCTCCAACTTTCCAATTTGAAAGTGAGAAGTGAGGAATTAAATTCCTCTTTGGATACTTATTCACTTTTCGGGTGAATAATCAATTAGGGCATTTAACTAGCCAATTCAGTTAAACCCCGAATCGACCCAAACGAAAATAGGCTATTCCTATAAATAGGAATTCATCTATGGCAAAGCTGCCAAAAATTAAAATAAATCAATTAAAAAGCCCAAAAACCCAAAAACACATAAATCTCTTAAACAACTTTCGCGACAATGCGAACCTCTAAATGCACAGACACGCTTACTGGTCTAATCACATAATGCAAATGAGTTCGGATTTAATAATCACTGGAAGGTTTAAATTAAACATTGAATTAAGGATACGTCGACCATACAAAGGCGACATTGGTAAAATATGAACAGCTAAATCACTAACTCCAAGTGCCACTGCCAGGGATATAATCCTGCACACTAAACAACACGATCAAGTGCAATTGCATATAATAACATAGCCGAAGCAATAAATGCATTAAATCACCTAATTTAACCATTTATTTAATTATATTAAAATAATCTATTTACATCACTCACGTTCGCAAAAGGCATAGCAATGCAGGAATGAAGTAAATAACCATAGCATTAAATCCATCACATAACATAATCAGAGGTATGTCCAAATACCAGATAACCAGATAACATCGTAAAACACACTGTCATCTCAAAATGGCATCATCATGCAATATGATTAACTGAACAACATAGTAGTCTAAAATCTATGATACTAGAATCAAAGAGTAACATTTGACCCTCAGGTCATCTCAAATGTAAAACATCACATAAGAACAGATATCTCTCAGATCAAAATAAAACAAGGTAAATGTCCGCAGCACATAACCAAATAATCCAACAAGAACAATCCATTCTAATTACTTAAGCATTTAATAATGATTGATTACTATGCATTAAAAAGGCATTTAAAACACATAAGAAAACACAGTCAGAAACATGACTAACCACTGCTACAGGAACCTAGTCTAGTGTAGCATGGTAAAAGTACACAATGCAATCTCTGCACACATCTCAGGGTAATCATAGAACAACCTCATGATACCACATCGATCCTGGTAACCACTGGCACAAACCTCAGTGAACCAAAAATCACATCATAATCTCAAAGATCAGTCAAAAGCATAATCAAAGCAACTGATAAAGAAACATAAATCCAAACACCTCAACGGTGTAGACCACTCAGGGTCACAATCATGATCCCATCACAACAAAATATCATCAAGGTTGCATCCATCAGGACGACTTACAAAAGTCAAATGGGAGAGGCACTACAACACTCCTTAGGTGTCTAGAACCTAAAGAGTCAAAATGTACATTACTAGAGGTACATGAAGACATTTGTGGATCACACTCAAACGGCTTGACACTGGCTCACAAACTTATTAGATTTGGTTACTATTGGCTATAAATAGAGAAAGAGGTAATCAAATATGCCAAATCTTGTAAATAGTGTCAACTTCATGAAAATCTAGTTCACACTCTAGCTAGAGAGATAATTCCTTTCATCACACTTTGGCCATTTTAATAATGGGCCTTTGATTTGTTGGGTTAGATTCATTCATCTTCTTTGAATGGACACAAGTTTATCATCATAACTATAGACTAATTCAAAAAATGGGTAGAGGTATTCCCTCTTGCTAAGGCTAATAGAAAAACTATAGCTTTGTTCATTCCCAACTACATCATCTATAGGTATGTTGTACTAGCCTCCATCACTACTAAAAATGGAGGCTAAGTCCAAAACAAAGATCTCAACGAACTATGTTCAAAGTTCAAAATCATGCAACATTGGTCTTCCATCTATGACCCCCAAGGTAATGGAAAATCAGAAGCATCCAAAAAGGCTATTTTCAAAATCCTACATCACATAGTTAACAAATCTAGAAGGGACTAGAATCTTCAAATTCATCTAGCTCTATGGGCTTATAGAAAAAGTATCAAAACTCCTACGAGAATAATGCCCTTTTCTTTGGTATATGAAGTCGATGTTGTGCTTCCTATTGAGGTTGACATCCCTACTCTATGAATCTCTCTAGAAGGCCTCATTATTGATGATGACTATAGAATACCTTAGCTACTAGAGCTAGAAATATTAGATCAACATTAGCAAGTTTCTTTTGATCATCTACAAGATTACCAAAAGAGGATGTCCAAAAGGTATAATAAGAAATTAAAACAAAAGGACTTTTAAGTGGGTGACCTCATTCTTAGGGAAAACTCTAAGAATTAGAAAATATATATATAAAAGGGAAAGTTTGAATCCAATTGGCTTGGTCCATACATAGTCACTGCAATGTTTGGATATGGTGCTTATCAACTGTCAACTATTGAAGGAGAATCACTCAAGGAGCCGATCAATACCCTTCATCTAAAAATATTATACAATTGGTATACTTTTGAAACTCTTTGTACATATCTAAATATCCTTAAAAAATTCTAAAAGTTGCAAAAAGTCCTAAAATATCTATTATTGCTAGGTGAAAACCTAGCAATAGGCACCTCGGTAATACCAAAAAAAATTCAAAAAAGAAAAAACAAGAAAAAAAAAGAAAAATGTCATTAATGAAAACCTGGCAAATAGGCATCATGGTAGAAAAAATAGAATCTCTACTAAGAAGGTGAAAACCTAGTAAAAGGGTACCCCTTTTTTCAAATGCTACATCCTACATCACATCTTCTAGCTCCTATATAGTTGATTTCCTACTTTCAATTCTTTGCATTCCTTCTTTAGTTTGTTTTTTTTTTGCTCATGTATACACTCTTAGTTATATTCAAGACTCTACTTAAAACCTACATGGATTGAAATTGGCCATAGTCTAGTAAGAAACACCCTATGGTTTTACAGGATCTCTTTAGCATCAGTCACCAGTTCTCCTAACTGTTTCTATCAACTATCACTTAGTCTACTAATGAGATTCCTCTCAATGAATATCTTTTTAGCATTAGTCACTAGTTGTCCTAACTATGTTTGTCTACTATTGAGATTCTTCTTAATGAAGATTTTTCTCTAACGTTAGTCACTAGTTACCCTAACTAAATCTATTTACTGTCATCCCACTATTGAAGAGATTTCTTACACATATCAACACTTGACATCAATCCACTAACACTAAAACTAAATTGAAAACATTGAAACTATTTGAGCTATGATGATCTTTTCTTTGAGTATTTTTTATCGATTTTTCATTCCCCTTGAGAAATTTAAGGATGTCTAATTTGACTAGAGATACAAGGACTAGGGGCATGATCTTTTCTTTGTTGTCTACTTGATGATTTAGGTACAATGATTTGAAGGATTTAATTAAAGGGGTGGCCACTATAAGATCCTTTATTTTTTGTTGGATGGCCATGTGTACCTTGAATCATTTTATATGGACACTTCAGTGAGGTTAGTTGTTCTCCTTGATTTTTTGAGTAAATTCTTTATGCTACAGTAACATACTGATACTCACCCTATGAAGTGAATGAATGGGTCACTACAAGTATACTTAGCACACTTCTATCTTAGGTTATGCATGCAAGGGTCATTGCAGACAAAATATTTACTAATTACTTAGCATGAGAAGGATCTCTTGTGTGTCTAGTGTGTTTATATGCAAGGAACATTCTACTAATCCTATTGTTTATTCTCTAATGCTTATGTTCACTCTCTACATTAAAAGGAAAAGATGTTATGGTCATTTTGGCTTCTTGTTCCTTAATGCTTGTACCTAATTCCAATAAAACTAAGACAAATACCATATTCATATTTTCACAATTGCAATATCAGTGGGGATTGTACAACATTTGGTGGCCTTATTAGAATCTCTATGATGAAAAGTATACCTTACACTATCAGTAACCAATCCTAGGGATTGCATCTAGCATAAGACTGCATTTCATATTAACGTTGCATTACAACATGATCTCAGTTATTCCTTTACAAGCATTCTTCCACTTGAGAGGTTGATGATTTCTTCCATGTATCACATTTCATCCTGACTATACAAGTGTTTGATCCTTTGGTCAATCTACAGATTTTCTAAAGAACATGTCATGAGCAACAACTGTAAACCCTACATGAGATGTTTGTACATATTCATTTTGTATTGTCATATCATTCATCTACACAAAATCAAAATATGCCATAAACATGCATCACATCTCTATATCTCATTCATCACATTTTCATGATAACATACATCTCATCTATGCTATACATCCATCATATAAATTTGCATTAATCAAAATCATATAGTTAGACATCTCATGTACGGATAACATATGAGAAATTAAAAAATATAACACATGACATGATACCAAACAAAAGTTCTCATATATATATATATATATATATATATATATATATATATTCATGTATATGATAAAAAATAGATAGAAAAGAGTGATCTAACTACATCCTTCTCCTTCATCCCTAGGTGGAGGAGGAGGAGGCACATCTACTCAAGGTGGTGGTTGTGAACCCTCTGATGCTCTCGCATACTGTGAGAAATGGGGCACCCACTCTATTTCCTTAGGGACAACACCTACATGAGCCACATAATAGTATGCTTCTCTCACTATTTGTATCTACGTCTTGTCCCGCTGACCCTCTAGATTATCTCGCAACTATTGGATTTCTCAATCCCACTCTACTAGACATGTGTCATGCACTACAACCTTAATTTTTAGCTCTCTAAGTTGTCATTGTGCTATCCTCACTCAATCTCATGATTGTCATAGCACAAATTACATCTTCCCTAATATGCATCCACCTGATGGCTCTGGAGCAAGCTAATCATGCATCTCTTCATCACCTCTACCTCATTATATCTGCTAAGGAGGATAATCCTCCAGCTGCTATCTATGTGCCTCATTTCCAATGGAATCCAAGGTTCCCATCTCTCCACATGGCCCCCTCCATCTTGAACCACTACCACTAGCACCTAGATCTACCCTCATTTTTCAAGGAAGAATCATGATCTATGTCGTATTGGCTCCTAATTAATAGTGATTTTAACTACCATGCAGCCAAGACATGATTGTATCTAAGGGTAGCTATCTCCTATGATGGACACAATTTGTCAAGAACCCAAGCCAACTATAAGGCTAAAATGCTTCTTCTACTTCAGGCTCTGTAAAACCTAGGTGGGTAGACCTTAAATTCATTCATATGGTACCAGTTTCCAAAATATACATTTAAATCTAGATAAATAAGATTAAAACCCTTATTTCTCCTATTCTCATGCAATAATAGAGGTATGCAGTAGCAAGTTACAAAACCTATGAAATCCACAAGCTAAGTGAGGGTTGTTAGTTTATGGTGACTGATCAAGGAAGTATTGTACATACTTCATAATTCTTTGGGGTTCAAAAAAAAATTGGGTCATGGCTCACATTGTGGTTGACATATGGTCGACATGTTGTAACCCTAAAGTGGAAAAAATACTTATATAAAAGGGATTAGGGTTAAGTATCTTTTCATAGAGTGTGATGCAAAAATTGATTCTCGGGGAAATATTGAGTTGTAAGGGATTACGAATTGTAATTAGGTTATAATCACTCAATCATAATAATATTGGACTTGTTATTTGGTGCATGTAGCCTAGGGTTTGGGTGAATCATGTTAAATCTTGGTGTCTTGTGTTCTCTTCTATGCGATGCAATATTTTTTGTTATTGTTTATATTTGCATGTAATATTTATTTCTATCTGTGGTTTAATCCTAACAAGTGGTACCAAAGTGTGGTTTTTTTTAGTTATTCTCTACAGGAAAGTTTCATGGTTGAGTGGGAGTGATGGCAAATGAGGGTAAGCTGAAGTTGGATAATTTTAATGGGCGGAAATTTCAATTATGAAAAATGCAAATGGAGGACTATCTTTATCGAAAGGACTTATGGAAGTTGTTGGAAAGAAAAACCAAGAAATAAGGAACTATGATAGATGAGGACTTTGAGATTTTAGATAGAAAGGAACTTGGTAGAATTTGTTTATGCTTGGCACCATTAGTGACATTTAACATTACAAAAATAAAGATGACAAAAGAGTTGATGGAAACCCTAGTGAAATTGTATTAAAAGCCCTCTACTTAAAATAAGTTATTTCTCATGAAGTGTTTATTTAATATGAAGATGGAAGAAGTTTGATCTATTGTAGATCATTTAAATGAGTTTAATACTATTACTGGTCAATTATCTTCTATAGGTATTAATTTTGATGAAGAAATTAGGGCTCTCTTGATTTTGTGTTCTTTGCCTACAAGCTGGAATGGCTTGGTAATGGCTATGAGTAATTCTATTTCTGGATCTAATAGCCTAAAATATGATGATGTGATTGGTTTTATTTTGAGTGAGGAAAATTGTATGAAAACCTTACATGGATCTACATCGGGAAGTTCTTTAAATGCACAAAGAAAAGGTAGAATGATTGAGAGAGGAAATAATTCTGGAAACCATAGGAAATCAAGAGGAAAGTTAAAGGGAAAGAGGTCTCAATCCAGAGGACCAAGAGATTGCTGGTACTATGGTATACCAAGGCATAAGAAGAAAGATTGTTGGACTTGAAAGAAAAATGTAGGAGATAAACCAGAAGGCAACAAGGATGCAAATGTGGTAAGTAACAAATCCGAAGAGGATGCTTTTCTTCTTTCTTTAAAAAGTGTTGATGATTCATGGGTTTTAGATTCTAGTGCTTCATTTCATGCTACACCTCATAGAGGTTATTTTATTGATTATTTCCAAGGGGATTTTGGGCTTGTTTATTTTGGGGATAATGAACCCTATCAGATTGTTTGAAAGGGAAAAGTTGAGAATAAGTTGCAGAATGGGAATCATTAGCTACTACATGAGGTAAGACATGTACCAAGGTTGAGTAGGAATTTAATTTTAGTAGGGATACTTGGTGATGAGGGTTGTGTAGTGTAATGCCTTGCCTAGAGATCCTTGGAACAAGGATAAATATAAGCCAAGATTTTTCTCTAAAAAAATTTTAAAAATAAAATTAAAACAAGTATAAATGCACATGAAAACATCATACAGGGACCACAATGATAGTAATGGAAGACTAAACAAAAATCCAAACACAAATGATTCTCCAAATGCCACTACTCATCAAAATGACAACCCATGGAAGACACAAATGATTTCAAATTTGAAACATTCTAAAAAAATCCAGTTCCAAGGGATTCAAGAATACCATGGAGTAGTCAAATCACCTTTCAAAAACTTTTGGTCAAACTAAAAAGTGTCCATTGTTCACCCAAATAGGTTTTCCCAAGAACCCAGGTGACACTTTCATGCAGCACTATGTGATAATTTCTAGTATTGTACAACCTTTCTCAAGAGGTCATGCGATACTTTCAGGGTTTGGGCGATACTTCTCCAAAGGTTGTGCGATACTTTACCAGTATCATACAATGGTTTCACAAAGGGCATCCGATACTTTCAAGTATTGTGTGATAGTTCTCCTATGGGTGTGTGATACTTTCCAATATTGTATGATTCTTCTTCTTTGGGCATGTGATGCTTTATAAGTATCACCCAAAGCTAACACATTGTCACCCAAGGAAGCAAGAAAGGCTCCAAGGACAAACTAAGGGGCAAAACAAGAAATCAAAACCTTCATACCAGAGAGTACTAGATCCACAATCAAGGCATAGACACTCGAAGAATATAACAACAAGATGGAAACTATATCTAACCATCCAAACATAGCAGAGAAGGTAAAGAACTAGAAGCCATATCATAATGTACTAAAACAATGAACTAAGTGTATAGTTCCTCCCAACCATAATAGCATCATGAGACCTTGAAGGTCCTAGCCATTCCCCACATATAACATCCCAAGCTACTGACTAGATCATCGAAGCTATCTTATGAGGATATCACTACTAAAGCATAATCACAACATAAGAACAAGAACATCTAATCATAATACAACAATAAGCAAAAGATATTCCAACTAATCAAACCCATCATCAAATCACATGCTATACATCATAATAATGGAATGCATAAAATAAATTAACATCATCTAAACATGATATCTAAGCAGTCCAAGGAAAGCATAATCACAAGATAACATACTTCAGAACTTGAACTACCAAGTGAAAACATTCAGCAATGGTCACAATAGGACAATAGGTCATCTTTGTACACCAATCCCTAGCAGTGGTGAAGGTAGCTATGCTTCCAACCATGTGGAACCTGTAGGTCCACTCTAGCCATGTTGATGGAGATAATGATCCAACCAAAAACACACATAAGACAAACATCCATGGCTAACACTCACACCAAATAGTAATGATGATTGAAACCAAGAACATAAGACAATGCAAATACAATAGGTTCTGATTAGACACTCTATGGTAACTATGTAGGGACTCTGGTTGAGAGTTTGTGAACATGCTAACAAACCATTCCCCTCAGTCCACCCTCGAGAGGCTAACATGCTATGTCCCTAGCTAAACCACAAGGACTATGAATGATTAACTATTCCCCTTGGCACCACCCTTGGGAGGTCAACTTTAAATTTCTTATCTTATTTAATTTTCTATTATTTAATTAAGTAATCACTTATTAGAAACTCCTATACATACACCATGTCAAGATCACCGCATAGGTTATGAGAGAATCCCCTCCACTACCTTACCCTACATACATATGCTCATCACACAATGAGTGCCTGTAGGCATGCATATTCCCAACCAAACCCCAAATGAACCTAACTCCATTGAAATACAAATGGGAGATTGGGCCTTGTAAGTCACCCAAGAAATCCATGCGCACATTGTGATCTATCAACAAGAGGAGTAGAAAGATATAGAGTGAAGTTCTTGTTGTATCTATTTGGCCTTTGAATGATATAGAATGAAGTTCCTTCCTTATAGAATCTTATTGGTCTCTAATCTTTATGTCGTGTTGAGTTAAGCAAGGATTGAATCTATGTATTTTGGGATTATATTGATGAACTATGTAGTCTTAGGAAAAGATAAGATTGAACATACTATTTTGGTGTATCACCCCTCTAGTTTAGATTAGGTAGTTTCAATCTCATGCATTTCCTTCTTCATTTTCCTCTTAAGAAGTAGTTAGGTGCATCCTGATAGTAAGGAAATCAGCCTTCTCTGGAGACTCAATCTCAATGTTTAGGTGCATCTTGATAGTAAGGAAATCAGCCTTCTCCAGAGACTCAATCTCAATGTTCAAGTCCCACAACTTGGAGATTGTTTCTATGTTTCACAAGGTTTCCTTTAGGTCAAACTTTAGGCAAGGGTGCAAACTTTTGTGACAATAGTCATGCAGCAAAGGAATAAGATGGATGAGGCAATGGGGTTGATTTCTTTACAGGTATGGAACAATCTATAGTTTCATCTTGATGGGTGCAATATCCGTCTAGCTATGTGGACCAAGCTTGATGGCTTGTTTGGTACAATGAATGAGTTTAGGGCACTTTAGATTGAGGTATGGCTTGCCTCTCTTATGTCAAATTATTTTCCTTCCATTAAGGATTTCTTGATGAAGTTCAAGAAACAAAGATCTTTATTGTAGGGTTGTGGGAAAACCAAGATAACACTGAGTGCATTTACTTGATTCTTTTTAACCTTCATGGAAACTTTTAGATTTCTATGTCTACCTTCTATTCCACCAAGAATTCTTTGGGTACTAGATTTACCATGCCTTCCTTTGAGTATTTTGTGATCATTTGACTCAAGAGAAAGCTAAGCTCTCTTAGTTGGATTCTCTCATAGGCTCATAGACTTATGCATTGGTAGCTCAACCATATTTTGGGAAGAAAGAGAAGAAAAAGAAGTCACCTCCTAAAGATTCTTAGATTGATTCCATCCCTCACATCACATCAAGCCCACCTCCTCATAAATGAGATAAACCAAAGCCAGAAAGACCAAAGTGTTCTTATTGTAATAAGCTCAATCATGATGAGTCACATTGCTATAAGAATAAGTTAAATGGCTATGCCAAATAGGTTTCAAATTTGACGGGTCTCATTCTGAAGAGAAACATTCATATTCCTTCTACTTCTCATAAATCTTCTTCGTCATAATCATTTTAGTTAGATGGTAAAGATATAGGAAAGGGTCATGCACTATGTGCAACTAGTACTCCACACTCTTCTAGATGGTTGTTGGATTTAGGTGCTTAACACCATATGGCATCTTCTCAAGATTTGTTCTCTTCTTTTGAGGCTCCTCCTACTCCACACATTTTGATGGGGAACAACATTGTTATGACTATAATTAAAAAAAATTATATTGACATTGATGATGGTACATTTCATGATGTATAATGTCTTCCATTTTGTCCTCTGACCTTCTCTCTATTTATAAAATTACACAAAGTGGGATAGGGAAGATAGTTGAGTTTGCACAAGATTTGGTGTACATCAAAGATAGTGAGACAAGCAATATTGTTGCTAAAGGGATTGTTGACTACTCTTCCCACCTATACTCTTTCTCTCATTTTGGTCCACCATCTCCACTAGTGGAGACTCTCCTTCTTCATGAGAAATAGTTGAGGTGAAGTCAGGTCACTTGAACTTATGTGTTGTTCTTAGGACTAGTGTTGTGACTACCTCCATCTCCTGTTCAAATTCCATCTATTGCACAGGATTACTTTTTAGCATTTCCTACCATTGTAGCTCCAATTATCAAGCCACCTATTATAGTTGTTTAGGATATATCATAGGACACACATCTACTCTTAGATGATAGATTTAACACACCTGTTATCCTCCATTGGAGTTTTCATTTTAGGATTCTCATGCATTCTCCTTTGAGCATTAGCTAGGACTTCCAGCTTCACCTTACATTCAGGGGTTTCATCCTCCTTGTCCATTACCTTTGTTTCTTTCATATTGGAGCCACATTGGTTTGTTCATCGATGGGAGTTCTATCATTTTGGGGGCTTGTGGAGCCTCAAGCCTCTATCATAGGGGGTTTCATTGTAATTATGGTTTTGAGAGAGCCTCTTGAGACATATTATTTGTACTTTTTTTTTTCTATATCTTTTTGGAGTAGGGTTTTTTCCATGTGGTTTTCTCTATTTCTTCATTTCATATATATTTGGTTGTGAGTGGGTACCTCTTTAGACATAGTTGTTAGGACCCAAGTTTTCTTCAGCATTGTAGTTTCCTTCCTTTTTCATGCATTGTTTGTAGTTGCATTATTGCTCATCTTAAGGGGGGTGTTAGAGTAAAGGGTTAATTTCATTTCATTTATTAAATTACCTTTATTCCCTTCTCAAGTTTTCCTTTTATGCACTTGCATTTCCATTTGATAATTAATTAGTAATTATTAAATGTAATTTATCTCTTAGGGTTTCATTTTTAGGTTTTTTTATTCCCTTCTATAAGAATTCATCAATTGTAAATTTCATTTATTATTTCAGTCTAATAATATAATTTGCATATTCTCAAAGCCAAATCCTTGCCTCTTCTTTGTCTTTTCTTCTTTGTGATAGGTTCTTGCATGCAGGTGTTCTTCAGATTTTGTGGATTTGTATTGCTCAAATCCTTCAACCATGATAAAAGACAATCAATTAACCTTTATATTGCTTGTGAGGGAATACTTCCAATGATCTCTATTGTGATGACGAAGTGTTCTAATCTTTATTTTTTCCTCTTAATCAAATTGTTTGAATTACACAATAATTAATAAACCTGTTATTATTATGAGAATATACTACCCTTACTAATTAGTTCTCTTAATTTTTGATTGGTTAGAGACCAATTTCCTAGGCTTATATTGTTTTATTTGAGTGGAAAAAATCTGAAGAAAAAGAAGAAGAAGGAAGCAATGAGAAAAAATTTATTATTCGTAGACAACGTGTCCTATGCTAATTCATTGGGATCAGCAGTTAATTGCATTTGTAACTTGGTTTTTATTTTACCATTACTTTGATAAAGACATGGTCTGCCAGTTGCTCATAAAAGCTTTCCTTTGTGGAAGAAAAGATTTAGGAAATTTGTAGAATTGAATTTGCAGCACAAATATGGCTCTAGAATGCATGAAAGATAATTCATTTGTAAAAACAATCAATTTTACAAATTTTATGAATAAAATAAAAATCATAATTGTTCTCTTTATAAAAAGTATATGCCATATTTAATGTTGAAAAAATTCTTGGATAACTTTTTCAATATTGAAAAAGTCAATTTAGCTATCTTTATTAGAAGCAACTGGATTCATCTATTAAATTTATACTTGTTAAAATATTATAATTTTAACAAAGGAATGTATATTTTGTTATAAGTATGATTTAATATTTTACTATCTTTATGTATGACATATTGTGATAAGAATTGATTAATTTGATGAAATAGCTTAAAAATTAATTATTAGCAAATAAATTCTTGAATTCAATATTTTTTTTCTTATATAACTTTAAAGATATAGTCATTTTCAAAATTAATTATTAAAAATTTAATAAAACTTAACATTTTTTTTTCATTTTTCTAATAAGTTTGTACAAGCATTTTAGAAATAAATTGTTCATTTAGATTGTTTATTCTAATTTTTTAATCCATTTTTATATAGTTTGAACATATATTGAAAAAATCATAATTTATTGGTAAAACTAGTATACTTGTGCTCTGACTTTTTGTGCATGCTTGGTTCAAACAGATTATTGTTTACTTATTTTTAAAAACTTCCAGCCATTGTGTCTACTTTATAACCCCACACAAAGGAAGGACTCTAACTCAACCAATAAAAATTGAAGTATCTTTGTGTTACTCCTTATTGTTTGTGCTCTACCCTCTCTAATTGCCTTGTTTCATTATGATAATACGGTCCATTTCATTAAACAAAATAATTGCTTCTAAGTGACGCAAAACATGCACTTAACAATGGGACAATTATTATTTTTATTGGCCTTGGAATAATTGTGTTAAGGACAATTAAGCAATTGTCTTTTGAGTGTCACTCCATTACTTACACAAATCAACTTGGTTGAAAGCTTTTCTCCCATGATTGCTTATTTTAACTTACCAAACTAATATATTTTTATTTGCAATTCTTGTTTTTACAATAACAAAATTACATTTTTGGGATTGTTATATGTTGGTTTTTGGCTAGAAACATGAAGCAATTATCAAATATTTCGTACCCTATTTTCATTCATGGGGGACCATGAGGCTAACAAACATGAAATTCTATTGGTTGACATCAATCAATTGTAGTAAAAGGAATGTCTTTATTTAATAATATTGTTGTATGTTTGTTTTTTATTTTGAAGTGTGAAAATTAAGATGATAGTTATAATTGGGAAGATATTTCTTGTTAAAAATATTATATTTAAAATTGTAAGTTTTAATTAGTTGTAAAAGTTAAGGAAGGAAGGTATAGTTATTGTGAAATTAACTTTTTTTAAATGATTATTTAGTTTATTAAGAATTATGAAATGGGGTATGCATGTTTGATGGTTATATTATTGTATTCAATGATTTGTTGTTATAAATATAGTCAAATTTTTAAAAAGAAATGTGTATGGTTAGATTTTCTTTTAGAAATTATTTTATGTAGGTAGAAATAAAATATGTTTTAATGTTTAAAAGAAAATCTTAATTAAATAACAATAAACCTTAATCATAAGTGTTTTCCTTAACAATTAATTACTTTTAATACTAATGTTTAATGAGTGAGTACAATAGTTCTCATCTCTTCTTTATGAAGCTATATCTCACAGTGTTGATTCTATATAAATCTTAATTTATCAAAAATGTGAAATATAAGAATATTGATTTAAGTTCAAGAAAAATAGACATTTAAGAAAAAAGAACTTTTTGACAATTCAAATATGCTTAGTTTAATATACTAAAAATTCTTAATAACATTCTTTATATTTTTCATATTAGAGAGACATAACTCTATAATGGCACCACCATTCTTATTATTGCTTTCACTTGTTTTCTAAGGTTGCCCAAACCCTTCAAAACAATAACTCATAAAATTACACAACACAAAAGTTTCAGAATAGATTCTTCATTAAACTTTCCCAACTCTACTCTGCCACTACAATGAATGAAAGAAAGACAACTACTTATTACAATTTCAAAAATTACGATATTTGGCAGATTTTAGGGAAAAACAATTTTTTCTATTTTTTGATAATTTTTAGAACTCATACTAAGTATCCTGATTTTACCAAGAAAAACCCCCCAACTAAGACAAGATGAATTGTGAACTAATCTACGAAATCAAAGAGGTCGATATGTCCTCGGATGCTCCTACATCATTTTATTATCTAATTAGAAATGGAAACTTTCTTTTCCCTTTCATTTTTTTCCTATTTTTATTTTATTTTTAAATCTTGTAAAAATGAAACAATGAAACACTATTCATTCTAAATGTGAACAACTTCTAAATAAAATTACATTCCATATATCCTCAATAGTTTTAATTCTCAGTACTAAAAAAATTAAACATTTGAAATAATTCTTGTATATTCTTTTTTAAGCATATACAACAATTTCATGACATAAAAAATAATGAAATTTGAGTATTAATTTAAAATAATGAAATTTGAGTATTAATTTAAATAATTGTATTATTTTTTAATAATAAATTTAAAAGAATATTAAATTTATATTTATGAAAATTAAAAAGATAAACTTAAGCTCTTTAATGATGCAAAATAAAGAGCGAAGAGGGGCATTTCAACCCAGAGACTCACTACCACACCAAATAATTCTTGTATATTATTTTTTAAGCATATACAACAATTTCATGAAATAAAAAGTAATGAAATTTGATTATTAATTTAAATAACTGTTAATTTTTTATAATAAATTTAAAAGAATATTATATTTATATTTATGAAAATAAAAAAGATAATCTCCTTAATTATGCAAAATAAAAGCAAAGAGGGGCGATTGAGCTGAGAGCTTCACTTAATCATAGACTATTTTTTATCTGAAGAGGTCCTCAACCTCTACAAAATAAAAATAAAAATAAAAAATTTCAAATTTGATCAATATTATTTCATCAATTTTATTTTAGAGTAGTTATGTGTCATTATCAAGATTAGAGAGGTGATACCATAAATAGTTTTATGTTAATATCATGGATGCATCCTTGACATAAGCTTGCATATCAAGTTGCATCCTTGACATAAGCTCGCATATCAAGTAGTTAGAATAACTTAGTGGATTAAAAAATGTCTATAAATTAGAAGATATTATTGATCTTAGAATTAAATATGAATAATTATATCTATATTTTATCTAAATTCTAATCTCAAGCACAAATTTAGTTTTTTCAATAATATCATTTTTAGCTTTACAATTGTCCACTCTAATGATTATAATGAACCAATTTAAAAATGGAAAAAAAGTCACAAAATTGTTAGTGAGTCAATTTTAAAATGAAAAAAAAAATCACAAAATTGTTATGAGAGTGATTTCGATATCCCATTTCAACAAATTCTACATACTACCAACGATCTCAGTGCATTTTTTACATTGTATTGTCTCATAAAATAAAATATTAAAATCTCTTCATGGCTAAATTTATTACTCATGACCTCTCTTTTCTCTAATAGATTGCTACTCAATAATATTCTAGACAATGAAACTACAACTATAGAAATTAATTTAAAATTGTAAATTGAATATGGTCGATCTAAATTGATGACCTCTCTTTTGTCTAATAGAATTTAATTGCTACTCAATAATATTCTAGACAATGAAACTTCAACTATAGAAATTAATTTAAAATTGTAAATTGAATATAGTCCATCTAAATTGATAACTTTCAAATTTGGTAAAGTAAAAAAAAAAAAGTCCATCTATATCGATAGCTTTAAATTTTGTTAAAACACAGGGAATCCTCACACAAGTAAGCTATAGATACAGAAATTTGATCCATTCTGGAAATTACACGAAATAAATGTTTTTCTTGTCACTCAGTCCTCGTCAGCGGTTCAGTTGGGGTTGTTACCCAATAGATGGACTTCATACCTTTTATTAGTATTCATAAATGCTTTTTTATTACGGTTAACGGATTTCGGGTGCGACTCCGATGTAACGCGGACTCTATTTTCCAGATTTCCAACAAATCCATAAACCTATACCTAATTTAAAACAATGACATAATTAAGGCCAAATTTTTCGTTTTCTTTTTATTTTTGACCGCAACGCAAAAATTCATAGGATACGACAAAGGTATTAACTGCCTAGCTTATTTTGCAGCTTTTTACACGTATTTGCAAAATCGCCACGTATTCCCGTTAACGGGAATATGCTCGGAATACCTTAAAGCGCCGGAAATATTGTTTCTTGAATATTCTGTTATCCGCCATACACGGGTCTTACGGAGAACCTGAATTTAGTGGCCTGTTTTCAAAGCATTCTGTGCAGACACTTATCACAGACTATTTTTGAGGAGTTGGATCATATACTATTTCTATAATACCTTGCTATTATACAAAAATCACTTCCATGGAGGCACGGAATATCAAAAATAATCTTCTTGGGGTTAGAGTTCAGAAACCCGCGTTATTAATAATCTCTACAAAAATTTAAAAAATCTAAACAAGTCTTCCGAAATCTGAACCATGGACACCTCACATGATTATGAATTTAGATATTGAAAAACTGCTCAAACATGATTAATGTGTTCGTGAACAAGAAAAATTTGCAAACACATTGCCGGTACTGGAAATGAATCTATGAAATTGTTCCTGGACACTTTTCAAATTATCATGCATGAAAATAGAAATTTTGTAACACAGTGCTGGTGCTGGAAATGAATCTGTGAATTTGTTCTAAACACATTACAAATTATCATGCATTAAAACAGAAAAAATTGCAACACACTGCTGGTGCTGGAAATGAATTTATGAATTTTTCCCAAACACATTGCATGAAAACAGAAAAATGTGCAAGCTGACGAAACCTTGAAAATCCAAATTGTGAAATTGAATCCAATAAATTCTCGCTGGGAAGCAAACACCTATACAAATTTGTGTACGGAATGTACACACAGTAACAGTTTTAGAGATTATCTCGTCCTGTGAGGAAATATTCATGAAAATTTCATGCATGTGTGAAGAAGAGCCGAACACATTGTGCATCGGAGACGAACAAATAACAAATGATACATACAGAGTCACATCTCATCTATAATTTTCCCGTCAACTAACAGAACTGCTCATTCGACTGCATCAAATCCCGGAGCTTCGGCCTGGATTCGCTAATCGTCTCCAGCTTAGGCTTCCACGCTCTGCAGCCGCTCAATCTCAGCTGCTCAAAGGCCGTCGTCAAATCCGGATCATCTTCCAAATTTAGCCGCGGCAGTTCCTGAGCTTTTTCCTCAATCAAAAGATCTGCATCCTTTCTCCTCTCCGGCATCATGTCGCCAAAAAACAACGGAAGAATCTTTGCATTATTTTTTCCATGGCCGCCGCCGCCGCCGCCTTTAGCAGCCGAATTAGCCCTAAAGGCAAGCGAAGCCATGTCAGCACCCGAAAGAACACCTTTAAGCTTCTGCATCGGTAGAAGAAAATAAAGCTGTCCGAGCTCCAAATCCTCGTCCGCCATGAGAGGATTTATTCGGCGCCCGATTTGCAGTCCATTCGCATGGCACACAAACTGCTGAGGATTCTCCAGCATGAGCTCGGCCGCTTTAACCCTCCGATGAAATTCCTGAACCGAACCATTCGGCAGCACAACTTTGAGCATCTTCGAGGGCACCGTTGAGGCAGCGCAGGACACATAATTGCCCATGGCGTCCTCTCTTCTGCTCTTCTTCCCAGACACTTTCTTCCTCTCAAACCCTCCCAAATCCTTACCAGTTTTCGCAGCTTCCAGCTGGTAATTTTCCACGTCTGTTAACGATCGAAATGAGCTAAGCGACGACACAGAATTCGGCCAGACGATGCATTTATTGAGAAAACATCCCACGGGCGGGGCCATTATGTAGATCACCTCACCGCAAAGCTTTTTTTTTTCACCTAGACCGCAGATGTCGCGTGAATATCATCTGTCAGCAGACGGGAAAGCAAGCAAAAGTCTGCATCATCTCCTGTGGCCCTGTGAGGCCCACACGCATTTCATTTTTTATCTTCATTTTCCTCTGGATTCTCCATGAAAGCCATCAATATAATAAAAAGAAAAACACCCTAAGCGTGAGCTGTTCTGACATTGCAGCTGGCTTCAACCGGGCAACTAATTAAGTACGAGATAAAGCTTTACACGCGCTTCTCTCTCTAACTGTCAACAAAACAAAACCTAACCTAACTTATTCTCCCTTTTATAATCGCTCCATTTCACCAGCCAGTTGTGAGATGTGGTTATCATGTGCACTTGCAGTGATTTTCTCCTCCTTTCTGTTATCTCTATGTAAAGCACTTGGACTCTACTGCCCTCCAACCGCGTACAATAAATCTTCGAGGGATACAAATATTTAATGGTTTCTTTTTTTCAAAACCTTCGGAATTAACGGATTTGTGGATAGAGAAATTTCCTAGGGTGACAAAAATTGATATATATATATATATTTTTAAAGGGAATTGTGGAGGGAGAAGTTTTCTAAGACGACAAATATTTAATGATGTTTTTTCCTTCGTTGGAGTTAAGAGAACTTAACTCGGGTGGAGTTTGATGTTAGTATGTTATCACTTTGGAGGACAATTTGCAGAGTGAGAGACCCATGGAGGCCTCGAATTGAGATGTTAAATTTTTATAAAATACTAAATTTATAATTAAATTGATTAATACATCATCAAATTATATTATAGATAATATATTAATGTGATATAGAATTTATTTTATTTTATATGTTTTATATTATCTATTATATTATATTTATATTAATTTAGAATGTTTTTAAAATAAAACAACTATTGAATAAGAAACCTTTTAATTAATTTGATAATTTTATATATATTACTATTTTTTATCATAAATACAAGTTTTAAATTTAGAAACATGTAAGTCTATTGCTAGTTTGTATTTTTATATTTATTATATAGGATTTTATTATTATTTGTTTGGATTTTTTTAACGATATTTTTTACAAATGTTACTAATTTATTTGTATTTTTAAGATTTAATTTCTTTTAATATTTAATAATAAATATTTATTTTATATACATTGATAAAATATTACAATTTATTTTAAAAACTGTATACAAAAAAAATTGAAGTCAATATTTTTCCAAAAACACAGAGATAGGGTGACCGTCAAATTTCAGCCTAGACTCGTGAATATTAAATTTTATTGTTTAATTCATCTAAATTGTCTTTAGTCATATTTTTCATAAACTATTTAATTCTCACTTTTAATTTGTTTAATTGTATTTTAATATGGTTTCTACTTTCAACTCTCTTTTGCCAAGCACAATTTAAATTGATAAACTTTATTGTTCTATTAGTATTGGGATAGAACTATGATTTATCTTAGTTTTTTTAAATTGCTAAACTTTATTGATCCACTAGTATTGCCAAAAGATATGTTTTTTTTCCATAATTTTGTTTAAGTCATAATGTTTAATTTTATTAATGTGCATATTCATAATATTTTTCTATAGGATAACTTCAAACACTTGTGTGCATATCTATAATGTGTTTTTTTGAGTGGGATAACTTTAAGATCTATTTTAAGGAGCTCATTTTAAAACAATTAGAAGATTAATTAAAATCTTTTGAAAAAAAATAGTAATTTCTATTTGTTAGAACTAGAGATTTTGATTGCTAGAAAAGATAGAAGACAATATTTTTTTAACACAATTTTTTAAATTACTTTTTTAAATTTATTTTATTAAAATTTTCACCTAAATTAAATATATTAAATCTACAAAATTCAAAAGCCCTCGAAAATTGAAACTTACAAGCCCAAATAATTTTTCAAAATCTATAAAACTGCCCATTTTAAATTATTCTTGAAAGAAACATTGCCTACAAACTTTTTTACCCTTATAGATTTGCTTAGGAATTTTTATTTTTCTAACATTGCAATTTTTTTCCAGCCTTTAGAACCAAGCGAATTGTCCATATAATTAGAATTTTTTTTTATTAGGACTAATGTCTGTTGCTATTATTATTATTATTATTTATGGCAATCTTGTTTTTAACGAAGGTTTTGGTTTAGGATTCCCCCATAAAGGGAAGGATTGCTTAATGAAAGGAAGATTTTGACATTTAGTATATAGCGTTCACGGGAGGAAACTCTGAGTAGGTCCCACGCAATAGTGCTGTTGTTGTCGTTTCTTCCTTCTACGTTATTTTGATTTATTAATATGTGCGGACAATCTAATGTTGGATACACATTGTTGGCGCATTACAACTTAGTAAAAGACGTGTGCTTTGAAATGTACTTGAATTATGAGTTGTATGACATTAGGATGGAGGAAGAAATTCTACCGTGTTTAGACTAGATGTTTGGATAACATTTTAGGTTTTTTTATTAAAACTATCACACCTTGTCTTTTCGTTCCTCGACATTGTTGTACTTATAACGAGGCAGATTTAAATATTCATTTGAATTTCAGTAATCTTTTTCTTTTTATATGTATTTGGATTGTTGGCGTGATTTTTCCCATCAAATATTACTCGGATAGAACATTTTATGTGCTGCTTCTTATGCAAGTGTTTATATTTGAAGTATTAGATTGGACAAGGTATAAATTGAGGATTGAGGCATAACTGTGTGTGGATTAGACATTTTTTTAATATTTAACTTATATGTATATTTAATTTTTATATGCATTTAGATTGTCATGTGAGTTTTTTAATCAATGTAGTGTTTAATAGGATGAAATATATGTATATAGTTAGAATTAAAAGTAATTTTTTAATTGAACAAAGTTCAATTTAAAATTCATTATGAATTATAGAAAATTCATGGAATCATGTTTGATAGTTGTTTTATGCAAGTGTGTATATTCAAAGTATTAGATTAGACAAGTTACAAATAGAAAGATTATGCATACCTAAGTGTTGGATGGGCACAATTTGTTTTCTAAAATAATTGAATTATATGCTATCATTTAAAAATTATATTTATTTAGATTGCTGGTGTAAGCTTTTAAATCAATGTACTTGGATTGATAGATCACTTTATGTGAATCAACATACACACACACACACACACACACACACACACACATATATATATAGTTAGTTAGTTAGTTAGTTAGTTAAAAGAATTCTTTCTTTTTTTAATTGATCAAAGTTGGTTACATAAGAAATAATGGTAGTTTGGTGGAAACTTTGATAAAATGAAGAGAAAGATAGAGAAATTAAATCTTCATTGCTAAGCATTATAAAGCACTAGAAGTAAGGAACACAAGGAGCCAATGGACAGTTGCATGGCAATGGAAGAGGGATTCAACCTTTTCTCCAAGTTCACTCTCAAAGTGACGCATGCAACAACTACCACTCTTCAACTATTGGCTAATAACTCAAAGGAGGAAAACCTTGGAAAGGAGGACATGAAGCTTCTTTATAGCTTCCTCAGTGATGATTGGGCCAAGGTTCTCATGACTGGGAAGGGAAAGAAAAAGGAGGTGAGTTAATGACTTTCTGGTTTTTGTTGTTTTTTTGGTATTCTTCTAGTCTCTCCCCATCTATTGTTCATGGTTTTTTTTTTTTTATGATGAACTTGTTTATGAGTTGTAGGTGGTATGATGTGATGACCACCTACATACAGTCTATTAACTTGTTAAACTCTATTGGTTTTAAAAGTAGGAATACTAGTAACTCTATATACTGGTATATTGTTTATGATTGTTTTGATATGAACCGTTAGGGGGACTGTTTGGTTGTGTCCTAGTTGCCAACTGGTTTTGTGTTGGTTGCCAGCAAGCTTTTGATGGTTGTTCCACCACTATTGTAAAGGGTCAGGCCCATAGTTTTTGGTTGCTTTTTTATCAAAAACATAAAGCACTAGAATAACAATGGGATCAACTATAAAATATCCAATTTCCAACAAAAAAAAGAGACTATTCATTAATTGTACATAACTATACTTGAAACTTAAAGAGCCTATGGAGTTGTCTAGAACCTATAACATCTTTTTCATGCATTTGGAAAGATTGTTATTTGATCTCTTAGCCTCTTTATTTCAATTAAGAACTCAAAGAATAAAATTATTACACGAGTCACACTAAATATGAAGCATTCCTACTTTTTGATGGATTATGTTATTAGAAAATATAGCCAAACATCTACTTTTCAAAATAAGCAACTACATAATTTGTACCATTGAATAAAAAAACATAATCTAATGCAACCATATTCACAAGACAATTTCATTAGAACCCAATACATGATAAAAAATAATAGGACGGCTTTAAAAACTTGCAATCTATTTTTCTTAACCAAAAGGAACCCAAAAAAATATGTTTTATGCTTCCAAAAAGCTATCTAAAAGGGAATTTATTTAGTAGATGTTGGAAAGAGTGATTAGTTAAGTATAGTAGGCTCATTAATGGAAATTGCTTTCATTTATCTTAATATTAAGACAAGTTGGAGATTAGATGCTTTAGTAGAGGTTTTGATACTTATATGTTCACAAGAGACAATGTACAAGAAAGTTGATTAAATTAATTTGGATTGGGTAGATTTTAAAGAGTTAGAGGATGTGATTATAGAGCATGAGTGTAGACATATGATTATATATGTCTGAACGATTACCACATATCTCTATGTTATCATATCTGTGAGATATTCACTATTGAATATTAGGTTGATAGTATTTTGTGTAGAACATAGCAGTTTAGTAAAGATTGTCAATATGTTTGATTAATCAAAGTCAAGTTTCAAATAAATGATACTTTTGTTGAATCAACATTATAGTTTTGATTACTCTTGGTTTGCAAGAATTGTTTTTGTTGAATTTGCTACACATTTCATTTGGAAATTTTTTTTTTGTTGAATCAATGTAGTGTTTAATAGGATGAAATATATTTAGTTAAAATTAAAAAGTAATTTTTTAATTGAATAAAGTTGAATTTTAAATTCTTTATGAATTATAGAAAATTCATGGAATCATGTTTGATAGTTGTTTTATGCAAGTGTGTATATTCAAAATATTAGATTAGACAAGTTACAAATAGAAATATTATGCATACCTAAGTGTTGGATAGGCACAATTTGTTTTCTCAAATAATTGAATTATATGCTATCATTTAAAAATTATATGTATTTAGATTGTTGGTGTAAGGTTTTAAATCGATGTACTTGGATTGATAGATCACTTTATGTGATTCAACACACACACACACACACACACACACACACATATTCATCCTTTTTATTGATCAAAGTTGGTTACATAGGAAATAATGGTAGTTTGGTGAAAACTTTGAAAAAAATGAAGAGAACTTGTAGAGAAATTAAATCTTCATTGCTAAGCAACATAAAGCACTAGAAGTAAGGAACACAAGGAACTAATGGACAGGTGCATGGCAGTGGAAGAGGGATTCAACCTTTTCTCCAAGTTCACTCTCAAAGTGATGCACGCTGGCTACCACTCTTTAGTTGTTAGCTAATAACTCAGAGGAGGAGAACCTTGGAAAGGACGACACAAAACTTCTTTATAGCTTCCTCGCTAATGATTGGGTGAAGGTTCTCATGGCTGGGAAGGGAAAGAAAAAGGAGGCAAGTTAATGACTTTCTAGTTTTTATTGTTTTTTTGGTACTCTTCTAGTCTCTCCCCATCTATTGTTCATGGTTTTTTTTATTTTTTATGTTGAACTTGTTTATGGGTTCTAGGTGGTACGATGTGATGACCACCTACATGTAGTTTGTTAACTTGTTAAACTCTGCTAGTTTTAAAAGTAGGAATACTAGTAACTCTATATACTGGTATATTGTTTTTGATGTTTTTGATATGAACTGTTAGGGGGACTATTTGGTTGTGTGCTAGTTGCCAGCTAGTTTTGTGTTCGTTTCCAGTAGGTTTTTTATGGTTTTTCCACCATTGTTGTAAAGGGCTAGCCCCCTAGTTTTTGGTTGTTTTTTTATCAAAAATATAAAACACTAAAATAACAATGGGATCAACTATAAAATATCCAATTTCCAACAAAAAAAGATATTAGAGGATGTGATTATACAGCATGAGTGTAAACATATGATTATGTATGTTTGAACGATTACCACATATCTCTATGTTATCATATGTGTGAGATATTCACTATTGAATAGTAGGTTGACAATATTTTGTGTAGAACATAGCAATTTAGTAAAAAAAATCCAATATGTTTGATTAATCAAAGTTAAGTTTCAGATAAATGATACTTTTGTTGAATCAACATTAGAGTTTTGATTATTCTTGGTTTACAAGAATTATTTTTTGTTGAATTTGCTACACATTTCATTTGCAAAGTAGATAGAGTTATACGTTTGAGTTATTACTTTGTATATGAAATCAATTTTTACTTTGCAATAGAGAAAATGTGAGATATGATTGATGATAGGATATGTAGTGTAATTTATATGAAGGATAAAGCATAAATGGTGATGTGAAGGACAATATACAGGACTAAGTTTCATCAGAAGTGTGTAGCTTCAATAGGCCACTTATTAATGAAATAGTGAGTTATTTGTGGGTATCATCCCCACCGAGGTTTTTTCCTTGACATTTTTTCTTAAAAATAAAATATGGTGTTATAATTTTTTGATTGCTTTTGTATTGTGTTAAAATTTACAAGTTCCTATATGCTTTATATGGTACTTTTGAAATCAGTTTGAAGTTGATAAAATAGATAGAATATTGATTCACCATGCCTCCTCCCCTAGCATTCTTCAATCCTAATAGAGGAAACTTTAAATATTATAATATGTCTCGAACAAGCAATTTAAAGAGTAGGATTTTCCAAGATAGGATTGAGTATCACCCTTGGCTCTGTGCATCTAGATTTAAGAACTCAATTTCCTCCATTTCTCTTCTTTTAAATTTACAATCCCATTATCCATCAAGTCTTAGATATCATGTTTGGAGGAGAATTTAAGTAATTATTCTTCAAAGGAAAATTAAAAGGGGGTATTCCCAAGCCAAAAATAGTCTTTGAGAATGTTGTATTAATGAGGAGATCATAATTTTGTAAGAAGATACACAAGTACAAGTGATTTGACAAATGTGACAAATCCTTTCAAATTGATATTCAATTTGAAATAAATTTTGAAGGTTTTTTGCTTGACCCAATCAAGTGAGTTAAAATATAGTATATCATTGAATTGCTTTACAAATTTCTTGAAGAAATAATGAGCTTGTTTGGAAAGATAAATATAAGAGGTTTTCATTATAGTAAAATAATCATTCTTCTATGAATTACAAAGGCTCCCAAACTAAGCTTGTGTTGTTGAGATTCTTCGCAACAAAATAATGTAGAAAAATTGGTCTAAAGACACATAATATCTAACTTGAGAGAATGGTCTAAAATAGGAGATTATAAAGATATAGTACATTCTACATAAATTACCTAAGTTTCATGTCTCATATTTTGACTTTAAATAGATATTAAGAACTATTCAAAAAGATTAGAGATATAGAAGATAGGTGACATAATGAGATCTAGTGTATAAGAAGATATAATGATTATTTATTAATATACAAATACAATCTAATTTGTTATCTAATTTGTGTACATGGTATTTTTCTCCAATTCACAACCAATTTATAGGATCTGGCTTCTATGTTGCCTCAATAGGATTGAGTCTAGTGTAGAATGTTTCATATATCCTTTGGGTACAAAACTCTAGTTTATATCCATTAGATTAATTTCTAGTATTGGTCTCATCGTTAGGACATTGGTTTAGTTATGTTGAGGTCTAGTAGAAAAAAATTCAAACCCTAAGCCTTTTATCAAATCAATAAATAGACATAAAATGAGGGGACAGGAAAAATCAACCCAGTCTACTATATGAGAGGGGCTTATATATTTAGGGTATGAGAAATTGAAAGGCAGAAAAGATTTGAAGAGATATCTCATAGAATGTGACTATTAAGAATAGCTATGAGATAACCACAATGGTAAATAATAAAGGAATAATACAATATCAAATAAATATACCTATGTCCAAAGGAGACAAATAGATCTAAGATAAAGTAAAGAGGATTTTGAATATATGGAAGGAATGTTATACGTAATTATTTAATAAAGTAGATATTTTTCGAATAAGATGAGGATGCAATTGAAAAATAATACCCTAAAGTAAGAGAGAATCTTAAGCAATTTTCCCCTATAGATGCACTCATAAATAAGTATAAAGAGAGGATGTGAAACTTCCCACAATAGAAGATTAGCTCTTATTTGTGCACTAGAGAGAAGTTATTACATAGGAGGAAGGTGAAGGTAACCAAAGAAGTTATGAAAAATCATGAGTTAATTGTAATAGTGATTGTGAAGTTTTGCCCACTACATATTCCATTTTAACTTTATAAATTTGATCTTTTCCTTCGAGAATGTTCTTGTAGGAAGAGGGAGATTGACATTCAAAAGGAACCTCACATTTCAATAGATGCAATCTTGAAAGAGAGGGAAAAATAGAGGATATGGTTCCGTCAACCTTTAATGATTTCAGATGTATTGATTAAGAGGGAGTAGACCATGTTGAGATGGACTCTCCAATAATCAATGCATTATAGCAGTCAATAAAACTATGATTCATGAATACACTTCATGACTATTTTTGCCTACCCCCCGTGTACATCATGAGGAAGTGATAACTTTCAAATGATCATCACTTGTATTTGCAGAAGTTATTGAAAGGCGGTGATCTTTCAATAACTTAATCTATTATGATGGATATCTTATGATGTCTATGATGATCATGATAGATTATACTTTGCATGGTGGATGTTTATATGGTATGCATTATAAGAATGTGAGTGCACATACCTTATGCATATTTAAGCACCTAGTGAATGCCAAAAGAGTTGACATTCACAAATGTCAAAAGAGTTGGCATTCAAATATCAAATGAGTTGATATCCAAAGTTGAATAAGTTAGCATTTTCCAAATGAGTTGGCATTCAATAAACCAAGAATTCAAATGAGTTGACATTCCTAAAACCATTTCTTACATTGCGATAATATGTTGTTCATATTCTTGTTTATTCTCCCTATCTAAGAGGGAGTGCTGATGTTAGGTACTTTCAATTGGTTAAACCTATGAGATTATAGTATAAACACACACACAAACCTATATATATACATATATGTGTGTGTGTGTGTGTGTGTGTGTGTGTGTGTATGTGTGTATAATATATATATATATATATATATATATATATATATATATATATATATATATATATATATATATATATATATATATATATATATATATATATATATATATATATATATACATACATACATACATACATACATACATACATACATACATACATACATACATATATCACACTTATATATGTAATATTGTGTGTGTGTGTGTACTATATTCTCGTAGGTTTAACTAACTGAAGCTACCAAACATCAACAATTAGCATAAGTAAAAGACATATATATGAAGTTAGAGAAAATATGACCTTCTCATGACTCTCATAAGGATGAAGTTTAATGAAGAACCAAGAGCAGGAGATAAAATAGTGAAGGAATATGATGTGTGCAAATATAGTTGTTGATGTAGGTATAGTGATGAAATCCTTATGAATTATGATGGACAAGAAGTGATAGGATAGAAATATATAATTCCCACAAACTCAAGAATTTATTTAGAGAGGAAACAAAGGAGGATATGATCTCATAGAAAATAATAGAGGATGTATGAGATGGTGCATAAGTAGGAGAATCAAATTTTAATAAGATATAACTCCAAGAAAACAAGGCCCAAGATGTCTCATGGATCTTGTATTCCCCTAATGGAATCAAGTAGACCTCCCTAGCTAAGAGGGAGTGTTCATGTTTGGTAGCTTCCGTCGGTTAAACCTATCACACACACACACACACACACACACACACACACACACAAGTATTGTGTGTGTGTGTGTGTGTGTGTGTGTGTGTGTGTGTGTGTGTGTGTGTGTGTGTGTGTGTGTGTATTTATCCTATAGTCTCATATGTTTTACTGACTGGGGCTACCAAACATCAACAAATAACATAATTAAAAGACATATATTTGAAGTTAGAGAAAAATATGACCTTCTCATGAATCTCATAAGGATGAAGTTAAATGAAGAACCAAGAGTAGGAGATAAATAGTGAAGGAAAATGATGTGTGCAAATATAGTTGTTGATGTAGGTATAGTGATGAAATCCTTATGAATTATGATGCACAAGAAGTGATAGGATAGAAATATAATTCCCACAAACTCAAGAATTTATATAGAGAGGAAACAAAGGAGGACATGATCTCATAGAAAATAATAGAGTAAAGGATTTATTTTATTTTATTTTATTAAATTACCTTTACTCGTTTCTCAAGATTTCTCTTTATGCACATGCATTCACATTTAATAATTAAAAATTAATTATTAAATTTCAATTACCTCTTAGGGTTTCCATTTTAGTTTTTACGATATCCTTCTATAAGGATTGATCAATTATAAATTTCAATTCATTCTCTAGTTTGATAATATATTCTTCCATATTTCCAAAGCTAAACCTTTACCTTCTCTTTGTCTTTACTTCTTTTTGATAAGTTCTTGCATGCAGGTGTTCTTTGGGTTTTGTAGATTTGTATTGCTCAAATCCTTAATGGTATCAGAGTTGGATATGATGTAGCTTGTTGAGGTTTTTTAAGTAAACAAGAACGAGGGTTTGTTGGATCAATTATGGTAATTTTTTTGTGAAAATAGGGGATCCCTAAAAATTAGAGCTCTTTGAGTCCAAACAAACATCACCATTGCATTCAGAGCATGTCAAAACCCTTATTTTCATACATAATTTGTCAATTTTGGACAACATTGAATGGGGAGGCAAATTGTTTTTGCATACCAAGGTCATACGACCCTTACATGCATCCCAGTGTAGGTCATGAAGTCAGCATTTGTTAAACCAAAATTCGACGATCATTCACCCATGATTGTTTGAGTTATTTTGTTTTAAAGACCGATTGATGGTTTTTTGCCTGTATCTTGGGCATACAGAGGTATTTCTTGACAAATCTTATATTTTCGAAAAGCTTATTCTAAGAAAAACACATTTGTAAAGGTATTTTTTGGATTTTTTTCTTTTTTTATACCTATTTTTCACTCAAAGTTAGATGATTCTTTCTACCTTCTAGGGGACATAACTTGCTCGTTTTAGCTCCATTTTTTTATCTGAAAAAAGCTTCAGAAAGTTCTTCTCGAGCACTTTCCAGGTTCTCTTTTATTTCACTGGCATTCTTTTCCAAGTAATTGTGATACTCAACTAAATCTTTTTTTCTCTTTTCTTGCATACACATTCCTTCTAGCAATTGGAGTTCAATCTTTTGCACTATGGGGAGTGTTTTATATTAGCATTTTAGTGATTTAATCAATAAACTAGAACTATTTGAAAAAAAAACACCTTCTAAAACAATGGTTGGGCCTTCTTCTTGTCTTGAACTTCTGACCCCTCATAACTATCACGCATGGAAGTCTCTTATGACATAGCTTCTTCGGTCAAAAGGGTTGTGGTCTTGTTTAGATATAGTGTAGTCAATTTTATAGAAGCCTTTTAAGGTCATGTAGCATAGGAACAAGACGGATGAGGCAATGGGGTTGATTTCTTTACAGGTATTCAAAAATCTATAGTTTCATCTTGATGGGTGCAATACCCCTCTAGCTATGTGGACCAAGCTTAACGACTTGTTTGTTATAGTGAATAATTTCAGGGCACTTTAGATTGAGGTAGAGCTTACCTCTCGTGTACCAAATTCTTTTCCTTCCATTGAGGACTTCTTGATGGAGTTTAAACAATAGAGATCTTTATTGTAGGGTTGTGGGAAGATCAAGACTAACATTGAGTGCATTTACTTGATTCTTTATAAGCTTCATGGAAACTTTCAAATTTTTTCTTCTACCTTCCATTCCACCATGGATGCTTTGAGTACTAGATTTACCATGCCATCCTTTGAGATTTTTTGTGATCGTTTGACTCGAGAGAAAGCTAAGCTCTCTCAGTTAGATTCTCTCATAGGCTTGTAAACTTATGCATTGGTAGCTCAGACATCTTTTGGAAAGAAGGTGAAGAAACAAAAGTCAAATCCTACAGAGTCTCAGATTGATTTTATCCCTCACATCTCATCAAACCCACCTTCTCCTAAGGGGAATAAATCAAAGATAGTTAGACCAAAGTGTGCTTAATGTAATAAGCACAATCATGAAGAGTCACATTTCTATGAGAAAAAGTTAGATGGTTATACCAAACATGTTTCATATTTGATAGCTCTCCTTCAAAAGAGAAACATTGATATTCCATCTACTTCTCAAATATATTCTTCTTCATCATCATTTTAGTCATATATTAAAGACATAGGAAAGGGTCATGCACTATGTGCAACTACTGTTGCGCATTCTTCTAGATGGTACTAGATTTAGGTGTTTCACACCACATGGCATCTTCTCAGGATTTATTCTCTTCTTTTGAGGCTTCTCCTACTGCATACATTTTGATGGGGAACAACATTGTTATGATTTTATGTGGGAAAGGATCTATTTACATTGATGATGGTACACTTCATGATGTACTATGTATTTTAGTTTTTCTTCTAACCTTCTCTCTATTTACCAAATTACACACAATGCAACAAAGAAGACAGTTGAGTTTGCACAAGATTCATTGCACATCAGAGATAGTGAGATAGACAATATTGTTTCTATAGGGATTATTGATCTTTTTTGTCACTTATAATCTCTCTCTCATTTTGGTCCTCCATCTCCACTATCAGAGACTCACTCTCCTTCTTCACAAGAGACTACTGAGGTGAAGTCAGGTCACTTGAACTTACATGTTATTCCTAAGACCAATGTTGTAACTTCTACACCTCCACCTCTTGTTTGGATTCCATATATTGCACATGATTACTCTTTAGTATTTCCTAACATTGCAGCTCCAATCATCGAGTCACCTAATGTAGTTGTTGAGGATATATTAGAGGACATATATCTCCTCTCAAATGATAGATTCAACACACCTATCATTCCACCTCCATTGGAGATTTCATTTCAAGATTCTCATGCATTCTCCTTTGAGCATCAACTAAGACTTCCAAATTCACCTTACATTTATGTGTTTCACACTCCTTGTCTAGTGCCTTTGTTTCTTTTATATTGGAGCCACACCAGTATGTTCATCAATACAGGAGTTCTACCATTCTAGAGGTCTATGGAGTCTCATTCCTCTATTATGGGGGTGTTCATTGTTCTTGTAGTTTTGAGAGAGTCTCTTGAGACATATCATTTGTTCTTCCCTTTATATCTCTTTTTGGAGTAGGGTTTTTTCCCACTAGGTTCTCTATTTCTCCATTTCATAGATGTTTGGTTGTGATTGGGTACCTCATCAGACCTTGTTGTCGAGCCCCAAGTTTTCTTTTAGCATTGTAGTTTCCTTGCTTTTCATACATTGTTTATAGCTACATTGTTGTTGATCTTAAGGCGGGGTGTTAGAGTAAAGAATTAATTTCATTTCATTTTATTAAATTACCTTTACTCCCTTCTTAAGATTTCCCTTTATGCACATGCATTCCCATTTAATAATTAAATATTAATTATTAAATGTCATTTACCTCTTAAGGTTTCCCTTTTAGGTTTTATGATCTCCCTTTATAAGGATTAATCAATTGTAAATTTTAATTCATTCTTTCAATCTGATAATATATTATTCCATATTTTTAGAGCCAAACCCTTGCCTCTTCTTTGTCTTTTCTTCTTTATGACAAGTTCTTGCATGTGGGTGTTCTTCGGGTTTTGTGGATTTGTATTGCTCAAATCCTTTAGAAAATAATAAAGGATGTATTCTATGTAAGTAGGAGACTCACATTTTAATAAGCTATAACTCCAAGAAAATAAGGCCCAAGATGTCTCGTGGATCTTTTATTCCAGTAATGGAATCAAGTAGAGTGAAGAGGAGAAAAAATGACAAGGTGCACAAGTCCCATTATATAAAATTTGATAAACCTTTGTATCTAGTGAAGGAGAAGCCCAAAATTAATTAGTGGATTAGAGTAGGCATGAAAAGTGACCAACAATGCGCATCAAGAATACATGAGATCATTAGGATTTATGTACCAATGTCTAATCCTACTAGAAGAGATTGGTGAGCCCATAATATTATGTATGATTGGGAATGAATTAATGAAAGCAATTGTAGAAAATGGAATATGTGATGGGAGAAACACACATAGGTAATATCAAAACATGTAATATAATAATGAAGAAGACTCTCACCTAAAGAGCACCATATGATAAATCACTAATAGAGTATACAAACCCATGTAAAAATTCAATAGTAATGATAAGCAACAAGGAAAAATCTATTGATTTGAATATGACATGTAAGGAATTTTCTCGAGTGGAGGATTTGAAAGAGGATATGGAGAGAAGGAGGTATAAATGAGGGTATCTGGATACTTGGAACAATGTATGTGTGAATCAAGATAGTATATTGGGTAGATATGGTTCGATAATGGTAGGAAAAAGACCATAAGAAAATAAAACCATGGAGGTGCAAGAAGAAAAATAGTAACATCATAATTATAAAAGGGTAGTGCATAACCAAAGAAGGTTAATAAATAGACATGAATTTACAAATATATAAGAGGGGAAATACATGACAATTATGCATCATAGTTAAAAGGGTATCTCCACTACTTGTTCCTAACTTGTAAAAAGGTGAACCTTTTTCTATTAAAGTAGTATGATGTAGGTGTATGTTAGGTTATCTCTCACACATATAATTGAGATGTGTGTGTGTGTGTGTGTGTGTGTGTGTGTGTGTGTGTGTGTGTGAGAGAGAGAGAGAGAGAGAGAGAGATAATTTCTAAAAAATTTAGGGACTTGGAAATATGAAAGTATGTATATATGTCATTATTTCTAGAGTTCTTAGGGATTTGGACATAATCAAATATATAAAAATGTAGCTTATATTAAAGGTGTAAGTGCACATTAATACTCTAAAAGTAGGTTTTATTGCATTATTGAAAATTATGCATTGCACATAAAGATAAGGTACAAATATCAAGCATGAAGAAGTGAGAATACAATTTTTATCACATGGATGTAAACAATTAATTGGATGTTATTGAGAAAGGGTCTATAATGCATAAGTAGGAAGAAGGTTGTATACATGAATGGAGGGGCATGAAGGAATAAAGTAGGAGGAATTTGGATATAAACAGTAATTCAAAGATCTAGAGGGAATGCATGATGGCTCATCTATTTAGATGGTAATGAATGATGATCTTGTGGATTATGGACAATAATTTTAGATTTTTTCCCAAGGACTCTATTTAAGTCATGGATTCTAGGTAAAGTTATCTTTAGGCAATATAATAAATTGGGTATTAAAGAGGTAAAGTGTTTGAAATTTGGAATCCCACTTTCATTTGTATGTGTGTGTGTGTGTGTGTGTGTGTGTGTGTGTGTGTGTGCCAAGGTGGCTATTGTTAAGTTAGTTTTTTGGGTAGCCACCATATTATCTTAATATATTGGTATAAATATTATGCTTATCTTCCCAAAAGTAAGAATACATGGATAAAAGAGAAACTTATTATTCTAGGTTTGGGTAAAAACACAAACCTGTGTTGAACCTTTTATAAAGAAAAAGGATCTTGGAACACAAATTGTTCAACTTTAATGACATACAAATGGTTTTTGTGTTTAGAATTCAAAAATGATGTGAACTGATGAAATGTGTGAAATTGGATGAATTTTATGTATATAATTTTTTAAAAAAAACTGAGTAAGAATTTATTCATTTAAAATAAAATTGAATTCCTTTTGTTAACTACGTAAAATATAAGGTGTAGTTATTGTCAAACAAGTATATGCAAATCATCTTTTTTTCTCTAAATTGAAAATATGTTATAGATGACATGTACAGCTAGGAAACAAAAAGAGAATTATTGGTTTTTGATGCATATTTTCTTTGTTATAAGTACTCAAGGTTGATCTTATAAAAAATCAATAGTTTTTTCCTCCCATCAAAACATCCCTACCAAATCTACATCTTTTTGAAAAAATATTACATATTCTTGAAGAAGACTCTCTCCTCTAGCATATTATAACTAAGAAAAACAATATGAAATTTATTTAATGATGGCATTGACTATGAGGTCTATAAAAGGGTATTTTTAGTTTTTGATAAAAGTTGAGTTTTGATAGAGAAATGAGATTTTACCAAAATACATTTAGAGAACCTAAAAGATGACACAAATATATGCTTTTACCCGTCTGAGATCCATGCTCAACTGATTTTAATTTATTTTTTCTTGTTTTCCATTTCGACTATATTGCAATTTTTATTAGTTTCTTGTTTACATGATTTTATAATTTTTTTCCACATGACTCATGGAATTTCTTTGTACCTATATGACGTGATCACTATTCTTATTATCTTTACCCATACTATGTTCCTATGTCCATGACTCTTGTTTATATCATATGAACTCCTATTATACTTATCATTCTTATCTCTTTGTGTCATATTGTATCATTCTTTTCATGCTTGGATTTTATAATCACGTGTTATGATCCTTTTTATGCCCCCATTCTTTACATTCCATCAATGCTTATAATGAATCATCTATTCTATTAGTCTATTATTCCATTCTTTTTTTAATGTTTTGAGAAATGTTACTTACATGCCTTCATGTTTGTCTCTTATTTATATTCTTACATGATATTTATATGATGTTATCTTGTACTATATTATGTGGCATGTTATGATTATGTTATTATTCAACTATATTAGAGGAAACCTTCTTACAAATACCACGATGCTTTTCTCATTCTTAAAAATCATATGTTTTACCATGCTTTATTATATGCTTCATGCATTTTTCTCCTTTCCTCCAATTCCTTGCATTCTGTATAAATATTTAACTACACATGTACATACATGCTATTGAAATCTTTGTGAGATATATTTTATAGAAATAAACTTACATTTATTCACATTTTACATGAATTTTATTTATTGAATGCATTTTTCATTGATTGATTATAGAATTAGATCTATGTCTGCATTGTTAGTGTTTTGTCTAATTTTTCATAAAATGTGGAATCTCTTACCGAGGAAAAATAATAATAATCTGCATGATTTTTTTAGCTCTCAAACCAAGGAAGCAAAAATAAACAATTTGAACATGGAAAGAGAGTCGACTCATTTTTCCAATCTTTAGGAGAAATTCTGTCAGCAGAAACTTGAGGATACCAAAACTTTAAAGAAAATTTAGTTTTATTTTTGGCTTTTCTTTTTTAACCTTTCTACTATTTTTGTGGGGTTGGTTTCATGTTAGTTTTCTTTAGTTGGCATTTTTTTATTGATCCATTATGCACATGGATAACTTTAAGAAACCTCTCCTGAGAAAAATTATCTAAAATGATGGCGAATTCAACATTTAATGTGCAGGAAAAATTTCTAATCGAGGAAGATTTTTTCATTCAAGCCAATGGAAATTATTTTTCTATTAGTAAAATTTTCCTTTTTGTATCAAAATATAATAATAGTTGTGGTGAACTAAGGCAAGAGCCTACAACACACCAATAAATTGTGAGCCTCTTATCGAAGAGGTCTTGGGTTTGAATCTACTTGCAATTAATAAATAATGATAATAATTAATAAAAAGACATAATAATTAATCTTGGATTCGACCTCTTACCAATAAATAAATAAATAAATAATTGTGGTGAACTATTTTTTTCCTTGCACATAACTAAATATAGGCAATTTTTTGGGTTGGCCATAAACATTTTTGTAATGTAAGAGGTGAATTAATTATTTCATATGCACAAAATAATAATATAGTTGGCTAATATGCTAGTTGCTATAGAAAGATTATTTAATTTATTGGAAAATTTACAAAGCCACAAGTGTGCCATGACCCATATGCCAATTGTACACTATACAATTTACTTGTAGTCTATCAATCTATTAAGATTCAATTAATAATTCTTTCTGAATCAAGATAGGTGTTCCAAATCCACTCAATGACAGTTGTAATCATATTGTATCACTCATCACTCATGAATTAAGACTCTTTCTTAGATATGACCATTGATTAAAAGAAAGATCGATGGTCTGATATAAATTTCAGATCGATTTGGGGAATGCTATCACTTTTGCCTAGATTCATCTAGATTCGTGACATGTGTCCACTCACTACTCGATATAGTGAGATGACACATGTCACGTGTCTAAAGGGTATCTACTACCTAGTAAACTAAATCACATAAAAAATAAATTTAAAAAAGCTTACCTTTAAGGAAAATTGCAAGTCATGACTAGACAATGCACTAAGCAGTTTGAAAGTTTGGCAATAATAAGAAATGTCAGATCAAAAAAGAGAAAATGTGTAAAATAAAAGTCTTCTATGAATTTATTTATACCAAACTATGTTAGAGAATTGGGCAAGAATCACAAGTGGTTATGTAAAAAGTAGGTGAAATCATGTGTCTTATTTAAGCCCAAAATATAAAAATAGTTGGCTAAATAGGGGTAGTTAATGACACACATTAGTAGGTGACACTTGGCACTAGAGAAAACATTTTTTTATGCTAAGGGTGAAATAGCATTTTCCAATAAAAAATATTAGATAAAGGTTGACACAAATATTATAATAATTATGTCCTAAATGTAGATTACATTGGCAATTGGGCCGAGATTTGGGACCAATTACATGTAAACTAATGGGCGATTAGCTCAAGCTTTGGACCCAAATTATTTAATATCTTGGCAATGTGGTTGACCCCATATATAGGTTTTATTTGCCAAATGATGATTTCTTGAAGAGATGGACTCACCAATTAACAAAGATTTAACACTAAAAAAGTCCTTGATTATGGATGTTTTATTAGATTGTTTTCATATTTTCTCTTTAGTTATATTTTTGTTAAGGGTTTTGAAATCCTTTCAAAACATTGTTTTATTCTTTATGAAAAACATATGAAATCTCTTACCATTCTCTCTTTAGATTTACTATATTTAATGATAATTCCTTTTAAAGCAAGTTATAGTTAATGCTCATTTAAAAGTGTGTAATAGATGTTATTCATTGCATTTTTTTAAAAATTTAGTAAGTTATAATGAAGTGTTTAAGAAAAGGGAATTCAAGATCAATTAGTAGATTTATACACATTAATAACTATTTCACTTTTGCAAATGTATTTTCAATTCAATAACACATAAATGCCATGCCTTCCTCATTCCTTATCCTCCACATGATGAGTATTTTGTTCTTGCATCTAGATTTTATGGTTGTAGGGCTCACTTTGCATGTAGGGAGGGCCCTACTATTATATGTTGGAGGAAATTATTACAAAACTATAGTATATATTTCTAAAGTTTGTCATGTAGAAAGGAGGGGCTCACCCCCAACTATAGATAGGTTTTATATGTCTCCAGCTTTACCTCCTCATGCAGTATTGGGTGGTGTAATTGAGATCCTATTAGCATGAATGCTCATGGTATTCCTATAGGGGAGTATCCTAGAATTTTTGGAGACATGATTCAGTGGTTATGAGTTGCATTCATGATTGTGTTTGCCATTGATGTCAACATACTAGTTATTTTGTGAAGACTAGAATAGCGCCAAATAGATATTGAGGTTGAGCACAGTTCAAGGATTATATATGAGGTTATGAACTCTTGAGAATATTTTCTAAAGAATTCCCCAATGATGTGGCTAAGTGTGTGTATGGAAATTTGAAGACAACAAACATTTATTTGATGTTTATTGAAGACAATGTTTAAACAAAGTTACTAGTTAAGTAGTTACTGATGTTTTGACTATATCTCCTAACAAAGATAGAATCTAGTTAAATGATCTTGTACAGAGTTAGAAGAAAAGCTGAAGATTATGTGGTTAAGTGTGCAAAGTCATAGGTGATATGTGTGAAGAGTTATGAAGTCCTGAGCTGATAGTTTGGTTGTAATTGTGAAAAATTATAATATTGTAATGTAACGTGTAATATAATATCCTAAGATGGTCCTATATTATAATTTTAAATTAGGATATCCTCAAGGATAACTCAACCAAAAAAAAATGGACTTGTTATAAAGGAAGGATGATTTATTTGGTTGTAATCATGCAGTGTGGATATTTGTGAAATGTGAGTATGCGAACTTATGTATGAGATCCAATGAACTTGATATTGACTATCTTTTGATTAGAGAAGTGTTTGGTGTAGTTGAGGCATGATGAGATGATAAAGAGACTATATTTGGAAAATAATTTATTGTTGGATAGTGTTAAGGTTCATTTGTATTATTCATTGAGGATAGTACAAAGATTGTTTGGATAGTGGGTACTTTTGTCTTCCCAAGAACTCCTAATAGTGTTGGAATCTCCTAATAGAGATTCAAAGTCTCGTAAAAATGAGTGATATGTACTAAATGTATTTAATTGACTCCTGATAGGGTTAATCCTCTTACAAGGAACTTATATATTAGTATATCATTTTTTGGGTACCATCCCCGCCAAGGTTTTCCCTATGATAAAGGGTTTCCCTAGTTAATAAATCTAGTGTTATTGTGTATGGTTGTTGCATCTACTATTTACAAGATTTGGAATTAATAAGGATATTGAGAGTTAGTTTAATTGCATAATTGATTCATCCCCTCTACTCTCAATTATCTTGGTGGACTTTACTTTATAACAATTGGTATTAGAGCATCAGGTCCTTGAAGAAAAATCTTAATGACTTAAGGAGATCTATAGCAAGTCATTTTAGAAAAGAAAATCTAAACTTTGATGGAGTTAACTATGATTTTTGGAAGGAGAAGATGAAGCCACATTTTCTATGTGTGGGTCTGGGATATTGGTTGATCACTAAGAAAAAGAAGGATGTGGTTGAAGAAGATAAGCTTGAGAATTGTACTGAACCTCATTGAGAAATTTTTATGTGTGATGTTCTTGTTAGAGAAGCACTTTTGACAACTCTTCCTAAAAAATGAGTATAGTTAGGTAAAATCTTTAAATTTAGCTCATGAAATTTTGAAAGCTTTAGAATCTACATTTGAAGGTGATAAGCATGCTAGAAAGGTTAGACTGCAAAATTGGATATGTTTATTTCAAGAAGATAAAATGATGGAAGCTAAATCTATAAGAAGTTACTTTTGCAGAATATCAAAGATTGTTGCAAGAATCAAGGCTTATAATGGAAATAAGGATGAAGATGAAATTATATGGAAGATCTCAAAAAATTTGATACCTTCATATAAGTTGACATCATAGATGATTGAACAGGTTAGACTTTGCACACAAAAATTTAGAAGGGAGACTCCTCTTGGAAGATTGGAATCAACTGAGATAGGAATGAGATAAAGTGGAGAACTACCTAGAATGGAGATTTCTTTCATTGCATTAAGTGTTCCACCTACATTGAAAAGAAGCACAAGTTCAAGTGGAGATTATGCTAGTAGCAAACAAGGAAAAATACAAGAAGACAACAAGATTGAGGAACGAATTTCCCTGCTTATTCTGAGAGAACCTAAAGGTACAAAAATATTTAAATGTTGGACATGTAATGAGTATGGTCATTATTCTTCTAAATTCCCTAAAATAGAAAGAAAGTATAAGAGGAAGCCTTATAAGCCAAGGAAATATCAATTTTCTAATGATGAGGAATTAGATGCTTGTGTGGAAATATTTTTGAGTGAAAGTGATGAAATATGATTTGTTTCTATTAAGGAAGAAAGTCTTGGAAAAGAACAAGTTAAAGAAGAAAGAGCATTAGTATCACAATTTCAAAGAAATAAATCTGATTGGATTATAGATAGTAGTTGTGCTCATCATATGAACTGAGATATGAACAAGTTCATTGAGTTCAATAGCTATGATGGTTGAATAGTTAGAGTTGGAAGTAATGTAACTTGTCATATTTAGGGAAAAGAACATATTACCCTTGATGGAAAGACTAAAACTAATGATGTCTATTTTTTTGATGGTTTGAAACATAATCTGTTGAGTGTTGGAGAGCTAGTGGACAATGGATATCACTTGCAATTTAAAGAGAAGGCATGCATTATCAAGGATAAAGATGGTAAGATGATTGGTACTAGTACAAGGACAAGAGATAATATTTTTTAGTTGAATCCTACTAAGGTGACATTTTTAGTTTCTAAAGTTGATGACAGTTGGTTGTGGCATAAGAGGTTTCATCATCTAAACTTTGGTAACATTGTGAAAGTAAGCACTACATTTGCTATTAGGGATTCACCTAAGATTGTGAAGCCTACTAAGATGGTATGCAAGGAATGTGTTCTGGCAAATTAGAAGAAAAGTTCATTTTCCTGAAAGAAGTTTACTACATCTATGAAGTTGGAAATTGTACACACATATTTGAGTGTTCCTACAAAGAAAAGGTATTTCTATGGTGAAAGGTATTTCATGATTCGTGTTGATGATTTCACTAGGATGATGTGGGTAGCATTTCTTAGAGAAAAATTTGAATCATTTGATAAGTTTAAAGTGTTTAATAATATAGTTGAAAATGAATTTGTCTTGAAGATTAAATCTTTGAGATCTAATAAAGGTGGAGAGTTTACTTTGAATGAGTTTAACAATTTTTTTGAAGTAAATGGCATTAAAATACATCTGTCAGCCGCTAAGATACCTGAGAAAGATGGTATAGTAGAGAGAAGAAACATATTTGTAACAAAGGCAAAAAGAGCTATGATGTTTGAGAATAATACAAAAAAGATATCATGGAGAGAAGTAGTAAATAGAATAGTATACACTCCAAAAAGAGTACAAATCAGAAAAGGTAGTAGTAAGATCCCCTGTAAACTATGATTTGGACATGCACCATCAGTTACACATTTCAAAATCTTTGGAAGTAAGTGTTACATTAAGGGAGATGATGACATTGGTAAGTTTGATTCAAGGAGCAGTGAAGGTATATTTCTTAGTTATTCATTGAAGAGAAAACCTTACATATATTTTAATTAAAGAACTAAGACTATTGTTGAGAGCTCAAATGTTAAAAAGGATGAAAAGCTTAGAATTCAGGAAAGATTGCTTGATTACAATTCTGATGAAGAGGCTAATCCAAGGGACTAACCAAGAGAATGTTGATTTGTTTTGTGAATCTGACAGTGATTTTCATAATGAGATACAAGGTGTAGAATAGAGAGAAGAACTAAGGACTAAACCTAGAGCTGAAATCAAAGTTGAGATAGTGACACCTAATATCAGTTTGATAAAGAATCACCCTATTGAGAAAATTATTGGAAGCAATGACAAAGGAGTGATGACAAGGAATAAGGTACATGAAGAACTGTGTTGGATTTCTCAAGTTGAACCTAAAAGTGTTGGTGAAGCTAGTAAAGATGAATTTTGGATTAATGCTATGAGAGAAGGACTAGATCAAATTAAAACTAATAATACATGGGAATTTTTTTCTATAACTCAGGAAAAGAATGTTATTGGAACTAAGTGGGTTTTCTGAAATAATATGAATAAACAAGGTGAGGTTGTAAGAACAAAGCAAGACTGGCATGTAAAGATTATTCACAATAAGAAGGTATTGATTATGATGATTCGTTTACACCTATTGCTATAATAGAAGTAATTAGAATTGTTTTGTCATGTGCAACTAACATGGAATTAAATGTGCATTAGATGGATGTCAAAACAATATTTCTAAATGGAGAAGTTGAAGAATTTTACATTGAATAGCCTAAAGTTTTTCCTTTGATAGAAGAAGGAGACATGGTTTGTAAGTTGAAGAAAGCATTGTATGGGTTGAAACAAACACCTAGAGCCTGGTATGCAAGTCTGGATATGTATATATCAAAATTAGGATTTGTTGCAGGTAATGCAAATAGTAATTTATATTTAAAGGGGAGAGAAAATGGTTTACTAATCCTTGATGTGTTTGTGGATTATATATTCTTTGGATGTGATGATGAAGCAAGCGAAACATTTGTTGGTGAAATGAAGAAAGAATTTAAGATGACCATGATTGGTGATATGAAGTATTTCCAGGGATTACAGATTGTGTAAAAGGATGATGGTATTTTCATATCACAAACTAAGTATTTGAAAAACTTGTTGAAAATATTTGGTTTGGAAAGTTGTAAACCCATTGGAGCACCTATGATTACTGGTCACAAGTTGTCTAGAAAAGAAAAAATTCCTATTGTTGAACAAAGGAAGTATATATCTATGATTGGCGGATTGCAATATCTAACACACACAAGACTTGATATAGCCAATGCAATTGGTATTGTGGCGATATTTCAAGATGATCCTAAAGAATCACATTATGCAACACTAAAAAGAGTTTTTAGATATTTGAAGGGTGCATTTAATTTTAGGTCATGGTATGACATATCAAATGACTTTACCTTATGTGTATATAATGATGCAGATTAAACAAGAAGTGTGGAAAGAGTATAAATGGTGGAACATTTTTCTTGGAAGGAAGATTGTTTTCTTGGCTAAGAAAGAAATATGACCATATTTAATAGAGTATGGAAGAAGTAGATTATGTAGCAGTAATATACAATTGTAATTAGATCATATAGATGAAAAAAATGTTGAAGAACATTGGGATAGAGTTTTCAGAGCTTATTATCATACATTGTGATGCAATACAAGGTAGGAGAATCCCTAAAGGAGATGCCCTAGCCCCCAAAAAATGATCACACAATGAAAACACAATAACAATACACGATCTAATACCAAATAACAACTCTTTATTCAAAAGTATAACTATTTACATACAATATGTCAGAATGTAAGGCCCTCCTAGTTACGACCAAATACAAACAAAGTAATAGTTCTAAAAGATCCCTCAAGATCCAACTCAGAATTCTAATCCCAAACCCTAGCTAGTCCAGATCCACAACTAGATAAGAAAAATAAGAAGAATCTGCACTTGTACCCTCAAGTCCACCAAGCAATCCTCTAGTTCTCAAGCATCAACTACTAGCCCTGCTAAAAAATTCACAACTCCACCAAAATCCTATTGTAAATTACCTCACAATTGGTGCTCTATCTACTGAATTAAGAAAACTCACCCTTTAGCTACTCCACAATGAACTCAGGATCCACTTCCTCTAAATGAATGAATGCATAAGATTGCACAAGACCCCCTACTTATACCCAACTAAGCCTCAAGTTAGCCCAATTCATTACAAATCAAATTAAATCCTAATATTAAATATATATTGAGCCACAAGTCAACCTCCAATAGCTATTAAATACCAAAACACCTTAAAAGGCTTACAACAAAAATTAAATGCACATAGGAGAGACAACCAAGACCCGAATAGGCCCACACAAACTCCTAGATCAATCCACATCATGATCACATGCTACATACATTAAATGCTTCAACTAGATCAAGAAAATCCACAAGAGCTCCAATCAGCACCAACACATTGCCGAGTGTCAACAAAATCCCAAGGACTATACATGCCAAGAAGCCAATACATGCCAAGCAACCAACACCCATTGAGCACAAGTGTCGAGCAACAAAACTGCCAAGCTCCAACAATAATTGAGCACCCTTCAATAACCGAGCTCCTTAGCCAAAACTATACCCAACAACAACGAAGAACCACTCCTTCTTCGACTAAGCACCAAGCTTATCTACCAAGTCCATTCGATCAAGCCTCCAACCAAAAAATACCATAGAGATGACCGAGCACCTCCAAATTTCCATATAAATACCTCAATCTTTAGGAACCTCAAATGCCTTTACATCAAAACTTTCTCAGGGTACAAAGAAAAGTGTGTCCCACACTTTGATGCCTAATGAAAAATCCACAATTGTCTTCATCTTCACCAAAGGCTTCCACTCCAAAAGGGACAAGAGAACCAACATGAAAATCATCTACATTTACATCATTTTATCAAACAATAGAATCTCAACCATCCAATCAACATACTCAGTTCTAGGAACAAACTAAACATAATGCTTCATCAGAAAAACCTTATTCACATCAGCAACTAGTGAATCCACACCAGCAACAAAAAACTCCATATCAACAACAATATGTAATTCCTTAGTAATATACGCCAAACTCTCAACACCAACAATCTCATTTCTCACAACAAGATGCTCTGCAACACACAACTCACCACGAACAACAACTAGATCATCCACGACCAAGTGCTCTGCAATCTCCATGTTAGACTCAACCAATTGATCATGAAAAAAAATCTCCATCCCAACATCAATAAGATAAGGAACATCCTTAGCAACAGCCTCCAGTTGCTCTACAATTTCTGTATCAGACTCCACAAACTGATCAACAAAACCAACCTCTTTCACCTTGACCTTTCAATGTCATCTTCTCTCTCAAACAAGTCTTCTAAATGACTAGACAACTCTCTTTTGGATCGATAGATTCCAACTCCAAAAACATCTATGGAATGCCCTCCTCATCTCATCCTTAACTCGATCAACCAAACTAGCTTCAAATTGAGTAGACACCTCCTTAGCTTGATCAAACAAACTAGCTTCAAACTGAGCAGACATCTCAAAAAACTTCCTCTCCACCACATCATGAAGATTTTCAATCATCCTAAGGTCCAATCCTCTTAGAGCCATCTTCCAAGATCTTCACAAATCCTCTATAAACAATTCTTCCCATGCTCCTTGTGATAAACTTGAATTATTTGCAAGTCAAATTGGAACCTGCCACCTCGCACAAATAATTAGGAACTAAATCACAAGTCCAGAAACATGGATCTGCAATCAAAAAAATCTCTATAATCATGCCTCAATAAGATCAATCTTCCATCTTCACATCCATTAGTCCATCTGTAAGTCCTTTGTAATTGCAAGTTAGAACCACGATCTTCCACCTAACAACCAAGAGATCTAGAACTCTAGAAAGAAAAATGTACCACCAGATCAAGATCTTCTCAGATCAACTTCTCTCAAACCAAGGTCCTAGTGCAAATTGCCTCAACTTTAGTGGTTTGTCCACGCACTCAGGAAAAACTATTCTATGATGCCATCTGATGCAGTACAAGGCAAGAGAATCCCCAAAGGAGATGTCCTAAGCCCCAAAAAATAACCATGCAATGGGAACACAACAACAATACAAGATTTGATACCAAATCACAACTCTTTATTCAAAATTATAACTATTAACATGCAATGTGTCGAGCTATAAGGCCTTCCTGGTTACAACCAAATACAAAGCAAGTAATAGTTATGCAAGATGCTCATTTCAAAAATAGCCTAGATTTACCCTATGGAAAGGGGTTTTTTCATTGTGAAATTTGCTACTAATGAAGATAGAAATGTCATTCTGCATCATGGTTTCTCATGGGGGGAGAAGTTCCCCTTGATGGCTAAACCTTGGTATAATGATTTTGACCTATTTTTGAAATCCTTTAATAATATCCTACTATGGGTTAGACTATCGAATCTCTCCCTTCACCTATGGATGGATTCAGTCCTGGAGGTAGTGGGGGGGGGGCCTCAGGGACTTCTTGTTGGTTGATACTGCATCTTCCACTATAGTTCAGATGATGTATGCTTGCATTCTTGTGGAGATTGACATCTCCAAAGGACTCCCTGAAAAGATTAAGTTGGTATCCCCTCTTGGCTCTTGGATTTAGCTTCTTGATTATGAGGGTATCCCCTTCTAATGTAGGAAATTCCATAAGGTCAGTCACCTTGCTGCCTAGTGGTCATCTTATAAATCTAGACTGAAGAAGTCACCTACTTGGTGGAAGGGGTTTCAGATGATCATTACACGGTTCATAAGGTTCCCTCTATTGGGGACAGTGGTTAATCTCAAGATGCTTTGGTGGTGGATTCGATGGCCTTTGTTGGTATGAATGTTGCCTCAATGGTGGTGACCTTTTTTGTTCTCCCTCCTTCAGATTCTGTTGCTGGTTTTTCAACTGTAGCCCCTCTTGTGGATCCATCTTTGGATGTTGTTGCTATACTTTTTTCTAATGCAGTCCTAATTTCTCCCTAGGTCATAGGGGTTTTGGGAGCTGGTTGTCATGTTGATGACTTTGCATGGAAGAAGGCTATTGGTTTGTTGGAGAATGGTTGGAAAATAGTAAAAGGAAAAAAGGTCAAGCCCACCAATTCAGCTTTTGATATGGCATCACAATCTCAAAAGAAGGGACTGAAAGGGAACTCTTGAGTCCCTGTCCCATTTTAGCTCTCCTAAATTTTGTGGCCTATTGTACTTTTTATTTTGACATTTTTATAGACTTATTGTCTATTTCTTTTTTTAACCATGGGGTTTTAAGTGTCCGGTCGAAACCTATTTTTGTGGTAGAGGAATACTGTGTTATCTATGTTGCCACCATGATCACCTAGTTCTTTGGCAACCTGTTCCACCTATGGGCTGTAGTACTATTTGGGTTAGGCTTCATTGAAATATTTTTCATTTTGTAAAAGGGTTTCAGGCCCCCTTCAAAACATGTTTTCCTTAATAAATAAAAAAGTTATGCAAGATCCCTCAAGATCCAACTCACAATCTTGATCCCAAACCCTTGCTATTCCAAATCCACAACTGTATAAGAACACCAAGAAGAATCTACACTTGTACCCTCAGGTCCACTAAGAAATCCTTTGGTTCTCAAGCCTCAGCTACTAGCCCTGCTCACAAATTTACAACTCCACCACAACCTTGATGTAAGTTGCCTCACATTCAATGCTTTATCCATAAACTCAATAAAACTCACTCTTCAACTATTCCACGCTGAACTTAGGATCCACTCCCTCTGAATAAATGAATGCCTAAAGACCACAAGACCCCCTACTTATAACCAACCAAGCAACAAGTCAGCCCAGTTCATTACAAATTAAATCAAATCCTAACATTAAATATATGTTGAGCCATAAGTCGAATTCCATAGATATTAAATACCCAAACACCTTAAAAGGATTACAACACAAATTAAATGCACATATGAGAGACAACCAAGACCCAAATAGGTCCGCTCAAACTCCTAGATTGATTCATGTCATGATCGTACACTACATGCATTAAATGCTTCAACTCAATCTAGAATATCCACAAGAACTTCAGTCAACACCAACACACTGTCAAGTGTTAGAAAACTCCCAAGCACTGCTGAACAACCAACATATGTTGAGAAAGAAATACATGTTGAGCAACCAAAACCTGCCAAGAACAATAAGTGTCGAGAAACAGAAGATGACAAGCTCCAACAACAACTCACCACCTTTCAATGACCAAGATCATTGGCCAAAACTATACCCAATAGTGACTAGGCACCACTCCTTCTTCTTCGACTGAGCACCAAGCTTATCCACCAAGCCCATTTGGTCAAGCCTCCAACCAAAAAATACCATAGAGATGACCGAGCACCTCCAGCTTTCAATAAAAATGCCTGAATCTTTAGGAACCTTAGATGCCCTTGCATCACATTGTGATAACATAGGTACAGTGAGTATGTCAAAAAGACTTATTTTACATTCAAAGAAAAAACATATACCAATTTAGTATCACTTTTTGAGAGAGAAAGTTACAAAGAAAGATATCAAATTGGAGTATGTGAGCACAAAGGAGAAGATAACAGACATATTTACAAAACCTTTTCCATAGGATATATTTGATTACTTAAGAGTTATGTTTTGGATTATGCCCCAACCTACTCTTGAGTAGTTAATGCAGAGAATACATCAGTCTAGTGGTAGCAAAGCAATATTCTTTATCAAGACTTGATACTTAATGCTTCCTCAATGGGGATGTATCTATGTTTGAGCTAAAGTCATGAAGGACTCTTAGTAACTGGTATTTAACACTATCTTTGGAGACTTGAGTTATTGAAGATCTTATGTAGCAGAATCAACATAACGATGCCTTAGTCATTGATGTCAATGGGGGAGAGTAACACATAAAAAAAATAAAAAATAATGTATGGGGAATAGTAGCTAGTGAAAAACACCTTTTGACTACAAATATCTTATGGGGAGAGATACACATGAAAACATGCTTATATATATTAATTTCAATAGGAGAAAAATATCAATGAGGGAGATGTTTTGTTGACTTGATTGATGAAGAGGATTTTAGAAGATGCTAATGTATGGGGAAGATTATCACCTTCCTTGTGCATGTTGCTTACAATACAATGAAGCAATTGCAATAGAGACATTTGGTATTCATGGAACTTAGATGTTTTTCATCTATGTAGCCATCAATGCCAAAGGGTGAGATTGTTAGCATGAATGCTAATGGTATTCCTATGGTAGAGTGTCCTAGCATTGTTCGAGACATGATTCAATGGTTGTGTGTTGCATTCATGACTATGTTTGTCATTGATGTCAACATATTGGTTATTCTGTGAAGACTTGCGGAGCAATAGATAGAGATTGAAGTTGTGTAGTTCAAGCATTGAAGATGTGGTTATGCACAACATGTTCTAAAGAGTGTCTTGATGATGTGGCTAAGTTTGCATATGAAAAGTCAAAGATAGTGGGAAATTATTTGAGATTTGTTGAAGACAATGTTCAAATAGAGTTTCTGGTTAAGCATTTGTTGATGTTTTGATTATATCTCTTAATAGAGATAGAATCTGGTTAAGTGATAAAAGTCAGAGGTGGTACATGTGAAGAGTTATGAAGCATGTGAGCTGACAATTTGGTTGTAATTGTGAAAAGTTGTAATATTATAATGTAATGTGTAATGTAATATCCTAAGATAGTCCTATATTATAATTATGAATTTAGAAAGCCTCAAGACAAACTCAATAATTAGTTTTAGGACTTGGTATAAAGGAAGGATGATTTTTCTAGGTGTAATCATCCAGTGTAAATATTTGTGAAATGTAATTATGCAAACTTATATGTGAGATCTAGTGAACCTGATATTGAATATCTTTTGATTAGAGAAGCATTTTGTGTAGTTGAGGCACAGTGAGCTGTCAAAGAGTTTGTATTTGGAAAAGAAGTTGTTGTTGGACATTGTTAAGGTTCATCTATACTATTTAGTGAAGATAGTACAAAGACTGTTTGGACAATGGGTCCTTGTGTTTTCCCAACAACTCCTAACAAGGTTGACATGACTCCTAACAGGGTTGACACAACTCCTAATAGAATTGGAATCTCCTAATAGGGATTTAAAGTCTCCTAATAGGGAATGATTTATACTTAATATATTTCATTAACTTCTAACAAGGTCCATCCTCTTACAAGGAACTTATATATTAGTACATCATTTTGTGGATACCATCCCACTGAGGTTTTCCCTTTGATCAAGGGTTTCCCTAGTTAACAAATATGGTTTTATTGTGTATGGTTATCTTTCTGTGGTTGTTGCATCTACTATTTATATGCTTTGGAAATAATAAGGATCTTAAGAGTTATTTTAATTGCATAACTAATTCACCTCACCCCTCCCACTCCTCTCAACTATCTTGGTGGACTTTACTTTCTAACAAATCTCCCCTTTAGAATAGTAGAGAGAGGAGGGCCCCTGGGTGGGTGGGAAGAGGAAATAGTTGAGGCATGTGTGGGGTTGGGATTTGATTGCTTTTTTTCCCACTTGGTATGCATTCTCCTAGTAGTTAAGATCCATATCAATGTGGGGTAGGGGTGGGTGGGGGGAGTTGGGGGGGGAGGTGTAATAGTTAAAGCATCATGTCTATACTCGTTTCTTTTTAAGGTTATAATTTGGACTCACTTTGAAATTTTTCAACGTCATAGAAGCATTAAAGAACATAGAAGTGGCATATTGTTTTATAAAAAATTAGCTCACACCATGATCCATTTTGATCCTTTGAGATTCAATCTCAATCCCTCGATGTTTGATTTATAGCCATAGATTACATATGTGAGTGCATACTTGACCTAGACCACTTCTATTATTGAACTTCATGAGTTCTTGTGAAGTGACTTAAAAATAAATTGTGTTTATTTGTATGTTTGCGTGTTGTATTTAATGATTTGATCATCTCTAACATCCTAGGAAATTTTACTTAATACATCTAGAGAATAATATTGTAAAAATAATTTTTTCGCTAATGTACAAATCTAGATCACTACATGCTTTCTTGTTATCCTTGAACTTCTTAAGAGTTATAAATATCAAACCCATAATGGGTTTTTTTTTAAAGGAATTGGTTGCATAAATTCGATAGGAATTGGTGGCCAAAATTCATTATGAATTGACATTTATAATTATAAAAATTATCGATCCACTATTTGGGTGTGTAAAATCAGAATTGGAATTGGAAAATATTAGAATTTGGTATCCCCATTCACCCTCAAATCTGGAACTTGATCTTCCATCGACATAGGTGGAATTGCTCCAATTTTCATTCTAATTCCAATTTGACAAAAATGAGTATTGGATATTAATTGAAATAAAAACATTAAAGTCTTTTTTACATAATTTGATCACATTTTCCTTTGCTTTCTCATTGATGCAATAGTAATGCTTTTCAGATTTTATGAGTCCCTTCTTCAATAGTTTGTACACCTGAACACACTTTATTAAGTGCGCTTTCAAAGGTCAACTGGTTTGACATTGACCCTTTCTATTGCATTTGGTAAAAGAGTTCGAGAGCCTCCTCACAATGTCCATGCTGGGCACACCTTGCAATAACTGAAGTCCATTAGATAATGTTTGGTTAAAATATTTTCTCAAACAATAGGTGCGTATCCTCCAAACTATTTCATTTCACACACATATTGATAATGTTCAAAAGAAATATATTTACCTAGTATATAGTCTTGATAATGTGGGCATGAACTTGCTTTCCTAGTTTTACATATTTGTTTTCAATGCATCTTTTTAGCAAGCCAATTTACTTTTTACTATCCATCAACAATTGAATACGTTTGACCATAAAGGTTGAAGGGGGGCAAGATCAATGCATCATGACATTGCAACCAAATTGAGAAAACTATGCACTTCATAACAACATGCCACAAATATTTATTTAATAACACATCAATTTGTCATAGTTATACAAATACTCAAATGTAAAATTTGTGTTGCAATTCTTGGGAAAAATGTCTCGATTACTCGCTAGGAGAAGGAGGTGAATAGACTTTCCAATTGCTTGCTCAAAAATAATGGATGAAGAAAGACTTTCAATATGATGTGAATAGGGAAAGACTTCTAGAAGATTACAGTTAAAAAATTGTAGGTCTCCCATATATTCAACTGTTCTAGATATGGAGTGTCAGATTTTTGGTTTTGAATCAAACAGATCTCTAGAATAACAAATTCAAAAAATCAAATATTTTTAGGTTTGAACCAAACGGTCCCAAACTAAATTTCTAAATCCGTAATATGGATCTCAAGTTCTAGAACTCCAAATCCAGAATTCTAAATTCCAATTCCTAAGTCATATTCCAACAACCAAACGCGCCCTAAAGATTCTTTAAAAGCATTTCTAAACAAAAATATCCTTACAAACATGTAGATATATTAAATCAAGGGAAGTTAACCCAATAGCCTACATTCTACTCTATCGAATTTATTCATTTAAGATAAAATTTGCTTATAAGTTTAGATTTATAGTTTAAAGATTAGTTCCACGTTCTCATAAGTGATCTACTATTTGTTGATCATCTTAGACAACATTAACATTTTAGAACATTGAATGAATTGTTACCATCAATCACATCACTTCTCCATAATAGTATTCAAACTTAATTTCCCTCTCCAACTTTAGTAATTTTCTATATTGATTCAACTCATTTTAATTTAATAAATTGTCACCTATTCCATACCAAGTATAAACACTTGAGCATAGCATTTAATGTGTACGCCCATTTTATAAGTTTTTTAATGGAACATCATCCTTACATGGATTCCCAAGGAGACTTGGTACATAATGTGGGGTGATGACAGCTAACCTATGTGTTGAAGATGATGAGGCATAAAGTGATGTCTATGGGTCAGACTACATGTTTAATATAGGAAAGAGATTTGAAGTACATATGGTGTGTGTATTTTACGTGTTGAAAGCGTTAGAGGAAGAAAGTGCCAATCATGTGCAGAAGAAGGATATATGATTAAAAAAACAAGTGCACATGGGTTGTTCGACGCCGCCCCAAGACAATTGATACCTACCACATGATTACGTATCATGGTCCAAATTTTTACGTAGCATATCATTATAATAGGTATACGATAACGTTATCGAATATTCTCAACTGGCCATGCCATTCAATAGTGCTGAGAAATGAATTATAATAATAATTTTAAAGCAAGTCTTATTTATTTATTATTGAACAAAAGCATGCGAAAGAGTGTTTGTCAATGTAGCAATATGGAAATGTTGAAATATTTGAAGTTTTATCTTAGTATTTGTGGCAGTTGGTTTGGAGAGAGAAGAAGTTGGTTCCATTAGCCTTTATTCCGGAGGGATCAATCTTTCATTATACCACATCATTGTCTTATTTGAGTGGTTGGTGTGAAGAAATTTGTGGCTTTGCGCTTATTATGTCAACAACTTTTCCATCATACTTAACAATAACAATAACATTGGATGCTATTTTATTATGGGTGATCATTGGATAGTAGTTTTTCAATAGGTGGTGTATGTTTGAGAATAATTTTTTTTAGTTCTTTTATAATGTAATTGTGTTATACTAACAAAGGTAACAATGACAATGTTGACTATATTATTGAAAAAAGTTTCACAACAAAATGTCTTATGTATTTTCAAAGATTATCTCCACTTTGAATAAATACATCTTCATACACTATCATTTCATTTTTCACATAAATAAATAGTATAAGCTCGATGTTCATCCTTTCTTATTGAAATTTATCTCCATCTATAATAATAATTTGGGAGTAGTATCTCCCTTCTAAAACACTTTAGACACCATCCTTACACTTTGCCTTAAAGTAATCTTGTTATTTATTTTGTCAATTTCTATTATCATTATCATTATTGTTGTTATTATTATATTGATCGGCAAGAGACCAAAGCCAAGGATTAGTTCTTATTATGTGTTGTGATTAATTATTATCATTATCATTCCTATTTTTTTATGAATACCCCCATTGTAAACTTTGAGACCAATACATTTTAAATGGTTTAATGCTCATATTTTCATGGACTTTTATCTATTTTTCACAAATCAGTACCTAATTCTTAATAATACTCATATATACATATATTACATCTTTATCAATTGCTTAAGTTACTTTTCTTGATGAACTTTATTTTATTTATCATTGTCACTAGCATTCCTAGTTGAATAGTCCCTTCATAAGTGTTTAAGCCCTTCATAAGTGTTTAAGTATTGGGAATGATGTTTTATAATGATATTTTCATTAATTAGATTCAATTGCAATGGGGTTTAGAAGTAACAGTAATTTTATTTTTTTAATCAAAATTTAATATTCACTTTGTTTCTAAAAGAATGGTTCTTTAACTTGTCGATAGATTTATTATTTCTAGATCAAAGAAAAGATCATTGTTGTGACTATTGGCAATATATATGTTCTTTTAACTTAGATACTCAAACTTCTACAAAATTAAATAATCATAAATGCACACATTTTAGATCATGCTATCTAACTTTAGTCAAATATCACTCATACAATTTATTCCAATATTACATATTTTTTTGTATTTTGTTTATTGGTAAGAGGATGAAGCCAAGATTAATTATTATTATGTGTTGAGCATTGATTAAACTCGAGTAGATTCAAAACCAACACCTCTCAGATAAGAGGCTCACAATTTTACCGCTATGTTATAGCCTATTGCCTTCAATACTACATAATTTTATTTGTGTATCTAGATTGACTCTTTTTTCTTTTTTTTTGGGGTAAGTGCACAAAGATGGGGAATCCAAAATGGGGTATAAGATGCAACTTTTTCTCTAAAATAAACAAATCCTGAACTTCAACAAAATCTTAAAGATAGTTGGACTCAAAATTTTAAGATGCAACAAGAACAAGAACTTCTATGTAATACTTCAAATCTATTTTTTAAACTACTAATTTATTTTGAAAATGGCTAGCATCAATAGTGATCCTATTTTTATGAAATATATAACATAGTGTGTTGTGTGCTTCCTCTAAAATGATAATTCTGATTTAAAAAGTTTAATCAATTCAGTGAGAAGTAAACTATACCACTTAGTTTATCCTAGATTTTTTTTGCTAATTTTTGATGAATATATGATCTTTAAAATAAAATTTGAAGTGGGAACATCTTGAAAAAAGTGAAATTTGTGTATGTTCCCCTATAAATTATTGAAAAATGATTTAAAATAATTATTTTTGAGTCTCTACAATGGAGTCTAGTTTCTTAAAAAGTAACTTGTTTCAAAATTTGACAAATGAGCCAAAATCTAAGCCCAAAATACTACATGTTGATTTTTGACAAAAAAAGAATATACCTACAAAAGAATTAGATTCTATATTGGTCGAGGAAAGATAATTAGAAGAGTATAAGGTATTGCTAGCTAAGATATCACCTAAAGGTATAGAAAATTACAAAGATAAGAGTCCTCTAGTTTGTTGGACTTGTAGACAAATTGGTCACCTATCACATAGATACCCTATTATTGACAATAAGGACAATGATAAGAAGGACAAAGACAAGAGATTCAAGAACTACAAGGACAAGAGAAAGAAAGCATGCTATCTAGAAGAAGATGGTGCAATTGAGGAAGAGTCTAATAGAAACAATGATATGGCAGAGATCATATTTGTTGTAGTCAAGGAAAAACCATCTATCAATGAAGGAGTCAATGAGGAGAAGGCATTACTTTCAAGTATGAATAGAAATGGTGAGTGGATAATTGAAAATGGATGCACACACCATATGATTTGTGATGAAAATAATCATTTTAATTGAATAATGTAATGGAGGTGCAATCATCTTTCATAATGGATCTCCGTGTGTAATAAGAGATAAAGGTTCTATAGCAATTAATGATAAAATTAATTGTAATGATGTTTATTTGGATGATGGTTTTAAGTATAATCTGTTAAGTGTTTCTTAGTTGAATAATAAAAAGTTTCTAATTTCAATTCAGTAATGGTACTTGCAAGATATCATGAAAGTTTGGTGAATTGATTGCTATTGCTGAACAAACAAGAGCTAACCTAGATTCATTACCCACAAGTAATAAGCATTGTTTGATATCTAAAGTTGAGGAACTTGGCTTTGGCATTAAATATTCTGTCATGTTAATTTTGATAATTTGATTAAGGTCAGTAAGAAAAAAAGTGTAAGAAGTTTTCTGGATAAAAGAGCAAACCTATGTAATCTTTTAGGACATCTAAACCTATTTTGGCCAAACCTCATTTCTCTATCAAAGCTTAACTTTCTTCAAAAAATAAAAATACCCTTCTATCGATCTTGGAGTCAATATTATCATCATATAAATTTCATAGTGGTTATAATATGTTAAAATTTCATAATATCAAAAGTAGGTATTTCAACATTTAAGAAGATGCTACCTCAAAAAAAGAAAAAAATAGTAAATCATATCATTAAAATTTAAAATTTTAGAGGAGTGAGTCATCTTCAAGATTATATAAATTTTTTCTCAAAAAAGAATAGATTTAATAGGGAAGTTTTGATAAGAGAAAAAAACTATTGATTTCTGATAAGTTTGACTTTGAACACTTATACCAAAGAAAATATATATCACACACACACACACACACACACACACACACACATGTATGTATATATTCCTGTGTGCAATACATGACACATTTAATATATTTTGAAATAAGAGCAAAAAATATTATTTGTATATACTTTTTTAACATGAACTATGCCCTATATTTTTGGTAATTAAAAAAAGACTTCAATTTTTTTTTAAAATGAATAAATTCTTGCTAATTTTATTATTCAAAAAATTATAGGAATAAACTTCATTCAATTTTACACATTTCATCAATTTACATCATCTTCAAAATCTAAAATAAATGCCACTTGTATGTCATTAGAGTTGAATAATTTGCATTATATCATCCTTTTTCTTGATAAAATGTGACACAGGTTTGTGCTTTTACCCTTCCTACTTTAGTTAAACCTAAAAATGTTGTGTATAAACAATGTTATTTGGGAAAGATAACAAGTTCTAGTTTTACTTCTTTATATAGGTGATTTCCACCACCCAAGAAGGTTCTAGAATTTTAGCCCAAGAAGTTGAGGCCAAACAACCCTAAATTATTACCATTTTTCATATCTTATTACATTAGAGAAACCCAAGAAATTTTATTTTTATGATTTTAGGTGGCATAACTTTAAGAGACCATAATTTTTTAATCATATTTATGATTGAGTATGACAATGACTTTTAGGAAGTACCACCTCCTAATCTACAACCCCTTGATGGCATAAGTGTGTTCAATTGGGGTTCAACCTCATGTTAGAGCTTCTAAGGACTTCAAAAATGAGTAGAAAGATTTTGTACCAAAAAATCTCAATAACTTCACCAATACACTTGGCACTGCAAGGAAACTCAACTAGCATGCTAATAACTTAAATGAGCCTCCTTGTATAAAATCATAAAATTTTAAGCTTGAATGACCAAATTACTAAAAATATTAAGTACCTAAAAATAAAAACCCTACATTGAAACAACCCTTATTGAAAAAGACAAACAAAAATATTTTTGGATGATGCAAGTGTCCTTTCACCTAGGATGCTCCTATATCAAATACTCGAGGTAATATGAGAAGTGACTTTATCACATCTCATGTGTTTAGAGGAAAACCAAGATCGCTAACCTCATCCTTTGTTAACCTTCTAAATGCTATCCTTTCCATTTGACTAGAAATTCTTCATATGTAATGCCTACCCTTAGTTGACTTTTCATGTTGGAAAGCTAGATTCTTTTAGGCCTATTTTATGGAACCTATATTTTATGATTATTAGTACTTGGTTATTAGATTTGATTAAATGTTATTTCATACTCAGTTGATTTATGTGATGAGTTATATAGTTATTTCATGTGTTTAGAATTATTTCTATGATGATACATGTATGTTCATACAATGATTTCATTTATCTCATGATGATAGTTAAATGTGTGATTTATATGTAGTTCTATGGTTACTTACCCCATACTTGCATGTGTATGGTGTACTTGTTTGTTTTAGTTTATGATTGATGCTCCTGATGTGGTTGAGGGAGGGAGTCATAGTCACTTGCTAGTTGAGATCTACATGATGCACCACTTCCTACCATTGCCTATTTAGTTTAGATTATATGTGTATATACATGCATGGATTTTTTGAAGATTGCAGGTACCAGACGTTGACTTCCCTGAATTACTAGGATGAGTGTGCCCTATTGCAGTATCTCAATGGTAAAAGTGGGGTGATAATTCTTGAGTCCAAATCCTAACCTTAAGCCAATTGTCCTAGAAAGTAGGACAAGTATCTGCGTTGTTTACCCTTTCAAATTTGTCAAGTGATGTAAATTCATGATTTTGACCCTTGAGTTTGATCTAGTATTCTGTACTTTATGATGAACCTTTTTGTAGTTCATCTTGGAGTCTATTGTGATTTTCAATTATAATTAAATCAACTTAAAATATAATTTAATGAAAACTTTATAAAGAAAATTCAATATTTAATTAATTGAGAAATTAATTAAATAAAAGAATTAAATTTAACGATATAGTTAAAGCTTTAATTTTGGCATAATCATATTTATTTAATTTAATAATAACATATTTAGAAGTTTCATTTTTATAATAAACTATAAATATTATTATTATTTAAATTAATTAATATTTGATAAAAATGTCTCGAGAATTAATTAAAGAGAGAAACCATTTTCTTTTTAAAAAGTTTTTTTGATCGGTAAGAGGTTGAAGCCAAGATTCATTAGAATTATTAAGTGCTATGATTAATTATTATTATTTATTATCCTCAAGTAGATTTGAACCCAAGACCTCCCAGATAAGAGGCTCACAATTTACCATTGTGTTGTAGGCTCTTGCCTAAGAGAAAGCATTTGATTTAATAAATATATTTTAATTAAATTGCAAAAGGTTGTGCATGAAAATTAAAATATAATAAAGTAATAAAGGAAAAGGGGTTTCGCATGATTGCACAATCGAAGTCCTAAATTGGGGAAAAATTCTTTATTAGAAATTAGAGTTCATTTCTCCATATTGAGATTTGGAGGAGCAATTTTTTAGAAGAGGGTTTTCAAAAGAAGGGGAAATTGCTTGCGAGCTCCATGTGTTCATGGTTTTAGCATCAGATCCAGGGAGGATCTTGTGGGTTTGTACAGTAGTTTCTCATTCTTTAGTTTCTCTATCTTCTCCATGTTTATGGTAGATCTATTTTTAGAATTTTAATTGGGTTGAAACCCTTGTTGAAAATTTCATTGTTCTTCATTTTGAGATTATCTATATATGATTTGGGAATTAGAAATGCTCATTTGTAAAATTTTAGAGAACTGTATTTTGATATGAGTAGGGTTTAGAAAAGAAATCAATAATAATTTATACAGATTTGTTTGATTGCCTGTATTTCTCCTATTAGTTTAAATTGGGGAAATCCTTTTAAAAAAAATACATGTTAATAAAATTACCATAGTAAACAATTGTACTGTGATAATTTTATCACATATTATTAAAACATAATAATAATAAAATCAAAATTTATAGGAGGGGTTTGGAATTTGATTTTGTTTGTTTTGATTAAAAATAAAATATAATTTAATTTAATGTTGGAGGGAGGCAAGCCATCACACCCCACCTCCCCTCCTCTCCTATCTACATAGCAGTACTACTGCGATCACAACAGATTGCTAGGAAAATTTTCATATAGGCCGATGAGCCTTTAAACACATTAATTTATTTTGTTTAATAAGGTTTTTTTTTATAGTATTTCAAAATTTATTAAATGTTATAAATTGATAAATGTTTAAATTTAGTTTAAGTTGTTATGTTAATTAATATAATTAATATTTTTTAATTATTATTAATTATTATTAATTATTAAATTAAGATTAAATGTTATTTAATAAATTTAAATAAATTTTTATTATATTATTAATTAATAATTATGGTTATTGATAATTTGTATTATTTTATTAATAATTGATAATTATTATTTTAATAATTTAATAATTATTATTTAAATTATTTTATAATATTTAATAAAGGCTTTAGTTTTAAAAGTTAGTGGCAACTATGTTTTTGAATTTAAAAGTAAAAAATGGATTCAATTATAAGGGAGAATATGTAAACCTTATTAAGTTAAAAACTTATAACAAAACGTAAACTCAAACCCTACTGTGAAATCAAAATTGTATGTTTTCAAACCAAATAAAAACTATGAAACTACACTTCTAGTTGTATGATTTCTTTTGTGTTGGGTTTGGGGTTGACTTTGAGTGTTGACCTATTTTGGATGTCTACCAAAGGCCAGGAGATCCTATTTTGGTGATGTCATGATGATGTTTTGTATATGATCTTTTATACTCAACCATGGTGATGTATCATGTATTTTCTATGATGAGTTTGTTCAGATGTTTTTTGTGCTTTCTAGTTTCTTGTGTAGGTGAATGGTGTGACTTTTTTGGTGTAACGTCTTCGATCAATTATCTTTGGATGATTTATAGTTTCTTGTATATGACTAAGGTGATTATTTTGTTTTATCCTTTGGTGCTTTCTAGTTGCTTGTATAGGACTGAGATTATATTGTGATTTGGTCTTTAGGTGCTTTCCAATTTCTTGTAAAGGGCTGAGGTGAATACTATGTTTTATCTATAGGTAGTTTCCAATTGCTTGTAAGGGATAGGTGAAAATTTTGATTTTATGAAATGTAATTTTTATGAGCCTAGGGTAGGTAATCTATGTGTAAGTTGAGAAGTGGCTTGAAATGGAGGGTGGAGCCCTAAGTGGTTGCTTGGGTAACCCATTGTAAGTTGTTTTAATAAGTGATAACATTACATTAATTGAGAGTAAAATAAATTAATAAGAGTCATTGTTTTTCCTCGCCCATGCCTTGAGTGCTAGTATAGGCTAGGATGGGAGTAGAGAGGATGCTTGGTTGCGACCTTGCTTCATTAGTATGCCTTGTTTGTACAAAAGGATACTGGTGCTGCATAGAGACATTAGGGGGCCGAAGTCTAGAGAGGATGCTAGGGTAATGTTAGAGTTGGCTCATGTGATAACACTTTCCTACTTGCATAGTAGATTTCCTATGTGTTATTGTTGCCTCTAGGATTAGATGATACTTGTGTCTTGGTACCTTTGAGATAGTTTTATTTCAGGTGTTTCCTTGACCTAGATGTTGGTTATGAATTGTATTTTGATTTTTTTTAGGACTTGAGACTATCTCCTTAGCATGGTGGGAGTGGGCCATTTAGGTTCCATGAGGTTGGGTGGTAGTTCTTTTTACTTATACCATTGAAATCGGTTCGTTGAATGTCATTGTTGGATGTACTTGTATAGTTGATCCTTTCTTCTTGATCGTATATTTCTATTGGATGGTTATACTTTTTTGTATGTATTTGATTATCAAAGATCTTATGAGGTGATATTTATTTGATGATGTATATTCTTTGAGCTTTTCATACCCTGTGACTTGTATAGTGGATGATTATGCATTCTCATTATTGCCAAGTGGCAATTGATATAATTGTATATTATTTAAATAGATTCATTCTTGTAGTTATTATTTAATGTGAATTTTATATATATTGGATTTAGTATTAATTAATCTTAAATGTGATTCAACGTCATGGGACCCTTAAGAGATGTGATCTATTTTATGATGGTTGTTATGCATGTGAGTTAATGGTTCCACTATATATTATATGTTGTTGTTATTATCTTTTAAAGAAATGTTTGTCAAACTTAGTGAAACTTTAGATTAATTTCTTTTGGGTTCCCTGGTGGGGCATTACATCATATATCTTGTTCCTTGTGCTTTTCTAAGATGACTATCTCTAGTATATCTTCGATCTGCTTTGTGGTTGGAGTAGTTAGTAGAATACTCAATTGTTCTTCTATAACCTCATCTTCAAAGCCTCCTTTATGATACTCTATCATATCTAAGATGTTAAATAATCATGAAATATTCAATTCACTAGGAAACTCTACTTCATAGGCATCTCTTGAATCACACTTCTTTAGTATTTTGCATGGTCTAGACTTCTTCATCTTCAACTTATTATATGTTCATAATAAAAATTTCTCCTTCCTCAAATGAACCATGACTTTATCTCAAACCTAAAATTCATTATGCCTCCTTTTCTCATCTACCTTAGCCTTATACCATGTACTCATTTTAGTGATATGCTTCCACACCTCTTAATGACTATTCTTCAAGTGCTCTACAAAATATTTAGCATCAACACTACTTGTCTCCTATTTGTCCAACTTCCTTAATTCAGAAGCATTCCTAAGAGTTCTCCCATATACTATCTATAATTTTGATTTTCTAGTGCTCCTATTCATGGAATTCTTGTATATAAATTTTTCCTTTGGTAAACTAAGTCTCATCCATTTGGTTAATCTCCAACCAAACATCTCAACAAATTTCCCATACTCCTATTCACTACTTTTGGCCATCCATCAATTTGTGGATGATGTGATGAGATGAACTTTAAAACTACATTTAACTTCTTCCATAGTGTGTGCCAAAAGTGCCCAACAAACTTGGTGTCTTGAGATGAAACTACGCTATTTGGTAAACCATGTAGTCTCACCACTTCTCTAAAAAGAATTATTCTACATAAACAACATCATCAATCTTCTTGCATGAAATGAAATGTTTCATCTTTGAAAGCTTTTTAACTACCAAAAAAATTAAATCATTCCTTCACTAAGTCCTTGGTAAACCAATATCAAAGTCCATGCTAATATCCTCCCATGACTTCTCTGGTATAGGTAATGACTGATATAACTCTATCTTCTATTTTTCTCCTTTTTCCATCCATCATACTATACAACCTTGGATAAGATTCTTGACAACTTATTGTAATTGTGACTAGTAATAATTCTCACTAACTTTAGCAATGGTTCCTTTACAACCAAAATGCCTAGCCAATCCTCCAGTGTGCTTCTCCTTGATGAGAATTTCCCTCATAGAAATCCTTGGAATGCATAATTGATTTCCTATAAATAGAATACCATCCTGGATGATGAAATCCAACCACTTGGTTCTATCTAGAGTAATATTTTAGGTAAAATGTTTGCAAGCTTCATCAAATTCAGGATCCTTTGGGTACAAAATCTTTAGTTCCTTTAACCCAACAACTTCAATTTGAATCTCTGTTAGCAAATGACAACTCTTCCTATGAGAACCTACAACCTTGTTAGACTTCCCACTCTTGTGTTTCAAAAAAAAAAATCTAACTTTACAAAAACTCAACCTATTTAAAATGCCTATAGTTGAAATTTCTTGAATGTCCAAATATTTCAAAGCTTGATGATCAATATATAAAGAAAAATCTATCAAAAGAATGTAATGTCTCCACTTCTTTAATGTCTAAACTATAGCATAAAACTCTTGATCATAAACATAATATTCTCTTTCAATGTCATTTAACCTCTCATTGAAGTAAGAAGTAGGTCTACCTTCTTGTCTTATTACATTACCACTTGCATCATAGACTACTTTAAAAACCTTATTAAAATATAGATGTGCTTAAATAGATTGTTTTGTAACTTTTTTTTTTAACAATTCAAAATTCTTATTTGCGCATGTTGTACACTTAAACTCCTTCTTATCCCCTCTATTTTTTTAGTCAAGGGTTTACAGACATTGCTAAAACCTTTGATTTTTTTTGGTAAAAAGTAGCCAAAACTTGAAAATATCTTACCTTTGTCACACTTCTTGGAGTTGGCCATTAAAGGATAGCCTTCACCTTCTCTAGGTCCATTTTTATACCTTATACTGAAACTAGAAATCCCAAATATACTAGCTCCTTTACAAAGATGCACTTCTTCAAATGAATCAACAATTTCTCTTCCCTTAACCTTTGGAACACCCTATAGATATTCATTATATGCTCCTCTATTGTCTTACTAAAGATGAAAATGTCATCTAGGTAGTTAATGAGAAAATTACCTATAAATTCTTTCAGTGCCTCATTCATGAGCCGCATGAATATTCTTAGTATATTGGTTAGCCTAAAATGCAAGGATAACTATTCATACAAATCCTCCTTTATATTAAAGGAAATATTCCATTCATCTCATTGTTTGATCTAGACTTGGTGATATCAACTCTTTAAATCTATCTTTGTGAAATACATAGATTCACTCAAATAGTCCATAATATCATCCATCCTTGGCAAGGGAAATATGTACTTGAATTTTATTTTGTTGATGGCTCAAGAATCTGTATACATCCTCTATTCTCCATTCCTCTTTGGTGTTAATACTACTAGTACAACATGGACTTAGACTTTCTTGAATAAATCCTTTTTGCAATAACTCCTACTTTCTTGTTCAACTCTTCAGTTTTTACTAGCATCATTATATGTGTTTCTTTATTTGGAAAAATAGCTCCTGGAATCAAGGCCATCTAATGATTTATCTTTCTCAATAGTGTTAATCCATTAGGCACATTATCGAATACAATATCCCTAAACTCATCTAAAAATCTGCAACTTTTATTGGTATATATTCTACTTCAACTTTACCAGCTTTTGAAATAAAATAAAAAATACATACTTATGCTTAATACTCTCTAGAAAATTTGTTCCATTAGCTAAAAATATTATTGCATTGCTATATACCTTTTCTTCTATGTCCTTTAATGAATTAAGCTTATGTCTCACTCTATTCTTTGTCAGATAGTAGGTATTTACATGACCATCATGTATAGCTCACCTAGAAAGCTACCATGATTACACCACCAAAATATGGTGTGCATTCATGTGATTGATGCCACATATTACCTCATTATGGTAGCTCCCAATCTTGAGCTTTACTAGTCATTGTTCATTGACCATGACCTTGTGGTCATCCCGCACCCAAGGAATCTTGTATAAAAATGGGTTCCTTTATCTCTTGAGCTTTAACTTTGTGACCATCTCCTCTAATAAAAAATTGTTCATGCTTCAACTATCAATAATTACATCACAATATTCAACCTCACACTTTCAACTAGTATGAAACAAGCTCATCCTTTGTTTAGGTTCATTCTCATCACTCAACAAGACTCTTCTATTAACTATGAATTATCCTCATTCAACATATTTGGAACGTGATGCATGAGCATCTTGGGTACTTCGGCAATCTTGAATTAACTAAAAAGATTTCCTTTCATTATTTCTATTTTCTATTTGGAAAATGATAGTTCTTGTTTGTGTTTTCTCTTTTTGTGGAGTTATCTCCTTAATGTGGACCTATCATGGATCCTTCCCCTAAGCTCACAAAAATTAATTTCATCATTTGTAGGAGTTACCCTTGTCTTTTTTTGAGGCATACTGATTTCCTGGTAGCTTGAGTAACATGCAGGTTTGGCTTTGAAGAGGTTTTGTTTGACAAAATGAAATTTCATGCACATGGAAACCTCTTCTTGGATCACATATGGACCTATCTTTGTCCCCACTGAAGTTAATTTTCTTGTTTGAAAGGTCACTGAATTCTCATTTGTAGTAGGACCTTTAATTTTTTATAAATTTTCTAATAGGTTGACTTGCAGTCTTGCTAGGTATAAAAGTAGATATCTAGGATTAGGGGAAGTAAAATGAAGTTAAATAGAAGAAAAATAATAAGATTTTACACTGTAATCCTAAGATCTTAAGCTCACAAATTATAATTTGGATGTTTATAGTTGCAACTGCTTAGCCCTTATGCCTGGCATGTTAAACAAGGATTTTATCATCATTGCTGCATTGATTCCTCTATACTTTCTTGTGGTTTATCCTATTTGGGAGCCTCTTTATGTAACTCTAAGGGGGTAGTTGGGAGGTGTCCTTTATCCCTTCCTACCTTGCATCAGGTGTTATTAGAGTGAGTTTCTTCCTTGGAAAATTTTGGGATCATGTAGAACCTTGTTGAAGATTGGTTGTAGGATAACATAACTAGATTCTAACCTATAACTAATAGAAATTACAATTCTTGCAGGAACTATTATTGAAATGGTTTGAGGTAGAGAAAATTTAGAATATGAGATAGATTGTAGCTAGACTTGAAGCTATTGAAACAACCCAGAGAAGAGGAGTGTAACATGATTATGTTAGTGATAAAGAAGAAGCAATGACAACACTTAATCCTAAACGTAAGGTGGAACTAGATGAAGAGAGACTTTTAAGAGCTTTGAATAGAGAGAACTCAAGAACTATTTTTGAAATTTCTACTTATTTTGGAAGATTTGATATGGGTGATTTATTGAATTGGATCTTTGAGATAGATAAATACTTTGATTATGAGAATATTCTTGAGGATAAGAAGGTGAGGATAGAAACTATAACTTTGAAAGGACATGCATCTCTTTGGTGGAGAAATTTACAAACTGATAGACAATGAAGAGAAAAATAAAAGATCAAGACTTGGGTATAGATGGTTGGTAATCTCAAAATGAAATTAATTCTTGTTGATTATCATGTTAATTTGTTGAGAAGAAGGTAAAATTTGAGACAAAAGGATATGACTATGAAATATTATACTAAGGAACATTATAAGTTGGGTATTAGATATGAACATATTGATGATGAGGTCGAGAAAGTTGTTGTTGGAAATAGGGAAAGTAAGATGCTGAAAGGGGTTGGGGGGGTGGGGGGTGGGGGGGAGGGGGTTTTAATCAAGATCTATAAAACTTCTATTGCTTCAAAGATGAATCACATTCATGCTTAATTCACCACACACATCTCTTCCTTAACCTTAGCCTTTCAAATAACAACATGTAATATCAATTCTACCATCTAATAACATGAATAACACATATAAGAAATAATTAACACATGGAACTAGATATGGTAACAAAGAAACCCTCCAAGGTGAAGGTAAAACTGTGGTCAGGATGACACCCACAAAATCTTCACTACTATAGGAATAAAGTGTGCTTGTTAGGGCTACAATTTTTTTGCTTGTGATGATCTACACTATGAGGGCTCTTCCCTATTAAGAACTTACAAGACTATTAATTCTACCTTGGTTAAATTATTTTTATATCACAAAAGTGAGTACTCTATTAGGAGATTTACAAAAGGCATATTAGGAGCACTTTATTAAGACATTCACTTGATACACTGGTCCTATTGTAATTAGTACCATGATCCTTCAGTTTGCACATGATTTCTCATGACATATCTTCTCATTCTAACATTCAATCACCTCAATATGAGAGATTTTTTTTTAAATCTCCTCTCTAGACTACTCAGTCGCCTTATTCCTTCAACCTTTGATTCACCTTCAACTATGCAATCCTCTCTCTAACAACTTCAACAATATTAAATTAGGTCCTAAACCCTTCTTAAATATCCATATGTTGAAGCTTCTAGATCTTGATCAATGATTAGAATCCATCCTTCTTGCTGCTTGACCTTTCCATTTTTTTGATTGGCTAATCGCACAACATAGGTATTAAAGATCCACAATTATAGGCATAATTATCTCCATGATTGACTCCTTGATCATATAAATATCCTTCTAACTCAAAAAAATAGTTTACTATGAGTTCACGTCATTCCAAACTCAAACACATCAAACTATGTTACTTAGCTCATATAGCTTCTAGCACTCGGCTCTACTTTTTCTTTCATGTTGTACCTCAATGGAAACATGACTTTTCTATAACTATTTTTTTCTTCTAGATTTCTTGATGCATATTGCCTCACAAAACACTCAACAAATACTAAAATTCTTGATGATGCTTATGTGCACTTGATGACTATAACTACCTCAACACATACTGAACTTCTTCATTTCTTTACTTGATAGCTTGGCCTATATACTAGCTCGGTCATAGTGGTGATTGACCAACATTGCCCAGTAAATGATTTTTTTTTTTGCACTAACAAGTTTTCCTTTAGGGTCAATAATCTCCCCCTTTGGAATTAGTGGAAATAAAACTTATCATTATCAACAATTCATACATAACAAAACATTAAAAATTCAAAACTGGAACTCCCCCTTTGGGTATACTCTGTACCTTAGCTTGGTAACTATATACAGTGTTCTACTCCTTGGTATACAAATTTTTCCATTATTGTGTTCTCTAATCTCTATACATTTCACCCTTTTTTATCACGATTTCCACCTAATAGTAAGCCAAGCATCATGAATTAAACCATACTTAGTAAAAAATGGTTTATGACATTGTAAGATGAGATCCATAATGGTATCCCAATTTTTCTTTAGTGCCTCAAGAATATGGGCATTCAATCTCTATTATGGAAGCTAAGTCTATCATATTTTTTGTAATGGATAAATTCCAATTACTCTGAATTAAATCATTGGTAGTTTGTAAATGTCTTTGCATGACCTCCAAGTGAGGTGTCAACTGTGATAATCTCTTCCCTTATTTTTCTATCTTCCCGTAGTAACTTCAATTGCTTTCCAAAAATCTCATCTTTGAGAAATGTATTGAGCTTGAATTCATGTCCAAGGTTAGTTTATCTCCACTCTGCTACAAATTAGCATCAATCTTGTCCATCTGATCTCTTATTTCTTTTATAATGATGGACTATAACATAGCTTCATAAATAATGTATTTACATTTTCGATAATCTTTTCAAAATCATTTACAAGGGTAGAAAGTTCAACATACTTCAGTCTAATTTTTGTTGCAAGTTTCTCCATTCACTTATTCTCAAATTTTCTCTCTAACCTTTGCATAAGCTTTTCTCTTGTATCAATATTAGATTCATTCAACTTCTCTACAATTTTAAGTATTTTCTCAATGATTGGGGCTTGTTCATTCAAGTTTTCAACATCAATAGTTTCTATGCATATACCCTTGATCTCATGCAATACTTGCTTTTGTTGATATTATCTCCTCATTTCCTCTAGTTTGGTCTTCCTTGCCAATAGTTCACTCAATGTTTCATCTAAACATATGCCAAATTGTTTATGTCCTAGTTAGTAATCACAATCACTTCATCTAAGGTAAGATGCTTACCTTGAATTCTCATTGGAGACTTGATTTTCTTCTTCTTTATTCTCTTCCCTTTGAGTCTGAGGTGCTGGAGCTTGGCATATTCATCTGTAGACCTTCAGTTTGTATACTTATGCTTGATCTATATGTCTCCTTGGATTGAGTATGATCTAGATAATTGTTGGTTGAGCCTCAATAGTAGTCACTTGTTGTTCAGGTGCGTTCTCCTTTTCCTTCTCATCATTAGTGGTGAGTTCACCTATTGAACTCAGTTGTAAAACTTCCTTTTCTCCCTCAATTTGAGGTCGTAAGGAAATTGGTCTTTCACATATAGTGGATTGATCCACTTGATCAGTATTGGTCTTTTCATTCTTCTCCTCTTTAGCATTATCATCTACATGGTCCTCATTGGCTCTATTCTTTTGATCTAACACTTAAGAATTTTTCTCTTCAATGGATGCACATTCTATTGCTTGGCTTGATGCTTACTCACATCTCCTTGTCCTTTCTCTTGATTGATTATGACAACTGGTATAGTAGGAGTAATAGGTGTAGATTATACTTGTAGACAGTTAAAATCATCCAAAACATTATATTAAGTTATTTAATATTTCTCATAACATTATATTTGATTATTCATTAATTAATTACTATTGTCATATTCTTCTACTTATTTAGTTAAATTTATTTAAATCAATGGGTTTACTTTCCTAATGTATTTGAATTTAATTTAAATACATCTTCCCCTAATGTATTTATTTAATACATAGTTCTCCATAAATCCTCTTTTAAATAATTTTAGTTTATTTAATTCCCTCCACTTTATTAAATTTTTTAAACCCACCATTGAACTAAATCTTATTTAATTTAATCCTAATCCCACCTAAAGCCTAGCTTACCACCCATCACTCTCATCCTCCTAAGCCTACCCACAAGTTAATCCCACCTTTTAATACTAAGTACTCTCCTAATCACCTTTTTAGCACCTAAGTGGTTTCTCTTAACTTCTCCAAAAGGACTCTTACATCCTTGTCCCCTACTCCTTTCCCAAAGGTTGCTCACACATGTGCGAGTACACCCTAAACCACTCAAACCATAAAGGCTATTTTTGAAATTTTCATGGATTTATCCTTATTAGAAATAGATAATATTGGGCAGGGGGGGGGGGGGGGGGGGTTGGGTTGGGTGGGTGGGTGGGTGAATCAATATTCTACAAACTTTTCCCCACAACTGAATAATGTTAATTACTTTATATCTTGCATATAAAAATGAATTGACAATACTAAACAATAAATATATCCATTTACATAGATAACTCACAACACCATCATTTGTTAACTAGGGAAACCATGGCCAAGGGAAAACCCTGGTGGGGATGATACCCACTAGATGATTCATGAAAAAATAGGATTCTATTAAGGATACTGAACTTGTTAGGAGTATGTGAAGTTCATATAGTGTCTCGAGTGCCTATTAGGAGATTAGGCCTTGTTAGAAGCCTCAACCATATTAGGAGTTGGTGGAACAAATATAATGTATGCAAGAAGAGCCCACTGCCCTAACATGCAATTATACATTTAAGTTCTTCACAAGAATAGATATACATACAATACTTATTGTTTGCTATACTTTGCACTTGTTCTGATCATACATCATAATTTTCATCATGTAACACTTGCTCGTCTATCCTAGATATCACACTTATGTTTGCAAGATAAGACTTTTACTTATACCTCGCATATTTACAAAACTATGCTCAGTCGACCTTTATGTGTTCACACGCTTGACATAATATAAAATAACTTATGAATTAATATCCACATAGTTGGATCATCATAACTTAGTAATTATTTTGTAACTAAAATAATTCCTAAGGCCATATAATCAAATTCTCTTTTATGTTGTATTCTACACTATTCAATACTTGCATTGGTATTTTAACCATATCTCACGCCGTATTGTCCATACAAACTTGCACAATGGTACACATCATCATGATACTTAATGAATCTTCCCTCAACTATGCATGAGCTAACTCTCAATGAGTCATCCATACAAATAAAATATGTTCACTATGTTGCTACAAACTATCTAACACTTAGACAATTTTCTAACTCTAAATGCATAAATGAAATGGTGAATGTATGTTTCCATAAATTAAAACCATTAAGACATCATTCTAACCACATTGCCAAAAATCTTTGCCTTTGGAATTGATGGCAACATTTGGGAAAATTGGCTAAGCCCCAAAATGATGTCATACATAATAAAAATGAATAAAAGTAATGACACACAATTGCCTTCAAAACATAACAATTTTATTCATGTTTTGATGGATTGTTACATACCTTATCACTCCTTTAGATTGATAGATACATAATCTCCCCCTTACATATACATATACATCTATAAAATTTCCCTTCTACATAATACTCCCCCTTTGACATCAAAGGCAAAGGTGTAAAAAGCTATATACAAAAATTTGGGTCTATTGCTAATCAACCTATTAATCTGGAGAAACAATCTACATACACAAATTTTACTATTTATATTCTTTCTTCCATTTCTCTTTTACTATCTCTAAGATATTTATTAGTGAGCAAAGTGCATAGGATTCCACTTTAACTGCACTCATGTTAGTGTAGGCAAACTTGTCATAGGAAGCCTTAGCTATAAGACATTCCTCAAGTTGCCTCTGCAAAATGCTGAATTTTGATGACAAAATTTCTCTAAGACAAATCTCCTTGCTACTTTCTCTTTATCAAATTCCAATTTTTTGATCATATCATCTATCTTCTCCACTTCTACTCCATAGTCTTCAATTCTAGATTCTAGGAGTTGTAACTTGATAAAAAGAATTTCAAGTTCACTTAACTTACCTTTAATTTGACTCTCAATGCCTATAAGGTACTTGTATGAATACACACATTGTCCATATAGTCTTTTCCCTTAATCAATATGCTTTATCAATCCTTTGATGTTTCCATCAAGTGGCTTCAAGTCATTTCACATATTGGTGCACACTGTGTTGAATAGTGTCCCATCGTGTTTTACCTAAGCTTATACTAAAGCTACTTTTGCTAAAGTTGTGAATTCCTTATCAAAGGTTTTCACCAACTCCATGGCCTTTGACTACAAGTCTAGAATAGCTACAATTGTAGTAACTATCTTTTGCATTCTTTCCAAGACTTTAGTTAATGTCTTCTCCAAAGACTTTACTAAGTTGTTTTTCTCAAACAATTTACTCAAAGAGCTCATCGAGACTTTTTATCTTCATCATCTAATGTCACTATTGCTGCCACTAATGGATTGCCTGCTGATGTTGCTACTTTTGTCACTAGAGCTACTACAGGAAAGAGTGGAACTACTTTTAGTTATGCGCTCTTCTTCTCTTCCTCAACCTTCTTTTTTTATAGCTAACCTTTCTACTTCTTTCTTTGTTTCTTCCTCAACTATTTTCTTCTCTTCTTCTTCTCTCTTTTTTGTTCCTCTTCTACTTTTCTTCTTCTTCTTCTTCTTTCTTCTTTTCTTCTTCTTCTTTCATTTTCTTCTTTGCCTTTTCTCTTTGTATCCTTTCCTTCTTTATTGCCTCTACCTCTTTCTTCTTTACTTCTTCCTCATCATAAGAGCTAGAGTAAGTAGTACTATTGCCAACAATGGATTGGGCAAAAGTTAAAAAAGGATTTTCCTTTGTATCCATAGTTATATGCATACTATCCACTTGCATGGAATTAGTACTCATAACAATATGAGGTGATGAGGGTGCCTGCTATGTTTCCTCTGCTTCTTCCTCTTCCCTAAAAGCTGCATGTACTTGTACATATACGAGACTCTTAGGTTTAGATTGTGCACTCACCTTAAGAATTGTAGTCATATACTTTACAATTGCCTCCTCAGTTTCTTTCCTAACATCTTCATAGTTACCTCCTATTAGAAGAATTTACCTTGTTTTGTTCCTTAGCAAGAGCTCAATACCCTTAAAAATCTATCTAATTCCTCTTTAAAATCAAAATCACATAGTTTATTTATTGTTGCGATCCTCATATTCATATCCTCCTCTAATATTCTCCTTTCCCTATTTACAAGCCTATTATATATATCCTTTGGTATTTTATTTTGTATATTCTCAAATCTTTTGTTCCTCAAAACCATGTTCTTCACAATGACATTTTCTAACTACCTTCTATCCATATTACTATACAAATCAAAATATTTATTTAATTGTACAAAATTTTCATCATTAATAATTTACACGTTAAGGTTTTCTACCTTTGGCTTCCATTCTTTCTTTCTAGCTATTGTTCTTCCTTCTTGAGCATCTAGGACTATTGGTCTATCTTCAATTTCATCCTTTGATTCCTTAGAGTCATTGACTTGCACTATTATTCTTCTCTTTCTAGGTCTGTCGGTGGTCTACTTGACCCTTTTCTTGGTTGCTGGTGTAGTTTCCTTCTTCACCTTCACCAATCTCTCTGATTTCCTTTGTGCAATAGACAATTCAACCATTAGCTAACTTCTAGGTTGAGCACTCCTTGATTTGACTGGTTGCACTGGTGCAATTACTGTATATGGTGTAATTGAGGCTTGCACACATGGTTGTGCTACTATCACACCCTTTGAAGGTCCTACAACTACAATGGGAGTTGCTACCAACACTTTAGTTTGTCCACTAGCCTTCATCTCTAGTGCAATACCTTTAATCACATTAAAGGCTTCCCTTGTCATGCTTGATTCCTTAAGAATGGAATCTATCTCTTTCTCAAACTTTTGCTTGCTTTATTTTTTGTATAGTTATGAATAAACTATTCTCATCTTTTCCTCATATTTACCCCATCTAGGTCACTCTGCATTCTTCTTAGATTGATGAATAATCTATGCATACCCTTCTATAATCTCTACACTACTCTCATATCCCATAGGTTCTATAAATTTAACTATGGGAATTACTGCTTCCATGTAGGTGTTGTTAGTTTCCACCATGAAGCATATCTCTTCCTTGTACTTCTCTACCATAGAGGGAGGTATCTTATACCTCTGTTTCATCTCAAACTAAAAGTTCATCATTCTGTCAATGTCATCATCTCTAACATTTTCTAGTTTAGACCTATAGCATTGAGTCACCAACTTCATTGTGTACTCACTACTATCCCACCTTATCAGTCTAGGAAACTTCCTTATAGCATAAAAGAATAAATGAGTCAATAAGGAATCAAATCTACATTCTTTATTTTCGTAATCTTTGAAATGTTGTCCAACAGTTGCAATCTGATAATTTTGCACAAATTCAGCATTTGTTTCTTGCATAGCCATTACATAAGCTGCATGCAAAAATCCATCTAGTACTAAATTTACCCTTGATCCATGGTTCAACTTTTACCTTAATAGCTTGGTTAACAACTTTACTCCTCTGTCCTAAATGGAGTTTACCTTCATGTTTCTTTTGTCAAGCTTTGTATTTAGGTTTCTCTCAACCGTCTTCTTGACATTTTTCTCATTAACAAGATTGCAACCTTTATTACTCAATCATGTCACCTTGTGAATTAGGTCATTTTCAATAACAATCTTCTAATCTCCTATCCAAAACATATCATCATGTACCATACTCACAATGATTCGGGTCCAATTGTGATTGTCAAACTTCGTATAAAAAATATACTTCACTAGATTCAAATTCTCTAGGTGCGCATACTCAAACTTTAAGGATAAGTCACTATTACACATCTTTCCCAAGTCCTCATGAGTCTCTTCATCACCTATGCTCTCAATCTTATAGTGAATATAATTTCTTACATCCTAGACATGCAACACATTTTTTGAAACTTGAAAAAATGCACCCAACAGATCATCCAATAAATAAATAAATAGATGACTCATATCATAGTCTTTCACTTACATCATACACATTCTGACTTTCCATTCAAATTGTAACTAAAAGTACCGGAAAAGCTAGATTCAAGCTTCACAAAATACCTTTAAAACATGATTTAGGGCTTCTAAAACTTTCTGCTTCTTAAACTTTACTTCACACTTCAATTTGGTGTCAAATCACTCTTCAATTCACTCAAGACACTTTGCATGAATAAATGGTAATAAAATATTTCTTGTGATCCTTAAATCATTTCAAATTGCACTGCGAATTAAACACATATCTACTACAAATTCAAATACTATCTCTGTATACTAGTAACCTTGATTTCTTAGTTCCCACTTACTATGATCATATCAAGACTTGCACACTTGACCATAGCCTTCTCTCTATGTCCTTAACCTCTTGTTAACTGTGTAACTTCCAACTCTCTCTCTAACATCAATTCTGGTCAACTGATTCCCTACCACAATTAAAACTTCTTAATTTAGGTAGGATGAGTCACAAACAATCTGTGACTTCAATGTCTTATTAGGTACATCAAAGAATTGTTCCTCCAAGACTATATAAGAACTTTCTAGATCTTTAGTTGTAAAAAATTCTTCCTTGAATTCATCAACATGTTCCTTAATTGCTTCCTTCTAACTATTGTCATTGTCATTAACATTCCTTCTCTCATTTCTGATGTTGTTCCTTCTATTATTTAGATTTTTGTTAATGTCCCTTCTATCCATTCTATAATATCTTTCCATGTGTCTAAAGTTATTACATAATTGACATACATGTGCATTTCTCCTCTGATTAGTTCCATTCTAATTCTCTAGTGCTCTACAAGTTCTTACAATGTGTCTAGGGTTGTTACACTTGTAACAGATGAACTAGTTCTTCTCTCCATTAGATGTCTCTCCATCATTGGATCTATTATGTGATCTTCCTCTTTCATTTCCTATAGGGTTAGTATTCCTAGACATTCTACTATTTTTATTATTACCATCAAACTTAGGTTTCTTACATTCTACTACCTTATGTCCATAACCATGACAATTATAACAATAGAAATTAGTAATGGGCTTAAAAGGATTACCTATGCAATTTATTTTCATGTGTCCAACTCTATTACACATGAAGAATCTATCTTTGAACTCATGTCTTATTTCCTTGAGTGGTTTATCTTGCTTAGGTTTATCAACTTTCTTTGTTTTCTTAGGTTCATCAGTTTTAGGTGACAAATCAATTAACTCAACTTCCTTTGATACTTCAGTAGATGTACTTGATTCTACCTTACTCAGATTAGATTCCTTAGGGGATTCAATAACTAGATCTGGTTCTCTTCTATTTTCAACTTTCTTGGCTGATTTATCTCCAATCAGATATCCAAGTCCTCTCTTGTCATAAGAAGGTCTCTGATGAAATATCTACCAATCTATCTTTTCACTACTGGAATAAAGTTTCTCTATTTGTTTCTTAGCTTGTGTCAATTGTCCTTTCATAATAATGTTGTACTTCTCTAACTCAACATGTTCAATCTTGATAGTATCTAGTTCAGATGTAACTTGACTTAACTAAGATCTAAGATCTACAATCTTAGTTTTCAATTCTGGTTCATTCTTGTTACCATTTCTCTCAAGACTCAACTTAAGTTCAATGATTTTCAGTTCATATTTCAATATCTCATTTTCCTTCTAAAGATCTCCTACTACATCATTATCACTAGTCTACATAATTGATTCCTTGCCAGTTTCTAAATCATTAATCTTGTCTTTTAACTTGCCAATGAAAAATTTTGTATCTTCATATCTATCTTTCAGGTTATCACTTTTGTCAGTAAGAAGATCAATATTCTCAAGATCTTCTTCAAGGTTTTTCTTCAACTATTACATATCTTTAGGGATCTTACCTAAGCTATTACATTAGCTATGCTCTGATACCAATTATTAGTAATTGATAATACTGAGGGGGGGGGGGGGGGCGTGAGTCAATATTGTACAAACTTTTGCTCATAGCTGAATATTGTTAATTACTTTATAACTTGCATATAAAAGTGAACCAACAATGTTGAATAGTAAACATAACCATGTACATAGATAACTCATACTGCCATTATTTGTTAACTAGGGAAATCTTGGCCAAGGGAAAACTCGGTGGGGATGATACCCACTAAATGATTCACTAAACGATAGGATCCTATTAAGGATATTGACCCTGTTAGGAGTTTGTGAAGTGCATATAGTGTCTTGAGTCCTTATTAGGAGGCTAGAATTTGGTAGAAGCCTCAACCCTATTAGGAGTTTCTTGAACAAATACAATATATGCAAGAAGAGCCCACTTCCATAACATGTAATTATACAATTCTATTCTTCACAAGAATAGGTATACATACAATACTTGTTGTATGCTATACTTTTCACTTGTTTTTATCATACATCAAAATTTGTATCACACAACACTTTCTCGTCTATCATAGATAGCACACTTATCCTTGCAAGATAAGATGTTTACTTATACCTCACATATTTACAAACTATGCTTAGTCGACCTTCATGTGTTCACACGCTTGACATAATATAAAGAGCTTATAGATTAATATCCACATAGTTGGTTCATCATAATTTTGTAATTGTTTTGTAGCCAATATAACTCCTAAGGCCATACAATCCAATTCTTTGCTATGCTCTGTTCTACACTATTGAATACCTGCACTAGTATTTTAACCATATCTCATGCCATACTATTCGTACACACTTGCACACTAGTACACATCATTATGATACTGTAATGAAGCTTCCCTCAACTATGCATGAGTTAACTCTCTATGAGTCATCCATACACTTAACATCTATTCATTGTGATACTATAAACTGTTTAACACTTAGATAATTTTCTAACTCTAAATGCATAAATGAAATGCTGAATGTATGTTGCAATAAATTACAACCATCAAGACATCTATAGAACCACATTGCCAATAGTCCTTTATCCCATGTGTCTCCCTTGTGGAACCTATGTGGATGCCACATAGATGCCACCTCCTCAAGATCTCCCTCAAGCCTATAAATATAGCCCTTGTCTCAAGCATTTTTCATCCCCCTCCATTGCATTCTTATCATACTGGTATGATTTTAGAGCTTTTAGAGATTTTGCTAATCCTTTGGTAGTTGTTCAATTTCTTGCATGGATCTTGCATTCTCACGATACCTTTTGGTCTGCCTCACAATAGGTGTATAATAATCATGCTCAAGGGCATACTTAGGAATAGTATATTCAATCTAAGGATTATTTTCCCCCACCATGAGGTGTATTTAATCTTGTCAACCCAGGGATGTATACTTGAAATGGTCAACATAGTATGTGCACTAGGTCTCTTAATGAGTCATTATGCTTATGCTATAGGAAAGTAAAATGCAAGGAAAGAACCTATAGTAGTGTTGTAGGAAACTAACACACTTAACTAGAAAAAATACTAGAAATGTAATAAAATGTTAACATCTATTCCAACTCAGTTCATCTACTATAACTGTTCTTATAGATGTTAGTAGGAATATTCACAAAGTATGATGCTACAAGAAGGAACTTACAACTTCTACTTTGCAAAACTAAGAATGCTAAGGAAAAAAAATCTACACTACTCTAATCTAATCCACCTCCCAAGTGGGCCCCCTTGGTTGGCTTCTACTAATCTATTAGCACAAAATGTAAACCAAGAACTATTCCATTACGTTTCAAAAATTCATTACATGGGAACAATACATAGAACTGTAAAAACAACTCACTGCAAAAGTTAACAGTTTCTTGTCATAAACTTCCTTCTTCTAACTAACCTAACACAATTGGTTTGATCTCTATAAATAGAAGATCAAAATTTATTCCAAAATAGAAAAGCGAACAACCTAGCTATAAATCTGTAGGAGAGAAAGAAGGAAAGATAACAACTCGAGGTGGGAATAAAAGATAACGACTCAAGGTAGGAATAATAAAGTTGGGACAACTGCTTTCAGATAATAACAAATGCATAAAATATAGAAAATCTTCATAGTTCCTTCATACTTTCAGCCGTGTCCTTTGGTACCACTATGACTTTTCCACCATGGCTAAACCTCAATGTCTTTCTCCTTGAATGCTATTGACTGTCTTCAACATTCATCTTGAATTCTTCCAATCATCTTCAGCTTCATTACTAACAGGTTAGTTATAATGTAGAGATATTTGTAAATAAGCATTATCAAATTAAATTCAAATATTAGGACACACATTCTAATGATTATATGAAATATTGCATTATATATATGATATTAGCAAAAGATGACATACTATCTACCCATAGGTTAATCATTGGTTTAGGTAACCATAAGTTCACAAATGTCTTGATGAAAATAAAACAAAGTATTAACAAAGTGTTTAAAACTATCATGAAATAGAGGAAATAATCAGCCTCATCATCAACCCCCTGGTAAATTAATACTTGTCCTCAAGCATTGCATTTCCTAGTCAATGACCTAAATTCCCCAAATTTAGTCATTCCTTTCCTACTGCTCTTGAAGGTATAATAGAATCCTCGTGTTCTTTCCCAAACTTCCCTTCTGTTGTCTTCCTATAGCTTATCGAGTCTATCAGCATTAATGTCATATAAAGGCCACATGAGCATTGGAGGTTGCATAGTGAGTGGGCACCATAGTTCTGGCCTAGCCTATTTCCTTAACTCTATATACTTTGAAGCTCAGTGAAGGGCAGCCTCCAAATTGATGGGACTATGTGGCTCTAACCTTTTAAGTGACTCATGTAATCTGGCCCATCTACTTCTAACACTAGCCATGGCTCTCTGGAAGGAAAAGTAGGGTAAGTTCTCATAATTAGCATAGGCCTTGGTTCTAGTAGCTAAGATTATATCCCTTACTCCCTTGTTCTTATCCTCATAAGTTAATCTAAACCAATCCCTAAGAACTTCTTTTGGTTTACTACTCTTAGCTCTTAATGGTAGGGGCTCTATCCTTTCCTCGTCTTTGTAATTATTTAGTTTCCTATCATAGTTTGCTTCATTAGACATCCATGACATAAAAGATCTCAGATGTATATCCCCTATATAGAGTAAAGGATTCCATTGGCTTTGTGAAGGGATAGTAAAATTGTGCACATATAATTCATAGAGAAAATTTTGCTACCAAGATGGTAGAGTCTAGTATAAACCATAAAATTCCTAGGCCAATTTAAATTCTGCATTTATATTATTAAGGGTTAAAATAAGTTGGAATAAAAGAAATTTTTCCTTTAAACACACAATATAAATTTGAGGTGGCGGCCTACAAGCAAGTGTTTGATCAACCAATTTGAGGGCATGATCCATTCTTTATTTTTGATTTGCTAATTGATACTTCAAATCTACAATTTCTTCACCTTGGGATGCTATGAATTTATTCATCTTTTTCCTCTCCTCTTCCCATAAGGCCACAACAAACTTATGTTGTCCAAACAACTAGAAAAGGAGTTTCTAGAGGGTAATGGAACCACTATCTTGTTCATAATTTATTTCCCTCTTTCTCTATTCCCTCCATAACAAGTCTACAAAACCAATAAACCATGTTTATTTATAGGGAACTAGGTTGGTGTTTGGATAAACTTTCTTGAGAACTATTTTATCTTTACTTCTTGAAGTACCTAGTTGGCCTATTGGGGTATCACTTTGATTTTCATTGTCTTCAACCCTACATTCCTCATTAGGGTTTTTAGGAATGTTTGCAGTTTTATGGTGAGGAGGAGAGTTATCATTAACAATTTGTACTAGGGATTCTTTAGTAGATGGCTTGGACGAAGTGGATTCTTTAGAAATTTTCCCTCTCATTCTAGGTCTTCTTCTTATGGGGGTTTCTTCTAGTATCACAGCCTTCTACCTACTTCTTCCTTTCTGTGTCTCCACTATAGGAGTGACTACTGCAAGACCCTTCTTAGTTCTCTTTTGCCTCATGATTGTAGGGTTTGGCTCTTCTTTTACCAGAACAAAGATTTCTTCTTGCAATTTTTGTTTTCTCTTTGTTTGGCTAGAGGTAGGTTTCTGAGTGTCTTGAATAGGTAAAGACACATTTTCTTGCACATTCTCAATTTCAACATTTTGAGTGCTTTGATCAATAGGTTCATTGGTGGGAACTACATTCTCTTCATTGGGTTGTTCATTAAGGGCAACCTGGGGTTGTAGGGTTTTGGCTTGGACAAATTCTACCCATGACATGGAAGAGACATCCCTAAGTGATTTTTCTATGAGTAATTTAATTAGGGCATGATGGGTGACAAAATTTTCTTTCCCCTTTTGAGTTTCTTTAGCACTAATACACAACATATTGTACAATAAATTGAGAACATTTACTAGATAATTATGCTTTATACAACTGAGCAATTTAAAATGATGTGCATGTAAATATGAAAATCTTCCTTCACATGTAAGGTACCTAATAATGTGCATGGCTAGCTCATTGTAGGGAAGCATAAGAGACGTCCTTTTGCAACCTTGCTTGGTAATATCCAACTGAGGATTGATTGGTATGACAAACTGAGCCCTGGCTAATCTTGCATCATGCATATTGGGATAATGTTCTCCTATTGCTAGTAACCAGGTTGCTTCTACTATACGCTCTTCTATAGCAATCAATTGTCCTTGTGAATTATGTGGCTACTTCTTCATCTAATGTAGTTAAACTTAAGAAATACCCTAACCAGCTACACACATTAAATCTCCTCACTACCTCTCATCTGAGAGAAAAACAATATGCTCCACTAGTTTTTGTTGTTGCAATTGTCCACCCATTTCTGCTTAACACTTTCACTATCTGCACTACTTGCACTATTTCCCCCTTATTAATTCAGGCTTCTTTTGTTATTGTTTCATGGACCCATTTTCACATATTTAATAGGTAATTAATGTCATAACGATTCATTATGAGCAATAATATGGCCTTAATGAGAATAGATCATGGACATGTGAAAATTGTCCAAAAATAGGATTCATATCACTTCAAATTTAAATACAAGTGACATCACAGTCTGACAATAAAATCATTGAAGAATAAGGGGTATGACACCTAGACACTTGTGTACTTATGACAATTGAATTCCATCAATAAAGAAAGTGTGAAGATTTGAAAAAATCTTTACAAATAAATAGCAATGTCATTGGATTTTAGTAACCTCCCTCCCCCTTACGAAATATGGACAAGTGTCAACACTTGTCAAACTTAGTACAGGGTATGGAACTAACATAACGACACCATAATATAAAGAATGTAGTATTAGATATAAGTAATGAAATCTACGTACTATAAATGAATAATAATTTGAAAAGCTTATACCTAATAATTGATCATCACAAATACCCAAAGGTGATGGAAGATACATCAGCAGTGATAGTATCCATTAGAAAAATTGTGGTGTTTATTGAAAACATTAGAAAGTGATGACATCGAAGGTGGATGGATGGAAGGTAAAGAAATGAGATGAGGTGGATGGGTGGAAGATAAAGAAATGAGATGAGATGAGAAAGTGAATGGAAAAATTTGGAACTTTATGTGGGTATAAAGTTTTTATTATGAGCATGCACAAAGAAATTAGTGTTGAAGAGTTGCAAGCAGAAGGTTAGCACCTTCGATTGCAGGAAGAGTTACCTAGTGTATATTTGAATTTGGCCATTGAAACTATTGTAGGAAGTCCTCTTTTGTTTGTGGTCATTTATATAACTTGAGTCTATGACCATTGACTAACTATTTAAAAGGCACTAGATCAATGGTATTTAATTGGATAGCTCCATTTTCAAAGATGTGATTAATTTCATATGGACCCAGTCATCTTGTCTACAACTTGCCTGGCATATCTTTGAATCTAGAATCATATAGGAGTGCTCAGTCACCAACTTGAAATTTTTTATTGCTAACATGGGAGTCATGTCATTGCTTCCTTTGTTTTTGTATAATTTTAATACACTCCAGAGTAGCTTTGCGCATTTCATTCAAAGAGTTAATATGTAGAAGACATTCTCTCTGTGCTACAAGAAGTTCAATGTCCAACTCCAATGCAGTATTTTAAGTTTTATGTTCAAATTCAATGGGGAGCATTGCTATTTTCTCATATAGTAGCTCAAATGGTATGAATCCTGTAGTAGTCTTCCATGTTGTTTTGTAGGCCCAAACAACTTTTGGTAATCTACTATTCCAATCCTTATGGTGCAAATGAACTATTTTTGTTAGGATGTTCTCTATCTCCTGATTTGTGATTTCTACTTGTCCATTAGCTTGAGGGTGATAGAGATTTTATTTCTAGTGCTTGATTTTATATTGTTTCATCAGTTTAGAGATCATTTTAGAAGTAAATTGTGCACCTTGGTCAGTGACTAGTTCTTTGGGTACACCATAGCGAGTAAAAATTTCTTCATACAAAAATTCTACAACTTTGTGATTAGGAGCATGCTTCATGGCTTTGACTTCAACCCATTTTGTTAGGTAATCAACGCACACAAAAATATATGATTTCCTATTGGATGGAGGACCAATTGGACCAATGAAGTCCATGCCCCATTTTTCAAATGGTGTTAACACCATTTTTGGGTTGAGAGGCATTTCATCTATTCTTATTGGGTGACCCATCCTTTGACACTTATCACACTTCTGTGTATAGTTGGCTACATCTTTGTGAAGTGTAGGCCAATAGTAACCTATTGTTAAAATTTTCAAAATTGTTCATTTTGTTGCAAAGTGCCCTCTACATGGTTCATTGTGACATGCATGTAGAATGTCATATGTCTCATCTTCTCTCACACATCTTCTCATAACTTGATTAGGTCTAGTGTAAAACAAAAGATTATCTATCCAAGAGAAATGTAAACTTTTCTCTACAAGAAACTTCTTTTCCTTGTAAGAAAAATGTTCTGGCATTTTATTAGATGCAATGTAATTAGCAATATCTACATACCATGGAGTTTGAACAACAATATGAAACAAATGCTCATCTGAAAATGCATCATCTATCAAAGTTGTGTCATTCTTATCATGACGAATTATTGATAAATAATCAGCTACCACATTGGCTTTTCTAGGCTTATCAATGATAGTTATATCAAATTCTTGCAACAAGAGTAACCATCTTGCTAACCTACCTGCTATAGTAGGTTTGTTCATGAGATATTTAATTGTTGCATGATTAGTATGAAAAAATATGGGATAGCTAGTGATGTAGTGCCAGAATTTGTTCAAGGCATAAACTACTACTAACAATTCATTTTCAGTCACTATGTAGTTTAATTCTAGTCCATGAAGGCTCTTACTAATATAATATATTGCATTTTCAAGATTTTGAGATTGTTGTCCTAGAACTGCACCTATGGCATAGTCAGAAGCATCTGTATATATGTGAAAAGGAAAATTCTAGTTAGGGCCTTGTAAAACTAGAGCTATAGTGAGGAGTTTCTTAAGCTTTAGGAAGGCTTCATTACATTCGAGTGTCCAACTGAACTCAATTTCCTTGGTCAATAATTTATAAAGGGACTAGCTATTTTGCTAAAATCTCTTATGAAACACCTATAATATCTAGCATGACCTAGAAAAGATTTGACATCTTTCAATTTTGTAGGCATGGGCAATGCTTGAATTACCTCTATCTTAGCTGAATCCACTTGTATTCCTAGAACTAATATGAAATGACCAAGTACCATACCTTCTTGCATGAGCATGAAACATTTTTCACTATTAAGTGCTAGATTATGTTCTTGACACCTTATCAAAACTTTTTCAAGATTCATCATTGCTTCCTCAAAGGTGACTCCAAATGTTGTGTAATCATCCATATATATTTCCATGCAATCATGTGATATATCAACAAAGATGCTAATAATAGCTTGTTAAAATGTTGCAGGAGCATTACATAGACTCAATGAAAAAATAGAGTATGCAAAAGTACCCCATGGGCATGTGAATGTGGTTTTGTCTTGGTCTTCAAGAGCAATACTAATTTCATTGTAACCATGATACCCATCTAGAAAAGAGAAATACTTCTTGCTAGCTAGAGTGTCTAGAATTTGATCTATAAATGGTAAAGGAAAGTGATCCTTTTTGGTGGCCTTTTTTAATTCTCTGTAATCTAGAAAATTTCTCCATTTTCCTCTCTTTTTTGGGCACTATGACCAGGGGTGACACCCATTTACTATCAAATATACTATAAATAAAACCAACATCAAGCAGTTTTTGTAATTTAGTTTTAACTATTTCTTAAAGCCTTGGATTTATCCTTCTCTAGGGTTGATGGAGTGGTAGACATCCTTCATTGATGTATATCCAATGAGTACACAATGTAGGACTCAACCCTTTCATATCACCATAGTCCCATGTAAAGGCCTTTTCATGCCTTTGAAGAAACTTTGTTAATTGTTTCATTTGTGTGGGTGTTAATTTGGGATTAGCATGGAGATTATGACCTTTGGACAGTTCAACAATAGTGGTAGACTCTATCATAGTAGCTTCAGAGATTGGACTTGATTCTAATTGACACTGTAAGAGTTGATGAAGAATGTTAGGTTCTTTGAGTAGAGTACAATTTTCATCACACTCCTCATATGTGGTTAATTCCAACATAGAACTTTTAGATACATCTTTTTCTACCACATAACTATTAATAAGAATACTTTGAAGTACCAAATCTTCCTCCTACAACTTTAGAAAGGATTTTCTATTTAACATCATGAGCTGTGCTATATAATTTAACTCTTCTTCTTCATCCCCTAAATTTGGCCAAATAGATGTGGTTAGATCTGGTAATGGTTGTGCTAGAGAATATAAGTCAAATTTCTTTGTTGTCTGTCCATTGGATATGGTCATATTCCCTAACCTACAACTTATATTTTCATCTATTGTAGCTAACCATGGTTGACCTAGGATGACATGGTAACTAGATAGATTAACTTTGGGGGACAGAATCATGAAGTCTGTAGGATACTCTAGAGAATCTAAGGTTACAACTATGTTTTCTATCATCCCATCAAGGGTGACAGTAGAACTATTTTCAAGTTGTAGAATTTCTAGAGTAGCCCTTAATCCTTCTATTTTCAACTTCTTCATGGTATCCTTGGTCATGACATATATAACAACACCAAGATCTATTAAAGCATTTTTAATAGACTGACCATTTATACTGACATCCACAACTAGACTACTTGGATCAGAATATTTTGGGGTGATCAATTTTCCTAACATAATGTTAGCCAATTGTCCTACAACATGAACTATGGTAGGGTCTTTTTTCTTCCTCCCGAGCTTCTTCAAGCAGGCATCTCTAATGGCTTTTCCATAAATTGGAACATCTTTAATAGATTGGAATAGGGGTATTTGGACATGCATTTTCTTCAACTGATCAACAATATCAAAAGGTTGTTCCTCTGTTTGTACATGTTTACTTTGTATAAGCTTTTCTAGAAAAGGAGGTTCCACTGTTTATTGAGCTTGGGCTGAGATAGTAACATTAGTTGGGTCAACCTCTTTACATTGGTTGGGTCAACCTCTTTAGAGACTAAGGGTTCTGATGCTATAGGAGTATTTGGTATTTCAGTTATAAGAGGCAGTTTAGGTGCTAGTAAAGTTGTACTAGATCTCAATGTATATCTACAACACTCAGAGCATAAGCAGGACATTGTTGAGCATCAATAACATACATGGGTTGTTGTGGCTATTGGCTATTTGGATTTGGTTAAGGTTGTGTAGATAACTATGTCTACTTTTGAGGTCTAGGATTTGTAGGTGGTGGCTTTAGAGCAGGTTATTGAACTGGGGGTGGTCATTATGGAGTACTGGTATTTGGGTTAGGCCACTATTGAGGTCCCCTCCATTGGTTTTTCTAGTTTTTCTAGTAGTTCTGTTGGTTTTACCATTGGTTATTCTATTGGTTCTACCATTGGTTATTCTTGTTGGTTAGGCTAGGATTATTGGGAATTCTGAGGCCATTGGGTTGTTGTGAATAGTTTTTCCCAGCATTATTCTAATTAGGTTGATGATATTGTGGAGGACCTTGGAGACTATGGTTTTGCCATTGATTACCATATGAATTTGAATTTTGCAAAGGGTCCTAAATAATACCTTGACATGGGGCCCATGGATGACATTGAGCAACAAAAAATACTTGTTCATCATCTCCATCTATCTTAAGATACTCAGTGGGAAGATGTTGGGTCTCCACACTTGCAACCAGTTTGCATTGGCAATCCTTCTTTTGCTTTTGGAAATGAGGGCAATATTTATATAGTTGTAATTCAGCTTCTGCATGCTTCTTCTTGGCAGTCATTATGTCAAGATGTGTAGCAAAAACATTTATAATATCCTACTTGAAATTTGACAATAAGTTAGATATCTCAAGCTTTGAAATACCTTGACCAATTCCTTTAGTGACTATGGAACAAGGTCTGCAGCCTTTCTTCATAGTTGACCTTGAATAGTTTTGACAGATCTTCTTGAGGTCATCCCAAGAAGCTTGATATACATCACCACTAGCCATCAGGTCTAATGCTTCTAGTCAATTATCATTCACACCTCTTAGAAAGACTAGCTTTTGTGAACCCGCAAACAACACATGATGAGGGTTCTTCTGCAGTGTATACAAGAAATGTGAAACATAATCTTTCAATGTTTCTACCTCCTTTTATGATATCTTGAAGACATCATCTCCTCTTGAACCAACTACTTTGTAATACTCCTTATATTTATCCAAAAACAGAGTTTGCATTTCATCCCAAGTTCTTGCTACATTGGCTCCTAAGCCCATGAACCATCATAAAGCTAACTCTAGCATACCATAAAGAAACCTAACCTTTTTGAAATACCATGTGAAAATTAGAAAAAAAAAGTGTTTTTGATGCTTAGGGTTTTTGAAAATTTGTCATTACTCATAAAAAATTCACTAATATTTGTTTCCCTAGTGTCATTTGTGTCATAGGTCTCAAAATGGTTGGTTTACAATGTTCATATTTTCAAAATATGCATGGGAAGTCATTTTATAAGCCCTAGATACCTTTTTTTTTAAAAACCCTTTATTACATGGTTTTCACTCAGTATTTTATTATTTTTATTGAAACCAATTAACCTAGCATGTAATTCCTGGCGAGGTGCTAGCACATGGACTTGGTGGGGTCAGCCATTTTCACGAGTTGCTAGACACTACTGAGTTGGATAAGGAACCAAATGTTTTGCCCTAATTTGCTAAAGATGTAGAATATAAACCAAAGTGGATGTTGAGTTGGATCAGTAGGCTTGATATTTTTGAAGTAAACATAGTGATAGCTAGGTTCATTCAAGATTGTTGATCAAATGATGATCGATGATCATCGCTTCTATAGATTTTGAAGATGATCAAAATTTAGCTAAAGTGGGGAAGTGAGGTAATGACATGTGTATTAGTGGGCCCAGAATAAAGGTGATGACAATAGTTAAGTTTTTTTATAATTATCACAAGGTCATAAGTGTTTAAAGGTGACCTAGAGTTTTGCTAAATTATGGTTAAGGTTGCAAAGTGGAAAAAACATGTAATTGCACTTTCACATGGTTAAGCAATGGATTAAGAATTTAAGTTGCAAGGTTGTGATTAGTATATGATAGTCAAAGTCTAGGCTATCACAACATCATTAACAATTAAGAGTAACTTCTATTTTTAGTTTCAAAGGAGTTGTCTTGTTGATAAAAACATTTGAGCTTAAATAGTTATTGCTCCATCAAAAGGTAGTTAGATAAAACTTAAAGGAAGAGTTGCAAGGATGTGAAAGATAGTAGTGGTTATCTTTCAAGTTTATTGCATGTTGATAGGTGGTTAAGAGAAACCTAGGTTTTAAGTTGCGAAGTGGTGAAAGCCTAAAATCACATAATTGCAAGGTTTAACTTAACTATGGTTAAAGTTCTATGGTTGTGAAGAATTATTTATCATATTGTTACAAGTTGGAAAACATAGAAGGGATTTTAAGTTGTGAATGCACAAATAGTGATCAATGTGGTTAAATTTTGAGTCATTGCATCTTCGCATAGGGTTAAGGATAACCTAAAGTCTGAGTTGTGAAATGATGAAGTACTCTGATCACATGTTCACAAGGGTTAATTGTTGAGTTAAATATTAAGTTGCAAGCTTGCACAATGGATTTAGGGTAGTTAATGTTCAATGCTATCACATCATCATAGCTTAGGCATAATAGTTAGGAATAGGGGTGGCAAAGCTTTGATAGCTAAGGATAAGCCTTTTCACATGGTCACAGTCAATAATAGTGTTAAGGGATTAACTACAGCAAAGGCATGATCATGGTTAGTGTGTAGTGGTTTGCAACATCATAGGTCAATATGGTCAAAAAGCACATTTAGTTGTGAGACAACACTAATGGAGAAAGGAATCAAGTTAAAGGGCTTTCACATGGTCGTAAGGCAAACTAGTGGTTAGTAAACCATGTTCTGATAGTATGAAAATAAGGAATTTCCTGGTCACAAAACTTAATCTGTGGTCAAGATAATTATGTGCAACAAAAGAAAAGGTGGTTTGTTGCAGGGTCACTTGAGTTAAGTGTGCTCATGAGTTATGGCCATGAAGTTGTGAGAGGGTGTCAAGGTGATGAGTCCAACCTATTAGATGGTGCACATAGCTCTTTTTGGAAAGTGAGCTATAGATTTGATTGAAGTGGGTGAAAATATAGGTTTTATTTACTCAAACCATGGAGTAGGAGAAAAAATAGTGCCAAGAGTGATGAACATTGATGCTTAATCTATGTAGCCATGATGCTGATCCTATTTTAAGGTAGAGTAAGGCAAATTTTTGCAATTCTATGTTTCATTAATAATGAGCATTTTTTGATCATCTACAACCACTTCTTGGTGTTTCCCATGCTTGATAAATACAAAATATGTCTTTCTGTAGTGATCATTATCCATCTACTCTCCAAAGAATTCATATCCATTTCTTTCTATCGCTTCTAGGGTGAATTTGTATGCAAAAAATTTGATTCTTTTCAAACAAGGTTTTCCATCATTTCAATGAGATATATTTGCAAGTTTGTTGTGCCAATAATGATGAGATTTGATTTTTGGTTCAGGACAAAAGAGATAAGTTCTACAATAATAGGTGGGATAGTTTCAAGTGGACACATGGTAGCATTAGGTCTGATCTAAGAATTCTTCCTATCTATTTATTCTCTTCTTCTCTCATTTGTAAGGGTTCCAATTCTTGGATATTTTTCACTACTATGATACCACAAGGATGCTTCCAGTTTGGTTGAAATTTCTTTCATGGCTATGATACCATAGGTGGGTTCCAGTTCTTGTATATATTTTCACCACTGTGATACTACAAGGATGGCTCCAATTTTGTTGAAATTTCTTTCACAACTGTGATACCATAGGTGGGTTCCGATTATTTTGATTATTTTCATTACTATGATATCACAAGGATGGTTCCATTTTGAAAGTTTTCCATGATTGTAATTTCATATTTTTTAGCATTTTTCTCTATTATGAACATCAATTGTAATTTATTTTGAGCAATTATATAATAAAGTCATCTTTTGTGTATTTTCTAAGTTTTTTCATACATTTGATGTATTGATTTCAAGGAAATGAATACAAGGCTTTGTTGAAATTTTCAATCTAAACCTTGTCTCCTCTTTATGGGTTTGTAACTTTCTATGATATATGTACAAGGTGCATACTGTCTAGTTACAGCTTGGCTTTGAAGTTGTATACCATTGTGTATTTTGTTGTTGGGTCAAGCACTTGAGTAAACTTCTTGATATGTAATTGACAAAATTGTAGGGATCATGAGAGGATTTGATAAGTATGAGTTTCATTTTGAAGATAGATGAATGTTTGCAAGGTGAATGGATAGATTTGATATCTGGGTATATGAGTATATTTTAGCTATCCTTATATATGTTCTGAATTATTTAATGCCCAATAGATAAGGGATTGATCAGCTTGGAGATTACATGTTTTTCTTGTTCATACCTTGGTTTTGCTGATAATCAACATCATTAATGAAAGTCTTTTCCTTTTTATGTTGAAGAGCGAAAAATATTTACCCTCACTTATCTTGTCAAGTTCATAGGTCATGTTATTAGATATTTAATGTCTATGTTGTTTTCATAACTATAGAATATTTAGGGGTTTTATCTTCTATATAGATTTAGTTGTATGCTTTTGAAACTGATACCATATAAAAGAATCTGAGGTTCACTTGCCTAGGTTTTGTAGAGCTTGAAGAGGAAGAAGGAGTATAGCCTTATAGTTGGCCTTGGTTTCTAAATAGATATATTGAACATGGAAATTAGCTACCCCTAGATGTATTTGTTCCCATCACTATGTTATTCAAAAACTATTAATTTAGGAGCCAACATACTGAGCTGTTTTGTTGCAGGAAGGAGGAGTTATTTGGAGGATCTTCGAATTAGGAAAAAATTAAGATACATGCCTTAATCAATTATCATTTAATGAATGTTGCAATAAGTTAAAAAATATAAATACACTCTTGAAGACTTAAGGTTAAAAACAATTACACCAAAATCTTCAATGCCTTAAAATTTGACAAACATTCCATTTGAATGCATGTAATTAGTAATCAAAACACACTCTTGAATTCCTTAAGAGAATTAATAAACTCTTCATTGCAATGGATATTTAGATACGCAAACAACACACTCTTGAATGCCTAAAGATAAAATAAGAATGTGATGAAATATTTCAGTTTGGGTTTAAAACATTTCCATCAAATCTTGAATGGCTAAGGGACAAAGAACATTGCTATGAAAAATTTGGACTTGGTGCTTAAAATGAATATAATCAAACTTTATTTACTTAAAGTAACTCTCTCTTATCCCTATCAATTTTATTATGTTAACCAATGATCAATTTATTTGTTAGTCTCAGAATGATTTTGACATTTGAGTGCGAACAAAACTTAACTACTTTCTACATTGAAGCCAAGTACACTATATTTTCCAAGCCATAGCTTGTGCCGAGTCAAGAAATCCATCAAGTGCCGAGTAACATTCAGGTGTCGAGTGAAGATCAAGTGTCGAGTGACTTCAGGTGCTGAGCATGATACAAGTGCCGAGTAATATTTAGGTTGTGATGTGAATATCAGGATTTAACTGTGTGATTTTTGAGTCAAACTCGATGACCCATGCTTCATGAGTAGTGATTCAACATGAATCCATCTCTCACGAGAATAAATCCTGATATTCACATCACAATTTGACTAGCTGTGGAAATCATCTCCTACTTAATATTTAGGTGCTGAGTCATAGATGATTTCAAGCATCAGGAATTAGTAAGTGCTGAGTAACATAGAAATGCACATACGAGTTTGTAACTTCACTGATTCAGATGTAAACCATTTTCATGGCCGACATATGACGAGTCTCGAAGGATTTAAGTGATAAGATCAAATCTTTTCTATTTCTTATGCAATCTACATGTAGCCAATAAGAAAAATGGAGAAGGCATGCAACCAATAATATAAGTGCAAGGAATGAGCGAAAAATAGAGATTCAATATGGATCATAGATCCATGTCTAACCCTAAGTCTTCGAATGTCTTTATAAGGAAGATGAAATCTCATTGAATCAAGTAGATGGATGAAGGAGTGAATGAAAACTCTAGTGGAGTTCAAAGTGAAGAGTAAAAGACTTAGAGGAAGAGAGCAGCAGCATAATATTTAGTTGATCAAAACTAAGCAAGGAATATGAACAGACATCAGATCAGAGGAAGCAGATCAAGTGCCTGAATTCAGCAATCAAGAATTGTAAGCTATCAGGTTTATTGTACCTAATACTCTCTAGCAATTGTATTAGAAAGGAAACCCTATGGTGATAGGTTAGTTTAACAACTATTTTGAAGATCCTTTAACAAGGTAACACTTCATGTAAAGTGTTTGTAAATCCTTTAACCAAGTCACTATTGATATAGTGTAAAGCCTTTAACAGGGCAAGCCTTTAATAGGGCAGGCCTTTAACATGGCAGACCATCAAAAGTGGTCAAACATTATTGCTGTAGTGATTTTGTAGCTATCATCCCCACCCCAATTTTACCTTCTTATTTCTGGAGGGTTTCTAGGTTACCAAAATCTCAGGTGTTATGTGGTGATGCATATATGTTTTTCATGATTGCTTAATGATGATATCCATGGATGTTCATTTCTATAATATGTTATTAAGAGTTTAAAATAGGTGAAAAGCTAGTACTTCTGATTCACCCCCCCCCCTCTCAGAAGCATTCTTTCCATTAAGACATTCCAACAATTGGTATCAAAGCATCAAGGTTCTCACAAGGAGAAGTCTAATAGCTTGGAGAAAAAGATCTAAATATGGAAGTCTTCAAACTTGGGAAGATTATTGACAATCAAGAGATTGATGTGCAAACGGGTCTACACAAAGTAGAGCAAGCTAGGGAGGAACTAAGAAAATCCTTAAAAAGAAGGAAGGATATAGCCATAGCTGAAAATGATATAAACTACAAGAAGATTGATACCACAAAACTGTTTGCCAATGGAAACACTAAAGAGTTTGATGTAGCAATAGTAGAACTAATGGAGAAAAACAAAGTTCAAGCAGATGAGATAAGATCTCTCAAGATGGAACATGAATCACAGGCCATAATGTTATGTGAAATTACTAAACAAAAGAAAAGAGTAGTTGAGGATAGAGTCATGATGGAAGATGAAAAAAGAAATCTTGCAAATAGACATGAAGAAAAATGTATTGAATTAACAAGGATCTCAAACATGTAGATGGATGCACTTGCCCAAATGATGAACCTTCATCATGAACTTAATATGAAAGATATTGAGATCTCTACTTTGAGGATGTAGAATGAACAATTGCAAAATGAATTGAATAGAGAAAAAGAAATAGCAGAGAATCTCAACAAGTCAAGTGAAGCCATCAAGTACTTTGAATAGTTGATGAAATTCCCAAGATCAACCCATGATACATCAAGACTTGGATACAACAGAACTGAAGTAGGGTAATCATCAAAGAATTTTGAAGAAAAGAATGAAAAAGGCAAGGATTCTAAACCCACTTGGCACTATTGTAATAAAAAGGGGCATAGTGTGAATGTTTGCAGGAGTAAAAGAATCAATCAGCTAAACACACCCGAAAGCAAGAGTTACTGTCACAAGTGCAACATGCAAGGACATATGACACAAGATTGCAGATCCAAAGTCACAAGGACACAAAGATTTGATGGACATTGTCATAATTGTAAGAAGTATGGACATAGAGTATTTGAATGCAAATCAAAGACTATGTGGACATCAAATCAACCAGCAAAAACAAAAGGAAATGAAAGCCATTATCATTGGGATTATAACACCAGGTATAGCTGTCATTATTGTCAAGAACATGGACATATTCCTAAAAATTGTATAAGGACACACTTCAGAGGGAATTATAGCAGGTGGCTAAGTCAAACCACTTGTTTCAGCTACTTGAAAACTGGTCATATCAATAGAAACTATCCTACAAGGTCCAAAGTGCCAAAAATTGAATACAACAAAGAAAAAGAAAAGATTGATGTTGAGAAAATAAGAAGACAAATGAATAAGACTTGGAAGAAGAAAGATGAGTGCAGTACATCAAGTGGAGGGATCACTTCAACCAATGGGTCAAGTGATCACACTTCATCAAACTAAGCATAAGAGAGGTGTATGGGACTGATATGAAAAGTTACATCATACATCAGTCCCAAGAAAAAGAAGTACTAAAAAGAAGAAATAAACATGAAACAAGATGCCAAGACAAAATTTTAAATAATGATGCTGAGGTGTCTTTGGATGCCGAGTAAAATTCTAGTACATGCCGACTTGCTAATAGTGACCGAGTTGATGGTTGATGCCGAGTTGAAATTTTTTTGAGAAGCCAAGTGTGCAATTGAGCATTTAATGCGATGGAAAAAGGGTATATTATCATGATTTTAATCACTTTTCTTCATTGCAAACTAGAAGCAAAGGAGAAGAAAAGAGAAAAGTGACTTCATAGCGGAGAATCCAGTGTTCCAAATAGATTTCAACCTCTTTCAACAATGATTAAGCAAAAATCTCATCGATCAAAGGCATTTCATTCAAGTGCCGAGCTAGGTAGAGTTTGAAAGCTTGTTTATATTTTAAACCCTAGTTTGGAAAATGATGGCATCTGGGTCAGGAACCACTAAAGAGAAGGAAAGACATGAAGTACAACTGGTCAGTAATGAAGTCAAACAACTTGATTTCAAGCCCATTCTAGAAGTTGCCTACAAAAATGACCCTATCGACGCATTATCTATTATTCCATCCAAAGTAGTTATGGTGTAGGATGTAAGGAAGTGTTATAAATGTAAAATTGGCACCATAGGTGATCTTAAAATTTCCCAAGCCTATGAAAAACTATGCGAGAATAAGATTTTGAAGGATGAATACAAGATAGTCGAGAGAAAGGGTTTGACCAATGCCCTAGTTTAGCCTATAGTATTCAAAATTGAATGGATATGGATTATTTTAAGCAAAATCCACAATGGATGTTTATGGTTGGAAATATGTCTAGTTAAGATTACAAAAGGGATAGTACATAGGGTTATGGGTTTTCCAACCCTAGATCAGACTAAGACCCTGCGCAGTGAATCCAAGGAGGTTATTGAGAAAAAAAAGGTGTCTAGTGGAATAAAAGAGGGATAACAATTCACACCATCCAGGATCCCCTCACTGAATTTGATGTTAGAGTCATTCCCCATAAATTCTACCAATCCAGTCGATTGAATAGTGTGCCATGCATAGCTATTGATGTAGCATACAAACTAGTAAAGAAAGATCACACATATGATCTATCAGAGCTTATGTTGCAATAGATAAATGAAAGCCTAGGAGCTATAAGGAGATCAGAAGGTGCTCAATGCAAATTTGGTCCAGTTCTTATGTGTATATTCTTTTATGTTATGGAAGAGTTTCCTTCTATAAAAAAAGGTGAATTGGGACCCTAAAAAAGTTGCAATAACACAAATCAATGAGTTCATTGATCAGACGAGTGATAACTTTGAAGCCCAAATGACAAGCTATTTTGAGGATTTCAAGAAATCCATGAGGCAAAGGGTAAGAATACCAATTTCCTTAGTGGAAAAACATATCAATGATATATGTTTCCTAGTTGATATTGATTTCACCTATATCCAAGCAGCAGTTCCAAGGGTGAGATGGCTAAGGCCATTTGGTTATGAACTAGATGTGGATGAAGCATCTGCAGCTATCACTACTTTGCTTGCAGAGGAAATAGACAAATTTGCCAAATCTTTTGGCACATATGATATGGTTAAATCCAAGATTGAAACTAAATTAAAGACTGCCTCTGTAATTAAGAAGAAAGAAAAAATGTGAAGAAAATAAAGAAGAAATTTGGTAAAGTAATTGAGGTAGCAGAAGAAGAAGATGGAGAAGAAGATGAAGAAGATGATGATGATAATGAGGATGAACAAGAACAAGGCCCAATGGAATTAACTCAAGGTCTAGGTGAAGATAAGGAGGAAGGTGCTAAGGAAGAATAAGCTAAGGAAGCATCAACTCAAGCCAAGCCAAAGAAAAGAAAGGCAATAGTACAACCTCCAGCTCAGACCAAACCAAAGAAAACTACCATGCCATCACCCCAAAAGCCAACAACCAGAGATACAATGAGGGCCTCCACACAAAAAGCTAAAGAGGATGCTAAAAAGAAGAAATCAATCATGACAGCACAAGAAGATCCAAGGAAAAGAAGAAAATATGTGGCTCAACCTGACACTGATGAGGAAGATCAATCTGAAAAGGTAAGCCATTCTCCTAAGTCTTCAGTTGATACATTATGTGAAAAGATTGGTAATGGAGACTTAAGTAACATGAATAAAGTTGATTCAATAAGTTCACTAAAGAGGAACAAAATAGAATAGAAGAATCAGTTGATGGAATGATGGAACAGTTCATGTAAACACCTCTTGAACTAGATGGACAATTTCCAAAGGAACTGTCTAAAATTGTAGAAGACAGATCACACTTTTGTTTAAAAATGGAGAACCCTAGCAAGCATACTGCCTGATTTGACTAAGGAGAAAATAGCTAAAGTAGTCAAAAGGCGTAACACTAGGTTTACACCTAAGTACGAGGCATTCTTCATTCTCCAAAACAAAATTGAAGAAATTGTACAAAGAACAACAAAGTCATGGAAGAATTTGTACAAAAAGGTTGAAGATGTTCTTGAAGAAGAATACAAGGAAGAAGCTACTACTAAACCAGAAGAGAGAAGACAAAGGAGAGAAGAGAAGACAAAAGTAGAGAAAAAGATTGAAGAGGCAGAAGGAAAAGATGAAGACAGGGCTACTGGTGAGCAGCAAGAAGATCAAAGTGTGCAAGACACACAACTTCCACCTCCTAGTCCTCCTCACTCTACTACCACACCTGTAGAATTCATAAAAATTAAGGATGTTGTTGACACCTCATGTCAGATAATCAACCCATTAACTGTAGAAGATCTAACTAAGATCCTTGACCAAACAACTCTACAAGCAAAATTATGTACAAGTCCAATTTTGGTTAGTGTGGATGACTTACAAAACTTAGTAGAAAACATAGTTAGAGATAAGGTGAAACCAAAAGAAAGGAGGAGAAGGAAGTAGAGAAAACCCCCAAAGAAAAAGAGGCTATACAAGCTTTGATAAATTTGCCTAGCTCAGGGACTCCTCCTAAACAGCCTAGAAATGTTACAATGCCACTATAGATGTTAGCACCAGGATCAAGTGCTACAAAAGTTGCAAGGGTGCTTCTCTATGGAGACCCTAAATTAGATGAGGAGATAGTCATACCAAGTTATGACTCAAAAACAATAACCATTGATCAAATCACTAAGGTGCAGGAAGCATTGAATAAAAGAAAGAGGCAGGAGATACTCAGGAAGGAGTATAAACAAAAGCAAACATTACATGAGATTAAAGACATCTTTATGGATGCCTTCATTTTGTAGTCACCAAATGAGTCAACGCATATAATAGAACAATTGATAGATATTGTTGACTAGGTGAACAATGTAGACCAAGAGACTAATGTAAAACTTATGGAATGGTTTGAAAGGAAATTTTAGGGGAAAGTTAATGAGAACATATCTAGTCAAATTGCAATTTCCCAAGCTGAATTGGAAGAGGTAATAGAAAAAGTGAAAAAGGTACTTGAGAATATATTCTCATTGTACAAAAAGTTGTGTGACTTTTCATACTTCACATAGGAGACAAGCCAAAAAATAATGAGCATGGAGAGGAATCCGAATATTTCAAGCATGCAGCTACCAAAAGATCTAGCTCAAGGTGAGAAGCATTTTTCTCAATTGCTTCACACCCAAAGAGAAATAGCTTTATTAATAGTAGAAGAGGCCACCATCAAGGCCAAACTGATGCAGCTCCAATCTTCCATTACTCCACATTTGGAAGTACTCCATAAAGAATAGGCCTATGCTAAAACTATTCTCAAGAAAGATCCTAATCTTTCTACATTAGACAGACTTGTTCACCTTGCTACAGAGACTCCCATCCAGCATAAGTCATTATAAATTGCTTTGAATAATTGGGATGCAACTCTCAAGATGTTTATGGATGTAAATAGTACATTTTTGGAAAAATATGGTCTTAACCCTTAGTACCCTTTGACATTTGTGTCAAAAAGGGGGAGATATATATAAATAAGTAAGGGGATATATAAATTTGTAAAGGGGGAGACAATGATCAACAAGGGAGATATAATGTTTTGGGGAGCTGTAAACAGAGAAGAATAGAGAAAGAGTAGAACACACAAAGAGTATCAGTTATATGAGTACAAGAGACATATTCAACACAGAATTTTGGTCACAAAGATAGAACAAATAATTGCTCAATTAACTCAGGGGGAGTTATAATAATTTTGAGGTATATATTGTAAGTTACAAAACTTTTTCTCAAGTTCTTTTTAAAACCTCTATATATATATCGAGCAGATTAGTGAATGTACTCATAAGGTCAGATAAATAATGCTTAGTTAAGTGTTTTTTCCACTCATGTCAAAGGAGGAGATTGTTAGTCTCGGAATGGTTTTGACCTTTGAGTGCCAACACAACTTAACTAATTTCTACATTGAAGTTGAGTACACTATGTTTGCTGAGCCATATCTTTTGCCGAGTCAAGAAATCCATCAAGTGTCGAGTGATCTTTAGGTGCCGAGTGAAGATCAAGTGCTGAGTGACTTCAGGTGCTGAGCATGATACAAGTGCCAAGTAATATTTAGGTGCTGAGTCATAGATGATGTTGAGCATCAGGAATCAGTAAGTGCCGAGTAACATAGAAATGCACATATGAGTTTGTAACTTCACCGATTCAGATGTAAACCATTTTCATGGCCGACATATGACGAATCTTGAAGGATTTAAGTGATAAGATCAAATCTTTTCTATTTCCTATGCAATCTACATGCAACCAATAAGAAAAATGGAGAAGGCATGCAACCAATAATAAAAGTGCAAGGAATGAGTAGAAAACAGAGATTCAATATGGATCGTAGATCCATGTCTAACCCTAAGTCTTCAAATGTCTTTATAAGGAAGATGAAATCTCATTGAATCAAGTAGATGGATGAAGGAGTGAATGAAATAGTGGAGTTCAGAGTGAAGAGTAAAAGAATTAGAGGAAGAGAGCAACGACATAATATTTAGTTGATCAGAACTAAGCAAGGAATATGAATAGACATCAAATCAGAGAAAGCAGATCAAGTGCCTAAATTCAGCAATCAAGGATTGTAAGCTATCAGGTTTATTGTACCTAATATCTCTAGCAATTGTATTAGAAAGGAAACCCTATGGTGATAGGTTAGTTTAACAGCTATTTTGAAGATCCTTTAAATAGGTGATTAAATCCTTTAACAGGGTAACACTTCATGTAAAGTGTTTGTAAATCCTTTAACTAGGTCACTATTGATATAGTGTAAAGCCTTTAACAAGGTAAGCCTTTAATAGGGTAGACCATCAGAAGTGGTCAAACATTACTGTTGCAGTGATTTTGTGGCTATCATCCCCACCCTAGTTTTACCTTCTTATTTCTGGAGGGTTTCTGGGTTACCAAAATCTCAGGTGTTATGTGGTGATGCATATATGTATTTCATGATTGCTTAATGATGATTTCTATAATATGTTATTAAGAGTTTAAAATAGGTGAAAAGCTAGTACTTCTAATTCACCCTGCACACCCCCCCCCCCCCCCCCTCAAAAGCATTCTTTCTATTAAGAAATTCCAACATTATTATGTTGACAAAAATTTTCTTATGTTGACGATGTTATCATGTTGGAAAGAACCTTGCATGCTTAAACATGAGTATCTTCAAGAGTAGATAAAGAACTTAAATCTTAAATTTGGAATAAATAAGTGTATTTTAAACCCTAAGGCCACTTATTTATTCTCTCCTATCGGGCTTATGTGTGATCTTGAGTGCACAAAAAATAAGTGGTCTTGTTTCATTTTTATTTTTAGGAGGCCCATTTTGAGATTTCATCACCCCAAGGGATGACCTCAACACTTGTTTTCTGGCATAGTATAAATAGTAGTAGGTTGGATTTAGAATCTTGTTACTCTTGGCTAAGCTTCAAAGAACTTTATACCTTTGGGAAGTGAAGGTGGAGATTTGGGTTACTATCTCCTCCCAACTGTGTGGCACTATATTATTTCATCTATATATTTGGGCTTCATGTACCTTGTGTATATCGAGGACATCCCCTAGTTGATCTTTGAACATCCTAGTCAAAGCCTTAATAAGATTATTGATGTGTTTGGAATGCTTGAGTGTTCAAAATGAAAAACAATATATATGTATCAAAAAGGTCAAAACAAGTAAAATGGTGAGCTGAACATCTAGTGAGAAAATAGGTTTTTAAGTGGGTTCTCTTGATCTATAATTTTTTTTCATAAGTCCTTATACTTAGTCCAACAATTGAGGTTTCATTGGGTCCTTTTTGATCTTCAAAACATTTTTGTGAGTTCTTGTGCTTGGTCCAAAAGTTGAGGTTTTTTTCTTCCCATGTCAAAGATATCAAAGAAGAAGAAGATAAACAAGATCATTATGACAAAATTTTGCACAATGCCAAACTTCAAGAATGGTCCACTTTCCCATGAGTAAACCCAAGATTTCTATTTCTTGAAAGAGAAGATTAAATACCTACATAGTGACCATATCATCCTCATTTTCCAAAATAATCTATTTCCATCACATGTTTTTCCAAATTTCTAGTCTTCCATTTTCAAACATTCCTCTAGAGAGCATTACCATTTCAACCTTAATCCTTGAGTCTAAGAGCATCTTAGTCATGATCCTTTATTCACAATCATGTTGGAAGATTGGTTGGAAGCATGATTGTTAATGACTTGTTACATTCATGACTAATTTTTTGATTGATGTCTACATAGTAGTCTTTTGTGGTATTTGACAGAAGAATAACAAAAATATCAAGTTGGCAAGGATAGCTAGTTGAGCATGATAACCACCCAAGGTTATGGGAGATACTTCTAAGTATCTGGTATATGTAGTTGACATCAAAAGAGAAAGGACAAGTCTACAAGAAGTTATGTAAATTTTAGTGATGTCTATTCTAAGATAGAGTTTACAGAGGCATATTCCGGTAAACTTGTTATATCTCTTAGTAGATTTGATATCTTGAGGATCAAGGTTGAGGACATGAAGAAGAAATGTTGAGGATGATGTTGCTAAGCTTGCTTGTCACAATATTGCATATATGAAAAGTTATTCAGGTTGCAAGGAGAAAGATTAAGGTTATTGCTAAGTGTAACATGTTCTTAATGTGATCTTATAATAATTAATTGAGAAGGACTAACATCTAACTTAGGGAATTGTTTTATGGATTCAATATAAAGGGAGGACATTTTCCTTTATCATGGGATGTGATGATGTGAATATATGATTGAATGATCAATGATAAGTAGCAGAGAGTGCAAAATGAAAATTTGAGTAGAGCATTGTGGAAGTGAAGGAAACTTCATTGATGAGGTTTTATTAGGTGATCCAAGGTTTGGTATTTGGATCTAAGGTTTGTGACCTAGTCTATAAGGTCTGACAATGATTGTTCTAGTTGAAAGGATAGGAAAAAGGATAGAGGAAAGAAGAAGATAATAGAAAATTACTTGTTTGAGTAGTGAGCTCTTCTTATAGTTGAAATTGCATGTTTGGGTAATGGGCTCTTCTTGCATACATTATACCACAACTCATAATAGGGTTGAGACAACTCCTAATAAGGTTGGCACAACTCCAAATAGGGTTAGAATCTCCTAACAAGAACTCAAAATATCCCAACAGGGACTCATTGTACTAAATGTTGTAATAGACTCCTAATAGGGTCCATCCTCTAACAAGGAATATTTATATTAGCACATCATCTTGTGGGCATCATTTCCACTAGGGTTTTCCCTTTGATCAAGGGTTTCCCAAGTCAACATATGTAGTGCAATTGTCTATGTGCACTTTATTATGGTTGTTGTTTGCTTTAGTTGAAAGGTTAAGTTTGTTTAATGAAGATAAATGTTTTAATTAGTGGATAACTGATCCCCCCCTCTTGGTTATCTTGGTGGACTACTATTTCTAAAAAATCAAACATCAAAAGTTAGCATTTTCAAATCATATCCTACATAGCAAGACTTTTGAAATTACATAATTAGGCCTTTATCCATAGTAAATGTTTATCATAGTTTCACTCACTCATTTGGGATCATAGGTCCATCTCTAAATAGTGAGTCCTCTATTTGGTGTCATATCTTTCTTAAGATCATTTTGTCCATATTTAGTAGGAAAAATATACTATTATCCAATATCACACTTGGTTTGCAAATTAACAACATCTCTTGTTCACATATAGGTCATCTTATGCTCTAGTCATATTGAACATTGTAGAAAATCAAACAATCAAATCAAGCTATCCTTGAGGCATTTTCCCTCTTTTTTTATTGGTTCATTTGCTCTCTCCCACTTTCCCCTTTTTCTACAATATTACATCCATAATTTGGTCATAATTGTTTAGTACATACACGATTTGAGAGATTCAAATTTAGTCCCATGTCTCATTTGTTGGAATCACTAAGATGGCAGGAGATGGAGAATCCTTTTCCTCCTTGATCAACACCATTAAGGGACTCATTTCTTCTTAGTTTCCACATTGGTATGCCTAGATTGACATCCATGAGAGAAATTGAGAATTCGTTTGAAACACTGCTATGGGTATTAACACACAAAATTAGGAAGAACCTTATCAAGATTAAGAGCCTTCTCAAGATGTTAATCCTCCTGATGATGTTCAATAATTTCTAGTAGAACCATATAACTTGGAGATGTTGGCAAAATCCATTAGGGAAAAAAAAACTGAAATCATCCTAAACCTTATCAAATACAGTGTTAATGTCCCTACAAACTTTGATGAAACTACTTTTTTTATACAAATTAACAAAGATGGCACTCTAGTATTGCCAAATCCAGCTCAAACACAAATGTCTAAGAAAGGAAAGGAACCTATAGTAGAAACATGTTCCACACTCGCATCAACACCACAACCTACCATTCAGTTAAGTGCTAAATATATTGAATAGATCATTAGTGATATGCCCAAAATAAACTACACATACTTGTATGTTGCACTCCACTTCAACTAGTCGAACTGCAGGATTTTCAAACATTGGACTAGCACCTATTCAACAAATGACTAGAATGACCCAACCAATGTAATCCTCATATCTAAACATGCCAATAAGTATGTTAAAGACATCCATTCCAATTTCCATATCAGTATATCAATACATTGGTCATGTGGGAGTGCTCCTACCTCCACCACCTCCTCCACCCCCACCTTACAATCCATTCAAAAGTTCATGGAAATTTGGAGGAGGGTTCAACATCAATCTATGACTGTGATAGACCGAACACAACTAGGATTTGGCCCAACAATTACATAAACTTAGGAATTTTTTCCATAATATGAGCAACAAAGGGATGAAGGAGTTCTCCTTTGAGGAAATTTGTCCCTTTCCCTTTGATATATCTATCAACATGATACTATTTCAACCAAACTTTGAGATCCCTAAATTTGACAAGTACACATGAGAAACATGTCTCATCACACATCTCAAGGAGTTCTTTGTCCTATGTCAAGAATTTTCCTATAGTGAGGATTACCTTAAGATAATTTTTACACAAAGTCTTGGTGGCCTAGCACTTGAATGGTTGATGAACCTAGCACAAGGATCTGTTATATCCTTTAATGACTTGAAAAACAAATTTGTGGCAAAATACTCATATAACATTGAACATCATGTGTCCTTGAGTGACTTGTGTAACAAAAAATATAGAAATGGTGAAACATTTTCTCATTTACTATAATGGTGGTGGCACCTTGTGAATCATATGTCATATAAAATTGAAGATTCTTAACTTGTGTATATATTCATCAAAAATATGATTCCAGAGATGTCTTTCCATATAAACATGGCTAGTCCTGAAGATTTTGTAATCTTGTTCAAGAAATGATATAACATTGAGAATGGACTCTTGGACAAGGGCTGCACTAAACATTACAACTCTTCATAATCCAACAATGACTCTAAAAATAATGGCAAGCCTAAGTTCTATACCAAGAACAAGGGCATTACACACGATGGTGTCACTGATGTTAAGAGTGTACAAAACCTTCAAGGTTGATACAACAACAACAACTATTGTAATCATAATTGTAACAATAAAAAAACCAGACTCAAAATTGAAATCAAAATAATGAATAATTAACAATTGGGCAATTAGACACATTTGTTTCCTCACAAAAACAATAATAAATATAATTTTAATAATGATCACAATAGAAAATTCACTAGCTTCTATGAGCCTTTAGACACCATATTCAAGAAGCTAGTGGATCACAACCTAATTATCATCCCAAACACAAGACCCTTTGATGAAAACCTACCTAAACCACAATAGTACAAAGATAAAAAATATTGTGAGTATCATCTCATCAAAGGGCATGGCACTAGGGTAAAAGCACAAACCTGTGTCACCTTTTATAAAGGAGAAGTGATATCAGAATTTAAAGTCTTCAACTTTAACGAAATAAAGTGGCATTTGTGCTTAGAATTTGAAGATGATGTAAACTAATGAAATGTGTAAAATTGGATGAAGTTTATATCTATAATTTTTTTTTAAAAATTGAGTGAAAATTTTATTTATTTTTGAATTTTTAATGTTTATTTTTTAATTTTTTAAAAATACTAAAAATATAGAGTTTTTTTCCCGTCAAACAAATCTATGAAAATATTCATAGTTTGGTTTGATTTTGGAATATGTTAGAGTTAACATGTATACCTGGTGCACCGAAAAATAAAAATTGAAATTCGGCTAATATTTTTGAAGTTATAACTGGTCAAAGTCAAAGTTATCAGAAATAGACAGTTTTTTTCTCCCGTCAAACTTTTTCCATCAAATCTACATATTTTTTTTTAAAAATTACATATTCTTGAAGAAGACTCTCTCCTCTAGTGCACCATTAAAAAAAAAAAAAATTAACATGATTTACTATTTTTTTCTTATTTTTGAATAGACATCTTCCTGAATCTTAAGATACCTACTTGTAATATTTTTAAACTATAACATATTATTCATAATCAAAACTTTTAAAAAATTATACAATCATAATCGTGACTCTGAGAACTACTAAAGTATATTTTTAGTTTTAAAAAATACTTCAATTTAGTAGGTCAAATTGGCCTTCAAAGTGAGATGTTTACAGAAGTTCTAATTTTTGCTTGTTTGGCTACCACATAGGCTGCCACATAGACAGTTACGGCCGGAGCTGTTTTGGCCGTAACCGTTTCGGTCGAAATAGTTACAGCTGAAACCCCTAGTCGGCTTGAGAAACTGCTAGCGGTTAGTGTGACTTTTTGATATAAAAAAATATTGTTTTATCTTTTTTAAATAATTAAATATACAGGGACAGTGAAAATTGAAAGAAGATTTGCAAAAAACAATTAATTTTGAAGCAATTTTCAACAACTATTTTGCGGATTTAATCAATATGCAAAGGATCAAATAATTTGAAGGTTCTTTTTTTCTCTTCTAATTATTTTTATTTTTATGTATTATATATTGAACCATTAGCTGATATTTAGTGAAATCTAATTTATTTATTTATTTTTCTATAGGTTGAATTATTCAATGGGTAGTAAAAGGAAAAGATCAAGGAAATATGATAGAAAAAGAGATGAAAAAATGAAAGGCCATACAAAACATGCTCAAAACCAACCTACTGAAATTCCTGAACATGATGAGATTCATGAAGAAAATGAAAGTAATGAAGAGGAAGAAATTGGCAGTTCTATTGATAGAGAAAAATTAGAAAGCATAAAAAATTTGATGGATTTGGATGAAGAACTACTTTTTAACCAAATTCCATCTAAAGATATGATAAATGATAACACTATCAAAAAGCATTGTCAGAACATGTGGGATGAATATTTCAAGGATAAAAGTATATTTGGACAGGCACAATTATTTGTCAAGTTATTTAGGAGAAGAGATATGAGACCTGTCTTAGAGTTGTTGGGTGTTGATAACAGGAAAAGCCATGCTCATAATATTAATAAAACAATAGTTGAAAATTTGTAAAATTCTTATAACAAAATTGACAACACAACTCGAGGAGGTGATTTGAGTAATGCACGTAGAGCATTAATGACTACTATATCTAGTAGAAAATTGACACATAGAAAATAGGTACGTGCAATTTATGATGTACTACATATATCTAGAAGAACTGTCCAGAGATACATCAAGAGGAGAAATATGCTAGATGATAACATTGAGAATAACTGGGTGAATATTTGTAGAGTTCCTCGAAAAGACAGGATTTCTGAAGAAGTAAAAAGACAAGTTATTGAATTTTGGACCACACATTCTTGTGTTTCTTCCAACAGGCGTGATACTATACAAATTAAAGATCAAGAAACAGGGGCCAAAATTGAACATCCAAAACATTTCATAGATATAACTCAAAGTGAACTTTTTGAAGCATTCAAACAAGAATTTTCAAATGTCAAAATATGTCAAAGAATGTTTGAGATTTTACATCCTTCCTTTGTACGCATAAATAAGATGCAAAAACTTGTTGTTGTAGAAATCATGTTGAATTTGGTCTACACTTGCAATCATTTAAAAAAGTTATGGCAATACTTGATCCTAATTTGGTCATCCCTAGTAGTACAACACAATTTGTGAGGTCCATATTATGTGATAAATTAGAAGATTCAGATGAATTCAAAGTGCAATGCATCAAAAATCAGTGTGAAGTTTGTGCAGATTTACACAAATTTTCTCAAATTATGCAAGTTGAGAATATTAATGAATCCACACCAGTTTCATGGATGAGATATGAATATGAGACATACCAAAATAATAGAGGGGATGAATCCAGAAAAATTGTATTGAAGGAGAGTGAATTGCATTATGATGAGTTCATGGCCAAGTTCCGTCCATTGATATATCCACATATCCAACATTGACATGGTGCATGATGGCAAGCTAAACAGTTTCGTGATTCCAAAAATTATTTTCCACCTGGTTGTATACTTTCAATTGTAGATTTTTCTGAGAATTATACATTTGCACCTCATACAGAGCTCCAAAGCCAATATTATCATTCTGAACAAGTTGCAATATTTGTGCAAGTGACCTATAGACATGCACAATTTGAGGTGGATCAGATAGAAAGATTGGATGAAAATGAATGCATCATCATCAAAGAGGTTCATTTCTATATTAGCAATGATAAAGTTCATGACAGGAGTTATGTGGCTCATTGTTTTGCAATGTTCTCTGAAGATCTCAAAAATCATGAAATAAATGTTTCAGAGCACTGGATTTGGTCTGATGGATGTGCAGGTTAGTATACACAAAATAATTACACATTTATTTAACTTTATTTTAACTTGTATTTATTTGGACATGTCTATTTCTATTTAATATATGTACTTGGATAATTGTAGATACTTATCATGTTTCACGTTCACAAGACAATTCAAATTTACAAAAGCATTTAATTGGTTAGCAATGCAACATGCTAGAGCCAATGTTAAGTTTTTATGGAATTTCTTTGAAAGTGGACATGGAAAAGGGGAGCATGATGGAGTAGGAGCATGTATAAAACCTGCACTTTGACAACATGAACTTGCAGGTAAATATATGCATTTTTTAAATGTACATGTTTAATACTCTAATAGCATATATTTTAAATTTTATATATACATGCATATTTTATGTACATATAGGGAATATGATAGAGAGTGCAAATCAAATTGTTGAATGGTACAAAGTTCATTTTTCTACTCGAGATACTGAATACAATAAGCATTACTTTTGGGAGGTGAAAGGTGAACTAAGTTATATTTATTTTTAATGTCTTTTTCAAATCAACTTGAGTTTTTAATTAAATATTTATTTTGAAATATGACAATTAGTTTTTGTATTTGTAACGGATATAGATCAATCTAATCCTTACAATTGTCAAACGATTCCTGGAATTAGAAGTTTACATCAAGTGATGACTACAGGAAACCATAAACCTCCAGTACTTAAAGTAAGAGAGAAAACATGTTTTTGTGATGATTGCATTAAGGACAATGTAGTGAGTGCATGTGAAAATATTGAGAATGGATATGTTTCACATTGGGATTTGAAGGAGATAGTTAGAAAGCCTCCTTTTGAAGATGTTAACATTGACATTGACATTCATGATCCTGTATATTCAGCTGATTATGAGCGCATTTCTAATTTAGTTGTGGCAGGTTTGTGTGCATATATACATATATATAAATTAATATACATGTATATTTGTTTTAAAATTAATTTATATTTCTCTTTTTATATACATGCAGGAGATATTTTTGCAGTTCAAGCCTTACCAGATAATGTAGAAAATGTGGACTATTATCTTTTAAGATGCACAAAAGCAAAACACAAGTTGCTAGAAGGAACTATAGATGTTGATGAACAATCATATCCAATTGGATCAGTTGTTATTGAAGGAACATATTATCAACAAACAAGGGTAATTGGTAGTGGTATTGAATTTATTGAATACAAGCCTGGAGAAAAGGTTTTACACTATAGCAACCATGTTATAGCAACCAAATTACAATTTGAAGCAGTACAAAGAAAAGGACGTCGTGGAAATCAAAAGTGGAAATTTCCTATTGAAGAACATGAAAAACTTCTAGAGATAATAAAAAGTAGAGAGGATCCTAAAAATACATTGTTTGTGGAGCTCTAGTTTACCTATGTACTTATTGTGGAGCTCTAGTTGAGTTATGCCTGTATAGCTCTTATACTTTCATATTTAATATTGATAGGATATTTGTTTTATATAAATTTTTGTACATTGGATCATTTATCTTGCATATGCAAAATTAGACATGTATTGTTATTTTTATTTAAATTTGACATGGATATCTCATTTAAGACCAGGTCTCTTAGGACCTGGACCTTAAGACCACCTTTTTAGTATTTGTATGTATTTGTATGTACATATAATCTTTATATGTTCTTATATGATACATTCTTTATGTTTGTATATAATCGTTATGTTAAGATTACATGTATATGTTATATGAACTATGTTACATATAATTACATGTACATTATATTTTATTAATTAAATGCTGTTAATTATAGTTAATTAAGAATGGATGTCATTAAATATAGTTAATTAAGTTATTAAATAGAGTTAATTATTAAGACATTAAATATAATTAGATTAAATATAGTTAATTTAAAGGTTAAATATAGTTAATTAAGGCATGTCATTAAATAGAGTTAATTAAGTCATTAAATAGAGTTAATTATTAAGACATTAAATATAATTAGATTAAATATAGTTAGTTATAGTTAATTAGGTTAAATATAGTTAATTATAGTTAATTAAGACATGTCATTTAATAGAGTAACTAATTAAGTCATTAAATAGAGTTAATTAGTAAGATATTAAATATAGTTAATAGGATTAAATATAGTTAGTTATAGTTAATTAGGTTAAATATAGTTAATTATAGTTAATTAAGGCATGTCATTAAATAGAGTTAAATAAGTCATTAAATAGACTTAATTATTAAGACATTAAATATAATTAGATTTAATATAGTTAATTATAGTTAATTAAGGCATGTCATTAAATATAGTTAATACATGATCTACATTAAATATAATTAGACTAAATATAGTTAATTATACAGTTAATTAAGACATGTCATTAAATATATGTTATATTGTTATGTACATTGACCATTAAAATTATATAGTTAATTACACTTAGATTAAGGCATTAAGATGAATAACTATACATATACATGTAAACTTGAATATTGAAAATATGAATAACATATAGAAACATGTGCATAACACATACATAAGTTACATAAAAGATGAAGACATCAAAAGATCAATAAAATAGACATCTACATTAAAAGATCAATAACATACATGTGCATATATCTGGAGAATATAATGTACCCATATTAAATGTGTTAGAAGTTGTAATCTTTCCTTGGTGTATTTATAAACCAAGGTTAGAACTCCTTTCTTTATTGTTGTAATATATTAGGATATAAGCCAAGGTATCCTAATATATTTCTTTTTTGTCCTTTTTCCACTACATCTTATTTTGTCATCTAGTGGAATATGTGAGGACAAATATATATTGTAATTTCTAATTTTAGATTATTCCTCCTTAAGAGGAATCTCACACTTGGCCTCACACACTTATGAATGGTGGCATTCATAGACATGGGAGTTACATTCTAACTCCTCTCTCTCATCTCTATTTAAGAGATGACCCTCCTATCTCATTTAAAAATGAGGTTTTTTCCTCTTCTCAAATATTGTATGAGCATTTCTCTCTATCTCTCTCTCTCTTCCTTCTTAGGCTTTTCATGCCTCATTCATAATGTCACAAGGGGTTTTCTTTGCTTTCCCCTTTCCAAATATCTTGTCTCATGGTGTTGGAGCTTGAAGCTTTCTCTCTCCTATTTTATGGTAATATCTTTTCATGCATTTACTCACTTAGATTCTTTCCTAGTATTGCTTATTTACAGATTTATTTTTCCATTTCTAACATGGTATTAGAGCAGTTTAATCTTTGTTTTGAGTGTTTGCATGAAGGTACGATTCGAAGGAGACTCTTGAGAGAGAGATTTCACTAATGTTTTTTTTTAATGGAAGAAATTGATTTTTTTTTGGATTTGGCTAGTTTACCGCCAAACCTAATTAACTTCTGTTTGCTCTTATTAGTTTTCATCTAACCCCATTTGGCTAGCTTGCCGCCATAAGGTTTTCCTATAAATATTTCAATTTTTTTTTCTTACAAGCCTGGCATACTCTTGCTGTATCTGATTATTCGGTGTTATTGACTCTAGAAAGTTTTCATAATCTACTAAGTGAAATGCTTGCATATCACTGTTTCCTGCAAGGCATCGACCCACTTGATGTTTGAACCGCCCAAAATTAAGCACATGGGGCCAGCATAGGGCATTGCAAGAACTTGTAAATATCTTGGAGAAGCTTCAATCTCTTCCTAAGCTACGTCTCACCCCTAGATGCTTTGAGAACCCGACCGTCCAGAGTTTGAATCCCATGGGCAAGCCGGACAAACTATTGGTCTTGTGTTTTTTTTTATTGCTTATTTATAAGTGTTCCTTGCAAAACAGCTATCCTTCGGACTTAGAAGATCTAGAGACTCTGGAACAGTTATATATTATTGCTTGTCCTTCGACATTTTTGTCTTGTGAGGCGTTAAGATGAAGCGAGACCAATTTTTTTTTTCATGATGTTGCAGATCAACTACCCCTGAGTAGTTTGTATCGGCAATTTTGCTATTTATTTTGAAGTTTTTTTAGTTTTGGGCTAATTTTTGGCTGATGGTTTAGCGCAAATCTGCATCTGGGTCGTTGCCGTAAACATTGATTTCGAAAGGATTTTCCATCTGGGTATTGCTGAGAATTCTTGAGGTTTAGGGTTGAAAATTTTAATATCTTGAGATAATATTTCTGTTCGATTGGTTTTATGGCATTCTGGCTTCCCTAGGCCTCTAGCAGAAAGAGGCAAAGATTTTATTGGACAATGCCGGGAAGACTATGTTGTTGCTCATGCTGAAAGATGAGAGGTTGGTCCAATATCAACCGACTCAGTATCCTACGTTGTTTAGTGATCTCCTGTCTTGTTAAAAAAACACCAGAGTCTGGTTGGGGCACTTGGAATTGAAATATTGTTATTGCATGATGGTAGAAATGGTCGTTAAAATGTCTAAATTTTTCATGTGATCCCAAAATACCTTGCAAAAATTTTTAAACACAAGCATCAGCAATATGGTGGTTGAAATCTCCTTCCTAAGTAATTCTTCCTGGCTCTTGGTTGCTTGAAGAATTTGTTTGAACTTAAAACCAGCATTTGGATCATTTGGGCTACTGGGTCAGTGCTTCATCTGTTCCGAGCTACATCTTTTGTCATTATCAGTCAAGGAAAAGCTATACCCAAATAACAAACTGAGCAACATTTTTTTTGATTGACATTCAAGGGGCTATTTCTATCACAAGTCTTTTATTCTACTTGTCTCCATTCATAGTCTACAGATAGGCATCATTGATTTGGATGCCACATTGAAGCATACCAAAGTAGTGATACAACTTTAATTATTCTAGATCTTTGCACTCATTTTCTGAGTACAGCAAAGTATTCTCAAGTAACCTGATGTACACAATTTGAGTGGTACCTCTTATCAAGCATATCCTACTGTTTCCTATGATATAGTAAGAAGCTTGCTTTATATGTTATTTAATACTCTTTATTCTGTTGAAGATGGGAGTTCCATTACCAAAGGCTATACGTTTCTTACAATAGCCAAAGTGTGCCTTCTCAATTGGTTTACAGTCAAGCTCAATCATAACTTCCTAAATTTAGTTCCCTTTTTCCATTTCTAACATGGTATAACATGGTACATTCAATCTTCCAGACGAGGTGTAGCACGGGCTGGAACATTCGCTTTTATTTTTGCAGAAAAACCATATTTGGCGGCATGTTTCGCATCGGGATTTGGGTCATGCCTTTGTTTTTTTTACAAGTTTTTTTGAAACAGTAAACTTATGGCAAGTGTTTTTTTTTTTTTTTTTGGCTAGCTATGATTTTATTTGGATTCGTCAGTCTATTCCTGAAACCTATTATTTTTAGTAACATTTTTTTAATCTTTTCATGCAAGATTCTTTTTCTTTTTTTAGCTCTTGACAGAAGTATCATTTACTTTTATTATTGCCTCTTGTCAACCTATTTTTGGCAAGTAATCTTTCATTGTCAGACAAGTAGAATATTCTATTTTAAATCTCTCTTACTCATTACAAGCTTTTATTCAAACTTTTTTTAGAAAAGTTTCTTAACTCTTTTTAGTATATTCTTATCTGCCAAATTTGAACTCTATCATTAATTACTAAGTTTTTTTTAGTTATATCTTTCTTAATGTTTTATTTCAAAAAAAAAATTCTTTTTGAATCACTTTCCATTGTGAAGGCATAGTATGAGAAAAATGGGGAGATCTTTTCTTGCCCCATGACTTTATGTTCTTATTACTTTGAGGTTATATTTTTGAACCAAGGTAAATATTGTGGCTTTCCAAAATATTAAGTATGGAAAGGTGATTATTTTATTTAACCAATCTATTTTCGTATATTTATTTGAGTATATATGAGGGCCCACATATATGCCCAGATAAATATATAATTTATGACTATAATGATTCAAAAATTAATATATATACCTTTGCAAAATGAATTTAATACTCATGTTTACCCTCAATGGAGTTTTATACCTGATATCTATATTTAGTTGATCTTCCTTAAATCATTTTACTTAATTGGATTATGAGTCATCTTACACATTTGCCTTCATTTTGATATTTTGATGTGCCCATAGTTGCACTTTTATGCTTTTATAGCATCATTCCATGCCCATGTTGGCACTTTATGGTTTTATACCATTGATATACATGATTTATATGATATTTTGTTTTGAGTTGCATAGGGAGCCAATTTTTTTTCAAGGATAACTATGTAGGTCCCCTCAGTATAACTGATACATAGTTCCCTTATCTAGCCCATGGAGTATACCTCCATCCTATATTGGTATGCACTCATTTTATATGGAGTTTCCCTCCATTTGATCCTATCTGTTCCATTTTGATAGGATAATATTTTTATGGAGTTTCCCTCCATTTGGTTCTATTGGTTCCATTTTGAAAGATTGATATTTATATGAAGTTTCCCTCCATTTGATTCTATATGCTCTACTTTGCAAGGTTGATATTTATGGAGTTTCCCTCCATGATTGTTCCAGTTTTTGTTCCTCAATGCAGAGGATGTTATTATTGGAGTTTCCCCTCCAAATTCAGATAATTTGATCCAATTTGAAGGCAATATGTTGTTACACCCTCATAATCCATTCTTTTGATTATCCTAACAAATCATGATAATTCTAATTTGATCAGCATGTCTCTCTTTTTACTTTATTTTCATATATTAATGTGATAATGATCTACATACTTTATTGCTTAGATCATGAGTCATGCATGTTATGAATTGATCACCCATTAACTTGCAGTGGGATGATTCATTAAGTGGACTGTCTATATCCACGTGATTGATGCAAGATTGATGCAAGTATCATTAGTTGGCCTTGTCTATGGTCATTTGTGCATTAGTATAATATACTTTTCATGAGAGCATTGATCAAGCTTTTTACTCAATTTGTCCTTGTTGACAATTTTTTGTGCATATACTTTATCTTGATATCAGGTTATCTCCATTGTTTTGTGGTAACATGTTTTACTCATTGTTTCTCTATGAGAGTTTTATTATCCTTATTCAAAAGGATTTTGAATTTGCATATATGATGGCATTCTACTTGTGGATATTTGTCTTGTTGTTCTTTTTTCCAGGTGATCCATCCAGAAACCTTCTTGGTTTTCCACATATGAAGAGGTGTCTATGCTTCCAATTGATCACATTGAAAGGACTCATGTACTTCTCTTGGATCTACAAATATTCCATGTGGCTTGAAGACAATCAAATTACTTCATATTGAAGATTAAGTTGTAGATTTTTGTAAATTATGGGTTTAATACCCCTTGATGTAATTACCCCAAGTAAAGATTAAAGGGGGGTGTTAGAAGTTGTAATCTTTCCTTGGTGTATTTATAAACCAAGGTTAGAACTCCTTTCTTTATTGTTGTAATATATTAAGATATAAGCCAAGGTATCCTAATATATTTCTTTTTTGTCCTTTTTCCACTACATCTTATTTTTTCATCTAGTGGAATATGTGAGGACAAATATATATTGTAATTTCTAATTTTAGATTATTCCTCCTTAAGAGGAATCTCACACTTGGCCTCACACACTTATGAATGGTGGCATTCATAGACATGGGAGTTAAATTCTAACTCCTCTCTCTCATCTCTATTTAAGAGATGACCCTCCTATCTCATTTAACAATGAGGTTTCTTCCTCTTCTCAAATATTGTTTGAGCATTGCTCTCTATCTCTCTCTCTCTTCCTTCTTAGGCTTTTCATGCCTCATTCATAATGTCACAAGGGGTTTTCTTTGCTTTCCCCTTTCCAAATATCTTGTCTCATGGTGTTGGAGCTTGAAGCTTTCTCTCTCCTATTTTATGGTAATATCTTTTCATGCATTTACTCACTTAGATTCTTTCCTGGTATTGCTTATTTACAGATTTATTTTTCCATTTCTAACAAAATGTATAAAAATAGATCATGTAGATCAAATGTCTGGAAATAACATATATAGAACATCAAAATCTCCATATAAGCATGTATCTCAAAATAACATATAAAACATCATTTAGTGTCCATGATATAAACACATATCTAGAAATAACATATAAAACATCAAAGTGTCCATATAAACTATGCATCTGAAAATAACATATAAGACATCAAAGTGTCTGGATATAAAATGTATGCATATGGAAATAACATATAAAACATCAAACTGTCCATATAAATATGTATCTAGACATAACATGTGTGTAGTAAAATAAAAGGCCACATATGATCTAATCAGCTACATCCCCCCTCCTAATCCTGGGCCTTGTCCCCAAAAGGGTCTATTAGTTGCATCTAAACCCTATGTCAAATGATAACAAGTGAGCCATTTAATTATGTGTACAGACAAATTATATCAAGATCTACATGTATATAAATCATATATATATATATATATATATATATATATATATATATATATATATATATATATATATATATATATATATATATATATATATATATATATATATATATATATATATATATATATATTGTAACATACCTAGGACTTACGACATGTAGGATCTATCGGCACTGTCTGCAGATCAGCAAAACGTAACATACTATCATTCAAACCCTATAACACATACAAAAACACACACATATACATTAATTTAAACATATAGACATATTATTTACTATAATAAAAATAAATCTAAACATATAGAGATATTTACCGTAGCATTATGTAATGCTCTGCCGATTTGACTGATATTTGAATCATGTAATGAAAAAATAGTATTAGCATCCAAGTCAATAGTGCGGCCCTGATCTGAAAGCATGGAAGTAAATAGACCAGGCTGTATGGTGCCATTGAGATCCTGAGTAGGGGGGGGTTCTGTAGGGTCCTGAGTAGCTGGGGCTGGTGCTGTAGCCTGGGCCTGTGTAGCAGTAGGAGTAGTAGAAGGTACAGGAATGTCCTCCTACCTCTGTGAATCCTCTGGGACTGCTGTACGTGACAAAATATGTCTAATCTGAGAGCTCATGTCATGAAGTGGAATCCCTGAGAGTGTAGATAATGCTCGATATGCATCTAAAAGATCAGATGCTAAATATGATGCCAAACGATGCAATGCATCCACCTCTAAGACTGCAGAAATGTCTACAGGAGAAGGTATGTCTGCAACTCCATAATCATCATCAACAGGTGTGCTAGATGATGTAGCTGTGGGAGCGGTACCTCGAGACCATAGCATATATCAACTACATCGATAAGAAGAAATCTTTTGTAACTGTGTGGCGATGGTGGCGATGCTCGAAAAAATCTGTGTCCTAATTGTGTCATCAGGAACACTCTCACCTACAGTAGCCATCTGTGGACCTCTCGGCATAACCAAAATTTTTGGACCCACCATTGCCCATTTGTTAACGGGCGCAGGAGTGTCCGTGGGTCTAAATCTATCACAAAGTCTCCCCTGATCCTGCCCAACATGTCATGGATAATCTATATAGTCAACATCATAGTGTAAATGAAATTCTACAAACAATTGTTTACAAAAATATAGGGGGAACTCATCCTTCTGTGGCCATCTATGATGAGTAGCCAACCAACAAGGATACATCAATGGTGCAATGAGTGGATCATTACACTTTGTCGTAGAGTAGCCTCTAACTCTGCAACGATGTGCATAAGATGGAAACATGGTTTTCACCATGCCGGTGGAAACCTCAGTATCAATCTGTGTGTACTTCACAGTGCCAGTGACACTGTGAGATAAAGAAGAATAAAATGTCTCAATGCTCATATCATCAAAAGGGTTGTATGATTCAATCGTCTGAATCATACGAAATAACTCCTCTCGTATCGCTATAACCTTCTCCCTATTAGGGAGGGTAGTAGAAGAGGAAAGTGAGCTATCCAAAACCTGCATAGCACGAGATAATCTCGCCACTGTATCTCTAAATAACTATTGTCTATCATGGGTGGAGGTCGCTCTACGTGTTGTACCAAACTCAGCACTCTGACCCCCACCACAAACACTGGCATCCCCTAAGGATACAGGAGCATGATCCCTAAAATTGGATGCCATAGTGTATATATGAAAATAAATATGAGAATATGAATGTGAAGCTACAATCTGAGTGATAAATATCTAGAGATCTTCACATGCATATATATACAAATATAAACATACAAGTCTATTTAAATTAAAATAATTAAAAGTTAAATTTAATTTGAAACACATGTACATATAAATACACAACATTAAATGTATGGTGCTAAATGAACAATCATGTAACATACATATGTATTTTAAAACAAATTATCTTAGAGACCATATCTAATGTACATTGTAATGTGCTCATGCAAATGTGAAAAATAAATATTCATACATGTACATGTATATGCAATAAAAATAAAATAAAATTTCTTGATTAAATGATAACTAAGTGCACACATGTACATACATGCAATAAAAAAATATAATTCTTGACTAAAATCTAAATTTTGATGTAAATGCTTTGATGATTATGGGGAGTGTAGATGAGAGTTAGGACATAGGGATAGAAAAATTTGTTACTAGATAAGTAAATGAGTTTAGTTAGCAAATGTTAATTTACAATTTAGAACTCATGACTTAATTTACTAGTTTGAATTAGAGTTAAGAATGTTAATAAAGTAAATGGGATATAGTTTTATTAAGGTTGATAGTAAGGTCAGTCTATTATGTGCTAGTTTAAACATATGAATACCTATTACAACCTATGACAGACGTAATGACCTAGTAGGCGTCCCTAGGTCCCCTTAACATATATATGGATAAAAATACCTAGAAATGTATCATGAGGTCCTATTACGACTCCTATGTCCCCTTAAGACACACATGTATGGATAACATATTGAAAAATGCAGTTGACATAAGTGATCAAGTAATGTGTTGTTTGGTAATGTAAGACTCATTATTACCTGAAAATACCTATTATGTGCTAGTAAACATATGAATACCTATTGCAACCTATAACAAACGTAATGACCTAGTAGGAGTCCCTAGGTCCCCTTAACATATATATGGATAAAAATACCTAAAAATGTATCATGAGGTCGTTATGTGTCATATGGTAATGTAAGAATCATCATTACCTAACAAGACCTATTATATCCTAATAATACATATTAAGATTTATTAGAACCTATAAAAAATAGTATGACCTATTACGACTCCTATGTCCCCTTAAGACACACATGTATGGATAACGTATTGAAAAACACAGTTGACGTAAGTGATCAAGTAATGTGTTGTTTGGTAATGTAAGACTCATTATTACCTGACAATACCTATTATGTGCTAGTAAACATATGAATACCTATTACAACCTATAACAGACGTAATGGCCTAGTAGGAGTCCCTAGGTCCCCTTAACATATATATGGATAAAAATACCTAAAAATGTATCATGAGGTCGTTATGTGTCATATGGTAATGTAAGAATCATCATTACCTAATAAGACCTATTATATCCTAATAATACATATTAAGATTTATTATCTAACATATAAAAAATAGTATGACCTATTACGACTCCTATGTCCCCTTAAGACACACATGTATGGATAACGTATTGAAAAACGCAGTTGACATAAGTGATCAAGTGATGTGTTGTTTGGTAATGTAAGACTCATTATTACCTGAAATTACCTATTATGTGCTAGTAAACATATGAATACCTATTACAACCTATAACAAACGTAATGACCTAGTAGGAGTCCCTAGGTCCCCTTAACATATATATGGATAAAAATACCTAAAAATGTATCATGAGGTCGTTATGTGTCATATGGTAATGTAAGAATCATCATTACCTAATAAAACCTATTATATCCTAATAATACATATTAAGATTTATTAGAACCTATAAAAAATAGTATGACCTATTATGACTCCTATGTCCCCTTAAGACACACATGTATGGATAACGTATTGAAAAATGCAATTGACATAAGTGATCAAGTAATGTGTTGTTTGGTAATGTAAGACTCATTATTACCTGACAATACCTATTATGTGCTAGTAAACATATGAATACCTATTACAACCTATAACATATGTAATGACCTAGTAGGAGTCCCTAGGTCCCCTTAACATATATATGGATAAAAATACCTAAAAGTGTATCATGAGGTTATTATGTGTCATTTGGTAATGTAAGAATCATCATTACCTAATAAGATCTATTATATCCTAATAATAAATATTAAGATTTATTAGAACCTATAAAAAATAGTATGACCTATTATGACTCCTATGTCCCCTTAAGACACACATGTATGGATAACGTATTGAAAAATGCAGTTGACGTAAGTGATCAAGTAATGTGTTGTTTGGTAATGTAAGACTCATTATTACCTGACAATACCTATTATGTGCTAGTAAACATATGAATACCTATTACAACCTATAACAGATGAAATGACCTAGTAGGAGTCCCTAGGTCCCCTTAACATATATATGGATAAAAATACCTAAAAATGTATCATGAGGTCGTTATGTGTCATATGGTAATGTAAGAATCATTATTACCTAATAAGACCTATTATATCCTAATAATACATATTAAGATTTATTATCTAACCTATAAAAAATAGTATGACCTATTACGACTCCTATGTCCCCTTAAGACACACATGTATGGATAACATATTGAAAAATGCAGTTGACATAAGTGATCAAGTAATGTGTTGTTTGGTAATGTAAGACTCATTATTACCTGACAATACCTATTATGTGCTAGTAAACATATGAATACCTATTACAACCTATAATAGACGTAATGACCTAGTAGGAGTCCCTAGGTCCCCTTAACATATATATGGATAAAAATACCTAGAAATGTATCATGAGGTCGTTATGTGTCATTTGGTAATGTAAGAATCATTATTACCTAACAATAACTAGTTGTTAAAATGAACATCATCAATATCTAAGTGTGGTTCATTCGGTTAGTAAAGGGCCTATGTTATGGTTAGAATGTGGTATGGGTTATGATTGTAGTTAATATAAGGTTATGTTAGAAGGTGTATTTAATGTCAAAATTAATTTCATCATAAGATATTATTGTTTCACCTCTAGATCCATCAAGTTATGTTAGAAACTGAATAATGTTCCCTAAAAGTTTGCTACATTTTTTACTAATATTTTTTTACATGTTTACCTCATAACCTAATATTTTTCTATATTTTAACCTAATGTTTTTTCTAATGTTTTTGTAAATTTTAACCTAATGTTTTTGTATATTTTAACCTAATGTTTTTTTATATTTTAACCTAATGTTTTTCTACACTTTTAACTAATGTTTTTCTATATTTTACCCTAATGTTTTTCCTAATATTTTTCTACACTTTTAATTAATGTTTTTCGACATTTTTATCTCATGTTTAACTACATTTTTGCTAACAAATTAATTTAAATACCATTCTAAAATAATTAAAATAATTTAAACGTATTAAAAAATAAATAATTTAAAGCATTCCACTCACAAAATACGTAAAAAACAACTATTTTAAGTACGATTAACATCTATTAATCAAAAAATATGTTTAAAAACTATTAAAAAATAGGCAGGGAAAAACCACCAACCAGTTACGGCCGAAACCCTTAACCCACTCTCCAAACATTCAGGAACCGCAACAGTAACAATGATAGCCGCTAGAGGTTTGCGTCGACTTTTATTCTGTGTCGGGGTTTCGGCCGAACCTGTTTTGGCCGAAACAATACATGCCACGTAGGTGCGCAAAACCACCATGTGTGTACGGCCAGATCCGTTATGGCCGAAACAGTTATGGCCGAAACAGCACAAGATATCACAAAAGGTGACACAGGTTTGTGCTTTTACCCACTAAGAAATATACCAAGCTTAAAATATTCATACAAAACATTGTTAATGATGGTGAAAAATAACTTTAAGGGGGACCACCCTCTAACAATGCCAAACTAAAGATCTTCCAAAAACCATTTATCAATCACTATAATGACAACTAGATTGAAAAAAACAATACCAACAATGTCAATTGAGGTTCCACATTAAATGCGCTCCACTATGACTATTCCACTAACAACATATTAGGCATTGACTCCATGTGTGAAAAAATAGAAACAAATGATATCTATGGGTTTAAATCCATGCGTTGATGCATTGAAGAAGTTGAAACTCATGTCAACATGCTCATACTAAAAATAATTTATTATGATGCAACTACACAATAGGGAAGAGTTACTTTGAAAGATTCCACACCCAACCCCACTAATCCACTAGTTCCACATGTGCATATTATACCATCCACTTTACAAGAAATCACTTCATGCTATGATGTCCTTTCAAAGTTAGGAAAGAATCCTACACAAATATTTATTCTTTCACTCCTCACTACATCACCTATCCACAAAGAGATCCTTAAGACTGCTCTCTTAGAGTCTTGTATTCCTAAAAACATCAATGCATCCCAATTCACTACCATGATCATAAATCTTGATGCACAACCACCCCTAGTATTGATAGAAAAATATTTTTGAGGACCTAATCCCCATAACTATTTATCGCTTCACATTGAAGTCCTTATATAGTGACATAAAATAAAATGAGTCCTTATAGATAATGGATCTGGGTTAAACCTATGTACATTAAAGATGTACTATTTTTTAGGACTTCTAGATGATGTCCTTGATATCAACAAAAGAATAACAATCAAAGCATATGATGAGTAAGAACATGAATGAAAAGGGGTTATCATGCTACCACTAGAGGTAGGATATTTTGGTATAGTGAAAGGAAAGATAATCCTAAAAGGAGATGTCCTAGCCCCCAGCAAATAACCACACAATGGAAACACAAAAACAATGCAAGATCTGATATCAAATCACAACTCTTTATTCATAAAGTAATTGATTACATGCAATGTGTTGGGCTATTATGCCTTCTTGGTTATGACCAAATACAAAGAAAGTAATAGTTCTACAAGATCCCTCAAGATCTAATCCAAACCCTAGCTAGTCCAGATCCACACTTTGGTAGAAACCTCCAAGGAAGATCCAACTAGTACTTGCATGCCCACCAAGAAATCTCCTTGTTTCCCAAGCCTCAGCTACTAGCCCTTCTCAAAATTTGTTCCTCTACCACCTCCTCTTCTCCAAGATGGATGAATAATGACTAAAGACCTCACCAAAACCCCTACTTATACCCAACTAAGCCACAAGTTGGCCCAATAAGCTACAAATTAAATATCCCTTACATTAACTAGTTGAAGAGCCACAAGTCATCCTCCAACAAAAATTAAATACAAAATACCTTTAAAGGATTACAATGCTTATTAAATACATCAAAATTAATTACCCAAGACCAAATAGGTCCACTCAACTCCACTACATATAGGATAGCCAACTATCCTGAGATGCTCCTGCATTACCTTTATAATCAACGCTATATGCCATATCCTAGACTTGGACTTGCTATATAATATCTTACTCAATAGACCTTAGATACATACATTAAAAGTAGTCATGTCTACCTATTATCAATTCCTAGAGTTTACCCACTGGGGAAGAGAGGTCATGATCCCAAGAGATCCCCAACCCTTCACATTCTACAAAAGGTTAGAAGCTGGTCCAACAATTTTTTGTCCAATCAATGAATATGCAAAGGTGATACCTAAAGCTCTCAAAATCACAACAACACCTTCCGTTGTAGCCATAGAACCACCCAAATTTGATACTAGTTCTAGTAAAGGAAAGGAGAAGGTTTAAGTAGTCAAAACTATAGAAAACAAGGTAAGCTTTTTTTATTAGGGTATGGGAAAATATTAGTTTGAAGATATTGTGTGCATCAAACAACTACCACTCTCTCTTCGATCCTTTGGTAAACCTTCCCCAATACCTCCTCTTGTAGACAAAGAAACTATTCATGTGAATAAAATGACATTTGAAAATTGGGGTTCCCTTAGTGATGAACACATGAAGTCTAATATTTTGGATTGGCTCTATTATGATGGTAAAGATGATCCTATTGAAATCCTTGAAGTTGTGTATGTCAAAGAACAACCAATTGTTGAAAGCATGAGATATAATGGCACAGGAATGGGTCCTAAGGAATATGGAATCCATAAACTCCTTAAGGCTACTAGATATCCTAAAGGATGTGGTTTGGGCTCCCTCAAACCCAAGATATCCTTTTTTGACAGTAATTGTATGGTTGAACTTGATTCTAAGGCAAAAGAGGAGGAACTCTTCCTAGTGCCTTTCCAATACATTGAAGATGACATAGATAACTATGTATGTACCATCACCATAGCCAACCTTTCTTCCCCTGACCTTCCCCTCACATATTCCAAAATGATAGACTAGAAGCTTCAAGACACACCACCAACTCTTGGTATATGTAAATTTGATGAAGCAGTCATGGCTCTTTTTAGCCTTAGGAATCTCCAAGATTATAAGAATGAGATTACATAAAATATAGAAGCCTAATTTAGTAGGCAAATCAACTCTCTTAGACACAAAATTGAAAATTAAAAAAATAAAGAAACATCATTAAGTAATAACCCTTTTGGGGCACTTACAGATGACGAAAAAGATAAAATAAAGGATGCATCTTTTGGTGAAAACCTCACTGAGGTGGTAGACGAGGGAGAAGCTGAATTTCCATTCATAAGTCTACCACCAAAAAAGTCATCCATTCTAATTGAGGATACTATTCTAGCTAACTTAGGTAACAAAAATAATCCATAAATCACCTAAATTACTGCTTATACCCTAAGTTTAGAAGAACAAAAAGTGAGGACTAAATTCCTATAGAAATGCAAAATAAATTTTGCATGGACATACAAAGACATGCCTAGCGTAGACACAAAATTAGTTTTCATCGTCTAGCAGTTGATCCAAAGATTAGACTTGTTAAATAGAATTAATGGAAGATGCATCCTAAAGTGGAACTCGTGGTCAAAGTAGAGTTGCTAAAAATATTAGAGGAAAAGTTGATATGATCTATTGATTATCTTGAGTGGGTTTTTGGCATTGTACCTATATGCAAAGCCTCTAGGGGCATACACATCTATTCATATTTTTGAGATCTTAATCATGCATGTCCTAAGGATAATTTTCCACTACTCTATATAGAAATTATAGTGAATTTGACTGTTAGACATGAAATTTTATCTCTAATGGATGGTTTCTTGGTTATAATTAAATCAGCATTACAAAACAAGATCAACACAAAATTACATTTACTACCCCATGGGGAACTTTTTGTTATCAAGTCATTCCTTTTGGACTCAAGAATTCTGATGCTGCATATCAATACACAATGACAACTATTTTCCATGACCTTCTACATGTAATTATAGATGACTATGTTGAGGACATCCTTAGGAAATCAAAGATATGAGATTCACACATCATTGTTCTCACCATTATATCTAACGATTGGAGAAATAAAAAGTATGACTTAATCCCAACAAGTGTATCTTTGGTGTAAAATTAGGAAATTTTTTGTGTTACATACTATCACACTAAGGAATTGAGGTAGACCAAACAAAATTGAAAACCATCCTCGAAATGACTCCTCCTACTACATTGAAACAACTTCATAGTTTTCAAGGCCACCTACAATCTATTAGGTATTTGATGTCCCAACTAGTAGATAAATTCCACTCACTCCAACACTTTCTTAGAAAGGATACTAAGTTTAGATGGGATTTGCCTATGTCATAAATCATTTGAACAAGTCAAGGTATACCTAGCTAATCCCCTAGTCCCAGTTCCTCCAGTTGTAGGATGACCATTAATTATTTACATCTATACTACTATAGTTGTACTGGGTGGTCTTTTAGCACAACTAGATGACAATGGAAATGAACACACTATTTAGTATCTCAACTGAATACTAGTTGGCTATGAGTTAAACTACACTTCTATTGAGAGAGATTTCTTGGTTGTGGTTTTTTGCACACATAAAATACACCATTAAATTCTTAATCATACCACACAACTCATAACTTCTTAGGTAGATCCTCTTAAACATTTTCTATCCAAAGTGAAACTCACTGGTTGCACTTAAAAATGGGTCTTGATTCACAATAATTTGACATTGTCTATGCAGATTGCAAGGCTATAAAAGGACAAGCCATTTTTGACCAACTTCTAGACCCTCCTCTTTAAGGAGACCAACTTATCATAACTAATTTTCTAGATAAAACAATTATTAATGTCACCCCTAGTATGCAGTGTAAGCTCTATTTCAATGGTTCTTTCACATAGAAAGAATCAAGGGTGGGAATCTTGTTTGTTATACCATAAGAATACCTCATTCTAAAGTCTTGAAAAAATTCATTCCCTTGCACAAAAAACATAGCTAAATACAAAGGAATGGTGTTAGGCCTTTGCCAATATATCCACTAAAATATCAAGAGCTTACTTGTCTTTGGTGACTCCCAATTGGTCATTAGACAAATTACAGATGAATAACAAATAAAGCATTAGAAGCTATTACCATATTGTCAAATTTTAGAAGATCTTAAACAATATTTCAATGAGATAACCTTCTAGTCGATACCAAGGAAAAACAAAAAAGTAGAAAATACCATGGCTATCGTAGAATCCATGATTACCATGCTAGATTATAGTCCCAAGTGTGAGTTTCTTGTAGAGAATCTTTTGCTTGCTTCTTTTGTGCAATCTAAATTAAATCTAGTGTGTGAAATTGTTGGCCCCAATTCTCCATTGTACTCTAATATTTTTTCCTACTTTCATTACAAAATGATACCCATATATCTTTCCACAAACCAAAGAAAAACCTTCATGTGTCACACTGCTCAATATACTATCTTAGGTAACACACTTCCAAAATCACTTTGATAGAATCCTCCTTTGATGTATCAATTGAGATGAAGCCATAATACATTAGAAGAAATACACCAAGGAATTTTTGGATCCCATTCTAGTGCTGTTATGTTAGAAAGGAAGCTTCTTAGAAAAGGTTACTACTAGCCTACTATGGAGGTTGATGCATATCAATTTGTGAAACACTTCATTTCTTGTCAATAGGATGGAGATTTGATACACACTCTCACCCAGAACCTTCAAACCATCATCACACCATGTCCTTTCTCCCATTGGGATTTTGATCTTGTTGGCCAAATATATCCCAATTATGCTAATGGCTACAAGTACATTATTGCTACCATTGAGCATTTCACAAAGTGGGTCAAGGCTATTCCATTAACCTACATCATGGGAAAATATATTTCAATGTTCATTTTGAACTACATTATCTATGGCTTTGAAATTCTCTAAGATATTATCACTGACAATGGGACTCTTTTGAAAAATTTGGAAGTTACCACGTTATGTAGAAAACCTAGAATCACCCAATATTTCTCTACCAAGTACTTCCCCCAAGTCAATGATCAAGTTGAAGCCACTAATAAAACTATCTTGAAAATCCTTAAAAAGATCATTGATGCCATTGGTCATGATTAACACCTTCAGATCCCCCCCACCCTATGGGCTTATTGTACCTCCATTTGTACCCCCACTTGATCTACTGCACTCACCCTAGTTTATGTTTCGAAGGTTGTCTTTCTCATTGAAAGTAATCTCCCTTCCTTGAGAATCTCTCTAAAGAATTTGATGTTTGAAAAAGAATAATGAGTTGCTCACTTGCAAGAGCTACAACTCCTTGATGAGAGATTTATTAATTCCCTCAACCACCTCCATGTGTATCAATAATGCTTTCAGTTTCATTTTCACAAGAAGCTCAAACCTTAGGAGTTTGAGGTGGGTGACCTTGTGTTATAGCATAACATGATGAACCCACTAAACTAAGAGAAGAAAGGAAAGTTTGAGCCTAATTGGCTTGGCTCATTTATCATCACTACCAAATATGGTTCTAGAGTATATCATATTGCAATTTTAGAGGAAGATCGACTCCTTGAACCTTTAATATTCAACATCTCAAGTGGTTCTATGCTTGAGTTCAAAAATTCCTATACAATGTAAAAGTAGTTCTAAGAAATCCTAAAAAGTTGGAAAATAAAAAAAATAGCCAAAAATATCAAAAATTCAAAAATATGTTCAAAATTATCCTTAAGAAACAACTAAGAAGAAGAAAATGTTCCTAAAAAAATCACTGTTGTGGTGAAAACCTAGAAAAAAATCACCTTAGTGATATCAAAAACATTTAAAAAGGGATTAAAAGAGAAAGAAAAAATAATTCGACTAGTAGTGAAAACTTGGTAATTCAAATACTCTAGATAAGTACCATGGTGAAAACCTATTTCAAGCAACATGTGTAGTCGATGGACCATTGTCTATACAACTAACCTCATTTCCACATTTTCTTCTATTTAATCCATATTTGTGTAGAGCTGTTAACTTGATGCACACTTTTCACTTTCCCTAATAAAAGATGTCTAGTCTGTGAGGTCACCACTCATCTTCATATCCACCAAAGACTTCTAGCATCTGAGGCACTTTCCTATTGCATGTTCACAACAAGAGTCCACTTTTATCCCATTACACTGACATTTTATTGACACTAACTAAAATAGAACCTACACAAATTGGCATTCATGCTCAATAACTCGAGTATTCGTTCTTTTCCCAACAATTACCAATGAATGCTCACCCTATGAAAATACATAAAAAAACTAGAAAACATATGAATTATAGGATGAATCCTTCCTAGAAGGGCATAAAAATTCACCATCACCATAAAGTTCATTGAAATAACTATGGATAGAATGAGTACTTGGTTAGGAGATCTTTTTTGTTGATTATTATCTTTGTGTGCCAGTCATCGCCTCCCCATGTTTTCTTTGATCTTCAATATCTTGGTATAACATGAATGGCTCAAACAAACTACAAGTTTCATTTTTGGTATGGTATATTTTCCTAATTATTTAGCACACTATGTTAGTTTTTGAGTGATGGTTATACATTGCTCACTTGGGGCAACGAGTTAGCACACATTCTACCAAGATCCCTAAAAAGACTTTGGGTATGCCTAGACCTCTCTAGTATGCACATTTCATTTGTTTCATCATGACTATGAAGCATACATATATGTTCCTAAAGTCTTTATTTTCTTTGAGCATCTAGTCCATGCAAAGAAACCTTGTCATTGGTGTTGTTGGCCTAGTTTTCAACATGCTAAAAATCCCTTAAATTTTGTTGTAAAAAATATAGGTATCCTTTTTGTGACTAGGTCTTGTATGTCTCTTTAGTAATCATGCCCTAGAAAATCCCTAATTGTTATGCCCTAATATTAGTTATGCCCTAGGTTCCTTATTGAAATTGTTCAATTTGTTCACATTTTTGAGTTGAAGCAAGATATGTTAAACATAGCCCTAATACCTTTGAAAAAAAATATTATTACAAGTTTTTTTCTACAAATCATTTGAAGTCTTTTGTGAAATCACTACTTTCACCCTAGCTCGTAACTCATCCTTAACCAAAGGTCATGTCAAGGTTAGACTATGCAATGTTTTTCCTTGTTAAAAACCCTTTTGGTGAGTTACTTTTGGAACCATTGATCTCTTGTTATATCAAAGGATATCATATCCTTGCAAAGTGAAGTTTATCATTGTTGAAAAAGTATGAAGATGTGACATCTCGATGCGTATCCTGGTGGGGGCCATAAAGTCTTACCTAAAAAATGTCTATTGTAGGGTGCCAGATGTCACATCTAGATTGGTTCTAAAGTCAAGTTACATCCTTCTTCTTGATCGTTGATCCAAATGATGATCAAGGGCTATCATATTCTTGCATGTTGCAAGGTGTTACTAGTTAAAAAATGCAACAATATGACATATGGACAACTATCCATGTGGGCCCAAGTAATGTTCCAAAGAGCTAGAAGACAATGCATGCATAGACATAGATCTTCAAAAGATCAATGGTTTCCACAATCTTGCAAAATAGAAGTGATCAATTTTTAGATAGAGTGAGGTTGCAACATATTGACACATGGAATTTGTGGTGCCAGTTTCAGCTATGAGTTGAAAAAGCAGGTTGTTAGTGCAGAGTTCCAGGTGACATATTTTGATTGGCCATTCATGTTGATTGTAACAAAAGACATTGATCTCTCAAAGCCATTAGATTTTAGTTGATCGATGGTTCTCACATTCTTGTATTTTTAAGTTGTTGAAATTTTAACTAAAATGAGAAAGCAAGAAGTTTCCACATATCCATGTGGGCCACCATGTGCATACTATCATGGAAAAATATCTTAACCATTTATGCAATGAAGACCGATAGATGTCACTTTAAAGATGCAACAAATTAAAGATGCATGGTATTTAACTAAAGAGAGAATGCAAGGAAGCGATGTGTGTCTTAGTGGGCCCATGTTTTTAAAGAAATATAGTGATAGCTCAGATCTTTTATGATTGTAGGATGTGAAAGGATCGATGATGATCATATTCTCGCATAATAAAAGTGCTCAATCTTTAGGTAAAGCAAGAATGCAAGGTGTTGATATGTGTCCAACTTTCCAAAAAGTAATGCAATCATTAAGTTTAAAACAAGACCATCCAATCATGCCATGATCAACAACCAAATTTCAAATTTTTGGCATAACATTCATTATATGAATTTTGAAGCATTGATGGTGTATCAAAGCAAATTTCCGTAAAATATTTAGGTAAAAGTACAAAGTTGTGTCACCTTTTAGGCTTACTTATCAAAATGACTAAATTTGAGTATTTCTATCTAAAATCCAAAAAATTTCAAACATATGATCTAGACAAATTTATTCTAGCTAAGTTGTAGATGGGCTCACACTTTTCCAATTGGAAATGTCTATTAAATGCATGCTTTATACTAGTCTATATCCAATTACTAAAGAAATAAAATTATTTTGAAGAAAACTGACATTTCAATAACTCTTACTATTTTTTATGACATTTTTAAAATAACACATAAAAATTATTTTATAGAGTTCAAAGTCAAGAATATTCTCATATAGAGTTTATAGTGTTTTAATTAGATATAATAATTGTAATTAAAAAATTATACATGTACGTATTTTAACACTTAAGAAGATGTCAAGTTTGAGAAAGGAAAAAATATCAAATCATATCAAAAAAATTGAAAAATCACATGACATTTTAGAGGAGAGATTCCTCTTCAAGAATGTATAATTTTTCTTTTGGTTAGAAAAGATTTGTTTTCAAAAATGTGGTGGGAGATGAAAACTATCAATTTCAAATGAGTTAATTTTGAATCCTTATAAAAGATAAAATATAGTTCTAAAGCCAATTTTTATTTTTGATTGTTCTAGCTATATATGTTATCTATAACATAATCTAAGATCGAAGGGAAATACATTTATTTCCACATTATTTTGTGGTAGGAACTAGACCTCTAATTTTCAACATTTTTCAGCAAGTAAAAAATTGTCTTTAAAAATTAGGAAAATATATCAATTCTTATCCAAATAATTATTAAAAATTATAATCCTAAAATTCATCCATTTCTACACATTTCATTAGTTTACTTCATTATCAAATTCTAAATAATACTACTATTTTTATGTCATTGAAGATGAACAATTATACTTTTGTTATCCTTTTCTTTTATAAAAGGGTGACATAGTTTGTGCTTTTACCCATTCCGTTCAATTCATAACTAGTCAAAAAGTGAAAGATATTTGAAGTGCAGAAGAAGTAAAGCTCCAAATTTTCCTCACACAGTGAATTGTTGCAAATAGAATGCTTAGCTAAAAAAGGAATTTATGGGTTAGTACTTGAAATCTCTAATTCTCTAAAAAAATTCCAATCTCAATTGTATTAAATTGATAAGGTGCCTCCACCAATGGATTTTTCTAGAAAAGTTGACTACCAACAGAGAAATGTGCAAGATGATTTTCTAGAGCAATTGCCTTTTTTCACTAATGAAGCAGCCACAGGTAAAGAATTAGTCCCAAAAACCCTTGATTACTAGTTAATAAGGGTTTTTATGATAAAGAAAATTGGTTGAGGGATGTCAAAACATCTATTGGTGGTTTGGAGCTATTTAGGAAATAGTTTTCAGAGAGGAAACATGATACTTCACTAGACAATGTTTGGTAGTTTGATATTGGAAAGTTGATTGTCCCTGGCATCTTCTTTGATGATAATTTTTTGAAAATGATAGAAAAGAGGTATGATCCAATGCTAAAGGTAGTGAAGAATCATGTAGGAAAAAACCTTTTTAGAGTCACACCTAAATTTTTTTGGGAATTTTTCATGTTAAACCATTGATCATTCATTTTATGAGAAAATTGATTGAGATGATCTGCAAGCACGATATGATGCCTAGAGGGTATATGTTTAGGGAGGGCCACTGCAATAACATTTTGTGAAGATAGGGAATTGATGCAGGAGCATTCAGAGGTATAAGGACAATCTTTTGTCATCCAAAAAAATGTACTTAGACTTAGTTTCTGTTTCATGTGTTTTCATTTCTGGATACCCATTTGGGTCAAATAAAGGTTCCAATTCTCACAATTTCACTATTAGTGTTTTGGGTTAGAGTTTTTAATCACCTTGGGATATGTGTAAATGCCAAAAAAATAGGAGTATGTAATTGAGACATCATTTTGGTGAACTAGAAGGTGTAAATTGGTCGAATGAATGTAATTGTAATTTAGAGCATTCCAGAAAAAGAATTAGGTCAAAAGGCCCCACAGTTTGAAAGTTATCACAGTTTTTCAATTTCTGGACACATCCTAAGAATGCTTCAAAGTTAGGTTAGGGGAATTAAATGACCTAGAATAGGGCCAAAAAATAGGGGAGGAGTGAAGCTCGTCCATAGGGCTATAGAGCGCTTTGAGATCTTTCTAAAAATGTAAACGGTTCATCAATCAGAGCTACGGTTCAAAAGTTATGGCTCTCGAAAGTTCAGTTACCATTTCTGGATTCTTCTAATTTTGTGTCGACTTCTAATGCAACTTCTAGAGCCTTCTATTTGGTTGGTGGATGCCAACTAGCACTTTCTAGAATATATTCCTAATCCTTAACCCTCCAGGGTCTATTTAAGAACATTTTCGGCATTGTAAAAGGCAGTTTGGAGTGGAGTTTAAGAGAAGGTACTGGGAGAAGAAATTATCTCTAGTTTTATGCTATTATAAGCCCATAGGGCTTGTTTTGGATTCTGTTTCTCTGTACTAAGTGTACTAGCATATTTTTATAGTTAATAAAATTTTCCCTTTCCTATTGTGTCCATTCTATGCATGGGTTGTGTCTCCATCAAGTGGTATCAGAGCTAGTTTTCCTAAGTGTGTAGACAAAGCGCCGACTGTGAGGCAGTTTGCACCAGGACTGTGTGGTTGTGGGTTCGAGTTGAGAAGATGCCTCCGTGAAGAGAGCATAGAGGAAGGGCCAGAGCTATTTATCCTGAGGAGGTTAGAGCCCTCCAAAGGTAGGTCCAAGCAGTTCAAGAGGAGCTCCATAGGGGAACAAATGTTACTGCAGGTGACGAAAGTGAGGATGACAATGAAGAAGAAGAAATTGGACTAGAAGGGGAATTTGATGGGGAAGTTCTGAATCAGACAGAGGAAAGGCTTTTTAGAGCCATTACTAAGTTTGGGAAAAGACCTACAATTGATGTGGGTGTATTTTCAAGAAATTTGAAACTAGATGAGTTGATCGACTGGATTAATGAACTAGAAGAGTGCTTTGAGTATGAGGATATCAGGGATCCCGATAGGGTTAAGTTTGCAAAGGCCAAACTAAAAGGCCATGCCAAAATTTGGTGGCAAGAGGTTCAATTGGAAAGAAATAGAAGGGGAAAGGATAAGATCACAAGGTGGGATCACATGGTGGGAAAACTAAAGTAGTAGTTCCTACGAGCTTGATTTGTTTAAGAAGATGCATGGGTTAAAGAAAGCAAGAAAATCAGTCCAAAAATATATAGAGGAGTTTTATCAACTTCTAACTAGAGCAGGGCATGCAGAAGTAAATAAGGAGAAGGTTGCTCGTTATATCAGTGGGTTGCGACCTAGCATCCAGGAGGAATTAAGTCTAGTAAGAATGACCAGTGTTCAAGAGGCATACCAGTTTGCCCTATGAGTTGAAGAGAAGCTAAATAAGAGGTTTGAAGGGAGAAAAAGAGGGTGTGGTCAAGGATGAAGGGGTACTGGTAGGTCATCTGGAGGCCGAAATGAAACCCAAAAGAAAAATGAAGATGTGGGTACTAGCATGAACCAGAGGAATGAGGGTTTCAACTGCTCCTATGATCAAGACTTTGGAAATCAGAGAGGAAAAGGTAGATGATGTGGACAAGGAAGAGGAGGCTTCTGTGGTACCTATTTCCATTGCAATGAAGAAGGTCATCGAGCCTTTGAATATCCTCAATGACAAGGAAGGATAGATAGGAGAGCTAAGGGTCAAGCTAGGGTTGCTCATGTGGATGAGAATGCACAATCATTACATTCAGAGGATGTAGAAAGAGGAGAGACTTTAGTAAATGAAAGGGTCCTACTAAGTGGTGAGATTGAACCAAGACAAAGGAGGATTTTATTCCGTACCAGGTGTAAGTGTGAGGATAAATGTTGTGATGTGATCATTGATGGTGGTAGTAATGATAACTTGGTATCAGAGGAGATGGTCTCTAAGCTGAAGCTCAAGAGGGAGAAACACCCCAGCCCTATCAAATTGCTTGGGTGAAAGATGATCATAAGGTCCTGGTAAGTGAAAAATGTTTAGTGAAGTTCAAAATTGGGAGTTACCATGATGAAGTTCTCTATGATGTTATTCTAATGGATGTCTTCCATCTATTGTTGGGAAGACCATGGCAGTTCGATAGGCATGCAGTACATGATGGTCATGCAAACACATACTCTCTAACAAAGGATGGAGTTCACCACAAAATGAAGCCCATGAAAAAGGAAGGCGAAAAGGTATGTAGCAGTGCTAGGATTTTTCTTGTTGATGGAAGGAAGTTTTTAGATGGCATGGAACATCAGCGTATGTGCTATGCTTTGATCCCTAGGAAAGATAGAGAAGGTAGTAGTGAAATACCACTTGAAGTTTTAGATTTACTAGGTGAGTTTGGAGATATAATCTCTGATAATGTTTCAGAAGGATTTCCACCAGTAAGGTAAATCAGTCATGAGATAGATTTAATTCCAGGAGCTAGTTTTCCTAACAAGGCTGCTCACAAGATGACTCCTACTAAAACTGAGGAGCTAAATAGACAAGTTCAGGAGCTATTGAGGAAGGGCTTGATTTGGGAGAGCCCGAGTCCATGTGCAGTACCTACAGTACTAGCACCAAAGAAGGATGGAGAGTGGAGTATGTGTACAGACTCTCGAGCTATAAATAAGATAACCATCAAGCATCGATTTCCTTTGCCAAGAATCGATGATCTTATGGACTGCTTGAGTGGAGCTCAGTACTTCACAAAGATAGATCTCAAGAGTGGTTATCACCAGATATAGATTCAAGAAGGAGATTAGTGGAAAACAACCTTCAAGACCAAGGAGGGTCTTTATGAGTGGTTAGTCATGCCCTTTGGATTGACAAATTCCCCAAGCACCTTCATGCGGCTTATGAATGAGGTACTTAAGAAGTTCTTGGAAAAATTTGTTATTGTCTATTTGGATGATATTTTAATTTTCAGCAAGAATTTGGAAGAAAATTTATTGCATATTTGTAGTGTCCTTGAAAGGTTAAGGGAAGAGAAACTATTAATTAATTTGAAGAAGTGTATCTTTGCTAAAAAGGAATTAGTCTACTTGGGGTTTGTTATATCACCTTAAGGTCTCAAAATGGATCCAAAGAAGGTAAAAGCCATCTTGGAATGGCCTAGTCCAAGGTCTCCTACTGAGGTAAGATCATTTCATGGTCTAGTTAGTTTTTACAAAAAGTTCATTAAGAATTTTAGTGGCATATATGCACGCCTGACGGACACAATAAGAGGGGATAGAAAAGAGTTCAAATGGACTACGACAGCTACAAGAAGTTTTGAATTGTTGAAGAAGAAGGTGACACAAAAATCTATGTTGGCACTTCCAAATTTTAGAAAGGTGTTACAGGTGGGTTGTGATGCTAGTGGTAGTGCTATTGGGGCTGTATTAAGCCAAGAAGGTAAACCTATTGCATATTTTAGTGAAAATTTGAATGATACGAAAAAGAAGTATTATGTTTATGATCAAGAGTTCTATGCAATAGTTCAAGCCTTAAAGAAATGGAGGCATTATTTTTTGCCAAAGGAATTTGTTTTATATACTAATCACCAAGCATTACAGTACCTAAATAGCCAAGGTAAATTGAATCAGAGGCATATGAAGTGGGTAGAGTTCTTGCAGAGCTATACATTTGTGTTGAAGCATAGAAGTGGAAAATATATCAGGGTTGCAGATGTACTAAGTAGGAGATAGTTGTTGCTTACAGTAATGCAGGTTGAAGTAGTTGGGTTTGATGATCTCAAGAATCTATACCCTAAGGATTGTGATTTTGCCGAAGCGTGAAAAGCTTGTAAAGAGCCTGTTGCTATAGACATAACTAAGTGGTTAGACTATCTAATTCAAGATGGTATGTTATTCAAAGATAGTCAATTATGCATTCCAAAGAGTTCCACGAGGGAAAATTTGATTAAGGAGAAACACAATGGAGGGATGGTAGGACATTTTGGTCGAGATAAGACCATTGCCATTCTTAGAGAACATTATTTTTGGCCTCAGATTTCATAGGATGTGAAGAAGTTTGTACAAAGTTGTTAGATTTGTCAAGTTGCCAAGGGATTTAGTCACAATACTGGACTATATTAGCCATTGTCTGTTCCATCAAAGCCATGGGAGGACATAAGTATGGATTTTGTTCTTGGATTGCCAAGGACACAAAGGGATAATCAATCAGTATTTGTGGTGGTTGATAGGTTCTCCAAAATGGCACATTTCATTCCATGCCACAAAACTCATGATGCTATCCATATTGCAGACTTGTTTTTCAGAGAGGTGATAAGACTACATGGTCTCCCAAGGAGTATAGTTTCTGATAGAGATACTAAATTTGTGGGCTATTTTGGAGAACATTGTGGAATAAGTTGAGAACAAACTTTAAATTTAGTTCCACACATCACCCACAGACTGACGGCCAAACAAAAGTGGTAAACAGAAGTCTGGGCAATTTTATGAGATGTTTAGTTGGGGATAAGCCCAAGGGGTGGGATTTGATTCTACCACAAGTAGAGTTTTCTTATAATAACTTTGTAAATAATAGTATAGGTAAATCCCCATTCCAAATTGTATATGGAAGTAGCCCAAGGAATGCCCCAGAATTGAGGAAGATAGAGCAAGGGGAGAGGACAAGTGTTGAAGCTGAAGAATTTGTTGAACATATCAAGCATCTATATTAGGAGGTCCAAGCACACATCACCAAGATGAATCAAGAGTATAAATCTATGGCTGATCAAAGGAGAAGACATAAGGAATTCCAAGTAGGGGATCTAGTCATGGTACACTTACGAAAATAAAAATTTCTAGTCGGTACTTACAACAAGCTGAAAATGAAGAAATTTGGCCCCCACAAAATTCTAAAGAAACATGACTCAGGAAATGCATATGAGGTGGAGTTGCTAGATGGTATTCACATTTCTCCTATTTTCAACATTGTAGACTTAACAAAGTATCATGATGATGGTGCAGACGAGGAGCTGATGTTAGAGCCATGTCCAATTCCTACTTCTAAGAAGGAGGAGATAGAAGACATTCTAGATCATCATGTGGGCAGGAGTACCAGAAATAGGCAGTATGAAGAGTATCTAGTCAAGTGGAAAGGATGGTTGATAGAGGACTCAACTTGGATATTAGTAGCTGAGGTTTCCCATTTGGGATTTCCTCTACCATTCATAAAGTGACATGGTCACTTTTCAATCTACCCTAGGTGTCTGATGCACGAACATCCAGAGGTATAAGGGAAATCCTGTGTCATCCAAAAAAATTTACTTAGACTTAGTTTCTATTTCATGTGTTTTCATTTTTGGATACCCATTTGGGTCAAATAAATGCTCCAACTCTCACAGTTCCACTATTAGTGTTCTGGGTTAGAGTTTTTAATCACCTTGGGACACATTTAAATGCTGGAAAAATAGGACTATGTAATTGAGCCATCATTTTGATGAACTAGAAGGTGTAAATTGGCCAGATGAATTTAATTGTAATTTAGAGCATTCCAAAAAAAGAATAGGTCAAAAGGCCCCACGATATGAAAGTTATCATAGTTTTTCAATTTATGGAGACATCCTAAGAATGCTTCAAAGTCAGGTTAGGGTAATTAAATGACCTCGAATAGGGCCAAAAAATGGGGGATGAGCAAATTTGGTCCATAGGGCTATAGAGCACTTTGAGAGCTTTTTTAAAATGTAAATGGTTCATCAATCGGAGCTACATTTCAAAAGTTATGCCTCCCAAAAGTTCGGTTAACATTTCTAGATTCTTCTAATTTTGTGATGACTTCTAATGCGACTTCTAGAGCCTTCTATTTGGTTGGTGGATACCAACTAGCACTGTCTAGAATGTATTCCTAATCCTTAACCCTTCAAGGTCTATTTGAGAACATTTCTGGCATTGTAATAGGTAGTTCAGAGTCGTGTTTGAGAGAAGGTACTGGGAGAAGAAATTATCTCCAATTTTATGCTGTTGTTAGCCCATAGGGCCTGTTTTGGAGTCTATTTCTCTTTACTAAGTGTATTAGCATATTTTTATAGTTAATAAAATTTTCCCTTTCCTGTTGTGTCCATTCTGTGTGTGGGTTGTGTCTCCATCAAGAATCTTCCATTGGTAACAACTCACACCCTTGAGCCATTATTAAGGAAATATTTTAACACTAGGGTATAGACACTCTACTTCTCCCTTTGCATAATTTTTGTTATGGATGAGTAAGATCACATCCAGGGGTCCCTAGTCTTCATTATCACTCAGGCACTGAAATATGGTATGAGTTCTATATTTGATTTTTCTTCATATACTAGAGAAGAAATCCATAATGGATTAATTGGCATCAATAAGGCTAAGGTTGAGAAACCTTTTTTTTGGTATTCATTGCTTATGTACATGTGTTTATAAAAAGGGGTTTCTTCTTTCTCTAAGGAGATGATGTTAGAATTAGAGAAGGATGGGTAGAAGCTACTTGTTCAACTATGGAGTGCAAACATGACCTAAGAGGTTATAGATGCTAGTTTTTTTTAGTTTGACAGTATTTTTCCTCAAAGCTAAGGATTTTGTTAATAGGAGATAACCCCATAATACCCCTACCCTTACTAGAGTTGATCAAGCCCAAGGATCATGTCAAGGGTTTGAAAGTGAGCCATAATAGGGGGGATATTATCCCATTCTTTATGTCTACTATTTTCAAAGTGTATGTTTTCCAAGGGAAGCCTTATGTTCTTCCCTATCAAGTGCCTCTGAGGGTTGGGATTGCAAAATTTCTATGGTAGATAAAAGGATTGGAAGAAAGAGAACTGGTGGATAGATCTAGATGCACAATTTTCCCAAACTTCACAATGGTCCACAATTTTATACTTATAAAGGGAGGATGGAGAAATTTAGGTAAGTTCCTTGATAGGTACATGTAGATGCTAAAAAATGGTTTTTTTCTACTATTTACTCACTTTTTATACTAGCTTGTCCCATTTTTTCATTTCACTAATTTTGATCTTTTGGCCAACTTGATTAACATTCAAGCATAGTTTGAAAACATCTTTATTCATTCGTATCCCCTTTCAAATTAATTTTAGATCACTTCAAAACTGATTCCCATTTTATCCAAACTTTCTTGAATCAACCTGGAATCATCCCAGGTCAACCTACAATCATCCTAAATCAGCCCTAATCAACTTTAAATGTGTCAAAATATCACAAATCAATCATCATCTGTCAAACCCTAGGCATTTTCATGTCTCTCAATACCTTGGAAACCTATCAAATCTTATCAAACCCATAAAATATGACCTTAGTACTATCATGTCCCTCAGTCCTAGGTCAAAATGTGGTTCTTATCATCTAACAATTAACATTGTCAAGTCACTCATTGTCGGATCATGGCATCATCAAACCAATTTAATAACACTGTCAATGTCTATTGATATTATTATGATCAACCTTATTAATCAATTTCAATCCTATGGCATTTAGAATATATGTTAAATGTCACATGTCCCTAATCTATGTCATGTTTCCTTGTCATGCTATCAATCCTAATCAATCATTCAATTTGATCATGGATTTCATCTACCCGTGATCATCCTAGTTGATCCGTAGAATCATCACATTTCATCAAAGGATATTATCATCATTTATTTCATCAAATTGGCTAATCACTTACTAATTTATCCTAGAGGATTAGATAACCCATAACCTAATCCTATGTTAGTTCAATCATTTTCATTATGTATCATTAATTATTCTCGCCAGCCAAATATTCTCAATTAACTGATATTTTGTTAATTAATTGATCCATTTTTACAAACTATGGGAATTATCAAATTTCCTAAGTCCTATTTTCCACCTCTAATTTTTATTTTACTAATTTCTATTTGTGTGGATATATGAATTTTTAATTCAAATATTCCACCTCTTCTTGACACATGGACATGAAACATCACATATATTATCCCTACACTTGGCAAAAATATGTCATATTTTGATATATTTTATTCCTTACACATGTCTATAATAATACTCCATCATCATAGATTCTTGGCTACAAGTAGCTTTGAGATGTCATATGCATGTCATAGATTCTCCTCCCCTTTTAGCCACGTTGACTTTCATGCATTATAGAATCCTACAAGTGGCTTCGAGGTGTCATATGCATGCCATAGATTCTCATCCATTTTTAGCCATGTTGACTTTCATGTGTCATAGAATCTCATATTTAGGATGTATCATCATGGTTTTCATAGATATTCTATGAAATATCATGCCAAGTTCCACATTCCAAGTGACAAATATCCATCATTTCATTCAATTCTCACCTCTTGCATGCTGGCTATAAATTGAGCCATCTTGCTCGGATTTTTGATCACCTAGAATCTCTTAGAATTATATTCTCACATCATCCCCAAACCACACTTCTAGTACTCTCAATAGCATCATCTCACCATAGGTTTTTTCTTGGAGCTACATCAAATGGAGAAGAAAGAAGGACATAGGAGCTACAACTAAAGAGAGAGTTTTAATTGGGTTGCTTTCTTTATTTTAGTTGACTTTCATTGCATATTATAAGGTTTTTAGTATATTTTGATTGATTTTTGTGCTTGCTCATAGTATGCTAGGTTCTAACCCATTTTCTAGTCCTACAATTGGTGAGCACGATGTGAATATCATGCAAACTAACTTGGGTTTCTTAGTTTTGTCCTTGTAGGTGCAAGGAAGGAGATCACTTGAAGGAGTATAATGTTTATCTTCTCTTTCTTATCACAACTAGTTTAATTAGGGGTCCTAGTAACATCTTTTTAGCTTTCATTTATGCATTTTTGTAGCTTACTATTAGGTATGCACTCTACTCTATCAGGGCACACTTGGGACCCTTAGGAAGTTGTTTTAGGGGCCTAGGAGTCACTATAATTGCTGTCTGCTGCTCATACCTATCCAACTATGCCCTTCTAGGCTCCAAGTGCACTAGGGGGACACTTTACACTGTCTTAGCACACTTGGTAAAGTAGCTTTCATTTTTCCAAGTTCTACGTATTATTTTGGCTTCATTTCCACATAGTCTACACCTAGTCTCCGAATTATGTACAAAAACTACCAACAATGCTCAAAATAGTCCCAACTACACCAGTGATGTAGTTAACATTGTTTGAGTGCACTTGTCGACCTTCTAAGTCTTTTTGGCCTTTTGAGATGGATTTTTCTCTGTCAAAGCATAGTTGGTTCATAAAAAGAACATATTTTAATCAAATTATGCATCTAGGGTTTCAATCTCATTTGAAGACCTAGAGTAGATAATTTTGAGTTATTGATGATCTATTTATAGCATGTGACCCATCTTCTTTTCCAAACTTCACATGTGATTTTATTAGATAACACTTCATTTGGTGCACTAAAATGAGTTTTCTTTTCTACTTGGCATCTATGCATTTTTTGGAACCCTAGGACTTTCATGGACATATCCTCTCCCCTTTCCATTCATGGATCTTGGGTGTAAGAGGAATCTGTTAAATTTCCTTAGAGAGGCCTGCCTTAGAACCAAGACTCACCACTTGGTGAGTCCCAGGGGTTGACCTCAAAGAAATAACAAGAAAAAGCTAGGTCAACATTCTAGCTCCTATAACAAACTTGATATGGTTAATGTTATGTTGGTGGTATTGCTGCATGATAGCTCTCCTCTAGTACCCTAGTGGTGTATCAAACCCCAATTCTCAGGTCTGGGAGACCTTCTATGGAAGTTTGTCATTCACTTTCCAAACATACTAAACACCTTGTCTTAGTAGACAAAATCCTTTCCATTCACTAGCTCAAGGGGTCACCCATGCCCATGAAGACATCCCACATACTTTTGATCCTTAGTAGAGGCAACAATCCCTTGGGAAGTAATGACTTTTGAGATTTAGATCTTTGTAGCCCCAAGAAGTGAGTGTGCTATAAGACAGAGCCTATGGTGCCAAGATCCTATGTTGTCTACTCTAGATAAGCATGAATAAACTTTGGTTCAAGTGGGAATTTAGTGGATACACTCTTAAAGCCTAGGTTGTGGTGTGTCTTTTCAATTTAACAACAACTATTCTTGTTTGTTGTGTCTTGTGTGTGTGAACAACATTAATCAAGATAATGCCAAACTTGCAAATTTATACCAACACACATGTGAACCTTGGATACTATCAAACATTACCAAAACATCACACCTCTTGTCAACACATTCAAAAAATATGTCCAATCACTTGAGACTTTGAAAACATGGCTACTTGTAACCTTAAGAGTGCTTTGGATGACTCAGATTTCATTGTTTCATAGCATACCATTGCACTTTTCATTCTTTAAGCTTCATGCTTAAATCCTCTAGACCTCATTTTACATCCATTACCTTTCATATTGCATTCCTTAGGCTTCATTATGCATCTCCTAGGCTTTGCATTCTAGCCCTAAATCTACATCTTGCATCTCCCAACTTGCATTCTTGCATAACCCAAACTTCATTTTCCACATCTTAACCCTTATTCTATGTGTCCTAACCTTCATTTTTCATCCTCGTTCTTATTACAACACTATCTCCTATAAACTAGGGCTCTAGAGAAATAGTTTAGAAGTCACCAAGCCCAAAATCCCCTTATTTTTAAACCAGTTTGCCAATTGTGCTTTGAAACTACCAACTGCACTCTAATTGGCCCCAACTACACCATAGGCATAGTTGGCTCTATCTAAGCACACTTGGTTGCAAGAAAACCTAGGTTAGACTTACAGATATCATTTTGGGACTTTAGCAGTGTCACCATGTACTTGGATAGGTCCCCCTTGTTGATCATGTCTTGAACTTCACTCTACATATCCTTGATGAGGCATATTAATGTCTCAAATATGATATAGTTTTTATATAGTCTAAACTTACTCTTTGAACCTTGTGAAAAAAATTTCCAACATATCTGTCTTATGCTAAATGAAGTTAGGAACTTATTAAACCTATGGATAATGGATATGACAAACCTTGCTTAATATTATATATAAAGTGCAATATTTCATATAAATATTTTAAGCTATGTTCTAATATTTGAATAAAAGTAGAAATGTTATTGTGCATATGTGTTCGAATGTTTCTAATTTTTAAGAAATAGAGAAGTGGTGCAAAGAGTGGTGAACACTATATTAAAGAAGGAGTAATGAAGACTAATCATAGCATGAGAAGCATAGGTTAGTTCCAAGTGTTAAGCTGTGGTTGTGAGAAGAGTTATTTCCAAGAGACCCAACTTGCTATATCATTTATGGACTATTATTCTATTGTTCAATCAATGTTTTAAAAGTCATGGTTGGCATTCCATCTTTTTCTTCTAACAATGTTTGATCATGGTTTTATGTTATGCAATAAATTCCAATCCTCTATATATATATAAGAAAAGAGGGGGAAAGTTAGTTAGTAAGGGGATTTTGAAGTTTCTCTTTTCTATTCTCTACAAATTATTTAGTCATGTAGCAAAAGAAGAATTCTATAGAGAAAGTGATTTTGGAATACCTGAAACCAACCAAGGGGGCCCACTTGGGAGGTGGAATAGATTTTGGTAGATTAGACTCATTTCTTATAGTTTCTTGTTTTAAGATAGATTTACTATAGTAGTCCTGAAACATAGTTATTGTGAAATTTCTTCCAACACTTGTGGAAAAAGATCATAGTGGATGTTTGAGTTGCTAACTAGCTTAAAATTCTTTTTCTAAAGTTTTTTGCAGTTATCTATAGTTAGCCCAAGCATGTTTACTATTCTATATCAGTAGTATAGATTCCTTTCATGCATTTTACTTTCCTGTAGCATAGATGTAAAGACTTAAAGGAACTTAGTGCACATATTATGCTGACCCATTTCAAGTTCTACATCCCTAGGTTGACCATTCAAATGTAGTTCATGATGGAAGAGATAATCCTCAAAATAGACATAGTAACCTCGAGAGGAATAATAGTGTGATTATCTTTGTCTATTGTGGAAGCTCTACATTTTTGGTGTCATTATCTAGGATGGTGTCAAACTAGGAACCTTTATGAGTCCTCTATTTTTAAGATTAGCATGTTAGTTAGAAACCACAAGATTGTGTGCTTCATTAACAAGTCACCAATTCAATTTCATGCATCAAAGAAGAAGACAACAATATGAATATGGGAGATTTCTTCCACGGGAGTCTATGAATTTGAACTAGGAAATTGAAGAGGAAGTCGAGTTGCCTTTTAAGGATGCATGCCCTATTTTTCCTATAAAATCATCCTCAAGAGAAAAACCTCTAGATACAAGTGGTCTTCAACCTTTTGCTAAAATTTTAGCCAATTTCCTTGATAGTACTACTCCAAATCCACTAGTTGTTAACAATCTAGTACCTAGTGTTCCTTTTAGCAGCAATCTCACTATCAAATACCTCTAGTAATGGCACAACCTAGTTTTCCATTTCCTCCCCCAAGCCTAGTAACCAATGCTAATCTTAAAAATATACCTCCAAAAACTCTTCCAAAGTTTTATGGCCTTGCAACTGAAGATCCTAATACTTTCCTGTTTGAGTTTGACATACTCTGTCATAGCTTTGACTACAACATTGATGCCCATAAGCTCAAGTTGTTTCTAGAAACACTGAAAGAGTCATCTTTATGATAGTTCATGAGCTTAGGAGCCAATGTAGCAAGTACTTGTGATGAAATGAAAACTTTTTTTTTGGATAAATATAAGGAGTATTGCAAAGCAGATGATTCAAGAGGAGATGATATCTTTAGAATATCACGAAAGGAAGAGAAACATTGGAAGACTATGTTTCACATTTCTTGTATACACTACAGAAGAACACTCAACATGTGTTATTTGATGATTCACAAAAGCTAGTCTTCTTGAGAGGTATAAATGATTATTTTTTAGAAGCATTATACTTGATGGCTGGTGGATATGTATATCAATCTTCTTGAGATGATCTTAAGAAAATCTGTCTTAACTACTCAAGGTCAATAATGAAGAAAGGAAAAGGACACTAGAATACAACTACTAAAGGAATTGGTTAGGGTATTTCAAAGCTCAAGATATCTAATCTACTTTTAGATTTCAAGTAAGACATCATAAATGATTTCACTACACATCTTGATACAATGACTACAAAGAAGAAGCATGCAGAAGTTGAGGTACAATTAGCTAAGAATTGCCCACACTATTGGAAGCGGGAGAAATATTACAAATGCAAATTGGTTGCTAGCATGGAAAACAAACATTTTCCAATTGAGTACATAAAAATAGATGGAGAGGATGAGCAAGTATTATTTTTTTCTCAACACCGACCATGGGCCCAACATCAAGGTATGTCTCAAGACCCTTTGCAAAATTCAAATCTATATGGGAATCATTGGAAAAACTATAATACCCAAGGTCCTTCACAATATAATCAAACTAATTGGAATAATGCTTGGCAAAATAATCCACAACAGCCTCAATGACCTCAAAATCCCCAATTGTCCTAGCCAAACCAATAGAACAATCAATGGTAGAATCAACAGAACCAATGGCAACCACTTGAAGGAAATTGGCAGTCTATAAATCAATAGAGAGGACCTCAATAATGGCCTAACCAAAATACTAGTAATCCACAATTACCACCTCCAATCCAACAACCTGCACTATGAAATGTCCCCTTTCTAATTTTATATGATATTTAAAGCATAAATTTACACTGTTTAGCACAAGGGAAAACTTTGCATGAGCTTGCACATAGAATGGCCTCAAACTCCCATCCTTAGCCTTCTTAGAGACTTGCAAACTCCCATCTGTGGGTCTCCTTCTCCATAGGTTTGGCAGCTTCTGAAGAACAACAAAGCAATGAGTAAAAATCAAGTTCTAGAATGAGCCCAAAATGCCTCCAAACCCCTTTAAAAGAGGGAATAACCCTAATTCACGACCAAGAGGGGTCAATAATACATATTTTAATAATAATTTTCATTTATTAATCCATTGGTTTCCAAAGATTAGCCCCTTTTTCCGAAACTTCACTTTTTGAGCCTGCCAGCCTTAGTAAAAGTTATTATTTTTTAATTATTTGAAAAGGGGACATGACAAGTCCTCCCTCCCAAAATTTTTTTGTCCTCAAGAAATGAAAGTTGGGATGCTCAAGAATATGTGCTCCTTCCCAAGTTGCATCCTCCAATGATAATCCTTTCCATTTGACCAAATTCTCTATGATGCTCCTATTTCTCAATCTTTTCTCTCTTGTATCCAAAATCTCTTTTGGTATCAAAACTAATTTCCCTTCATCATCAAGACATGGTAATTCTGTAGATACTATGGTTTTTTGGCCTAGAACCTTCTTCAGGCAAGAGATATGAAAAACATTATGTATTTTTCTATTTGGTGGGAGCTCCAAATCATAAGCTACCTCTCCTACCTTCCTAATGATCTTATAAGGCCAATAGAACCCTGGCTTGAGCTTCTCTACCCCATTCCTCTTCAAGATGCTTTGCTTATATGGCTGCAACCTAAAAAATACCAAATCTCCCACATCAAAAGATCTTTCAATCTTTTTCCTATCTACATACAACTTATGTTGGTTCTGTGCATGTTGTAGATTATCCTTGAGGGACCTTATTATGTCTCCGCTTTTCTCAATGAAGTCACTTGTTGCAGGTACTTTGCTATCTAAAAGTACTAGATCAACAAAGAAAAATGCATCATAACCATAAAGAGCACAAAAAGGAGGCATACCAATAGACATGTAATGAGATGTATTGTAACAATACTCCTCTAGGTGCAACCATTTTGTCCAAGCATGTTGTTGATTTGAAACATGGTTTCTCAAATATCCCTCTATCCATTTATTAACTATCTTTGTTTGTCCATCTATTTGAGGGTGATAGCTAGTACTAGTGGTGAGTTCAGTTCCTGTCAAATGAAAGAGGTCCTTCCAAAAAGAGTTGAAGAATCTACTATCCCTATCACTAACAATGTTTCTAGGCAAGCCATGTAACCCTAAAATTTCCTTAAAGAACAATTTGGCCACTTGTGGTGCCTTGAAATCAGATGTGATTGGAAAGAAATATGCATAATTAGTTAGTCTATCTACCACCACATATGTGCAATCCTTACCTTGGACCTTGGGCAACCCAGTGATGAAGTCCATAGAAATACTTTCCCATTTTTGTTTAGGAATAGGAAGTGGCTACAACAACACTGCAAGAAAAATTTGCTCACTCTCTCTTTGTTGGCATACCATATATTCCTTAATGTATTTAGGGAAATCCTCCTTCATACCCTTCCATGCAAACCACTCTCAAAGTTTCCTGCATGTCTTAAAGTAACATTGATGACCAGCCAAAGGTGTGTCATGAAAGGCCCTCAATATGCTCTCCTTAGTTTTTGATCCTAGCACTAATCACTAAGAAGATCCTATTCTTGTAATAAATCAATTCATCAACAAATTTGTAGCTATTATCATCCACTAACTTATCCAAAATCTTGGTGGCAAAGGAATCTTTAACATACTCTAAAATTATAGAGACTTTCCAATCAGCAAAGATAAATGTTAAGGAACACAAAGTGGGCTTTCTTGAGAGAGCATCAACAACCACATTATTATTTCCTTTCATGTATTCAATATCAAAATCATAAGCTTGCAATTTTCTTACCCATTTTTGTTGATGATCATTCAAATCCCTTTGGTTCAAGAAGAACTTCAGGCTATTATGGTTTGTCTTTACAATGAATCTCCCACATACCAAATATTGTCTAAACTTATGAAGTGCATGCATGATTGCCAAAATTTTCTTATCATAGATGGAATAACCTTTCTTTGATTGATTTAATTTTCTACACTCAAATGCTATTGGATGTCCCCTTTGAGTTAGGACAGCCCCTATACCTTCTCCGAAAGCATCGCATTCAACAAAAAAAGGTAAAGAGAAATATAGAATTGCAAGCACATGGCATGAACTCATTACCTCCTTAAGCTTATCAAATGTTTTTGTGCCTCTTCTATCCAAATAAAAGTTCTTTTCTTTGTAAAATTAGTCAAGGGGGCAGCAAGCTGAGAAAATCCCTTGGCAAATCTCCTATAATAGCTACACAACCCGAAGAAACCTCTCAACTGTGTAAGATTAGTGTGTGGAGGCCAATCCAAAACTACCTAGGTTTTTTGTTGATCAACCTGTATATCTTTAGAACTTATAATATGTCCCAAATATAGGATCTTTGTTAAGATTCCCAAAATAGTGTCTATGTGCTTTAGATGCTCTTCCCATGTTTTACTATAAATCAAGATATCATCAAAAAATACCAAAACAAGATTTCAAAGATGCTTGTTGAATACCTTATTCATACAAGATTGGAATGTTTCTGGTGCATTAGTGAGGCCAAATGGCATAACAAGAAATTAAAAGTGTCCATAGTGACATATAAATGTGGTCTTTTCCACATCTTCCCTCATGCAGATTTGATGGTACCCTCATCTTAAGTGAATTTTTGAGAAGTATACAACACCATGTAACTCATCAATGAGTTCATCTATGTGTGGTATGGGATACCTATTTTTTATGGTCTTCTTTTTTAGAGCTTTGTATTCTATACTCATTCTCATTGTACCATCCTTTTTCTTGGCAAGTAACATAGATGATGCAAATGGACTAGAGCTAGGCCTTATGAACCGCATGTCCAAGAGTTCCTTAATATTTTTTTATATTTCTTCCTTATAACCTATTGGATGTTGGTATGGGGTTGTTATAACTAGTTTGGCACCATGTTCTAGGTCTATAACATGCTCAAAACCTCTATCTAGTGGTAATCTCGAAGGCAAGTCATTAAAAACTATACTATGCTTATCAAGAATATTTTGAATTTCAAAATGCAAATTATCTTGATTCTTTGGAGAGCTTGTTGGATGGATTATGACTCTTACTGCCCATGCTACTTGTCCTCTTTGAAAATTCCTCTCTATCCTCTTTGCAGAGACCAATTAGGTGCGCCATTCAATAAGCCTCTCAATAAGACTTCTTTCCCATTGGAATGAAATTTAAACTCCATAGTTTGATGGTTCATGTAATAGCCTTGAATAGAGTGTAACCATTGAATAGCCAATACAAGATCTATCTCCCTAATGCCAACAACATAGATGTCATCAAATAACTCATAATCTCCTAAGGTCATCTTTAGTTGTTTCACCACCCATGTGCAAGGCATAGTGAATTCATCAGCTATAGTAACACTGAATCCCTCAAAATATTCTGCTTTAAGCCCTCTTTTCATGACAAATCCCTCATCGATAAAATTGTGAGTTGCCCCACTATCAAGAAGAATTGTCAACCTTTTCCCTGCTAGTACCCCTCGAATTTGAAAGGGATGGTATCTTGGGACTCCTAATAATGCTACTAAAGTACCATCCTTGATTATTTATTTTTATTTCTCTTCTTCTTCCTCCTCCTTAGTGTCATGAAATTCCTCATGCTCATCTGAATTAGATTTTGAAGCAACTTCAATATAGTGCACTTTACCTTTCCCCAAACATCTATGTCCTTGAACCCATGGTTCTCTACAAGTGAAACAAAGTTTTTTCCTTCATAATTCACTCCTAGTCTCTTCATCTACCTTCTTTTTTGCTACATTTATCATATTATTTGGTGGTGGGGTTGGAAAAGTCTTTTTCTAAAAATTCCCCTTATGTTGCCAAATATTTGGGGGTTTTTTATTAGTGACTAGATTCATAGGCACACAAGTTTCAAGTTGCAAGCTTCTTTTGATAACTTCCTATAAGTTTGAGGGTGAGAAATCCTTAACCAAACCCTTAACAAAATCTTCCAACCCATCAAGGAAAAGATAAACAATCCTCTTTTCACTCATATCAGGTACCATAACTACCTCTTTTTGAAACTCTTCTATATACTCATTAACTGATTTGGTTTGCTTCAACTTTGACAATTCTTTAAAATACTCTTTATCATCCTTTAGGTCAAATCTATCTATCACTCTTTGACTAAAATCATCAAATGTAGTTACCTAATCATGACCTTGAGTAGTCATTCCATGATACCACCAATCGTAGCTTGCATCTTCCAAGTGTAGACTTGTGAATTGAATGACATCACTCTCTTTCATGGGGTTAAGTGTGAAGAAGGTCTGTAATTTTTGTAGCCATGCTCTAGCTGAAATTTTATTTGTTCCATCAAAAGTAGGTGTTGTAAAGTTTCTTATTTTATTTTTGAGCTCTCTTCCACTTATGTCATGCTCCCTCATGTACTCTTTCTTGGGCATCAAAAGTGTTCATTATATCCACATATTCTCTAAAAGGAACCGAACTATGAAAGTCATCATCTAAGCCATTGTAAGTAGCTCTTAATGCAATCAAGTTACATGTAACCTCTTCTACAGGACTGAGGGCTGGATTTGGTACTGGTGGCTTGTTTGTAGGCAAGAAAATAGATTTTTATGATTTAGAGGGTGTGGGTTTCAGATTTCTTAGCTCCTCTAAAGTGCTCCCTTTCTCATTAGTAGGTGCAAGTCCTTGTAGTTTTTCTCAATATCCATAGAGCCCCTCTAGTTTTTGCCAAACTATCCACTATTTGCTTCTGAGTATTCTAGATGTCTTAGAAGAATTTCTTTTCCATCTCATTTGGGTTAGCCATACTTGTTCCTTCCTTGGATTTTGTACTTTTATTTTTTACTGAAGGTTTGATCAAAATTTATTTATTATTTCCTCACTACAAATATCTCGTTTCCCTTTCACTCAGTTGCATACAAACTTCTACAAACCCTTAGCTAGCAAGATGATAGCTTTGATACCACTAAAATGTCCCATTTCTGATTTTATATGATATTTAAAGCCTAAATTTGCACTATTCATCACAAGGGAAAACTCTACATGAGCTTGCACATGGAATGGCCTCAAAGTACCAATCTTATCCTTCCTAGAAACCTAAAAACTCTCGTCTATGGGTCTCCTTCTCCATAGGTTTGGCAACCTCTGAAGAATGACAAAACAATGAATAAAAATCAAGTTCTAGAATGAGTTTGAAATGCCTCCAAACCCCTTTGAAAGAGGGCATAACCATAACTCATGACCAAGAGGGGTTAATAATACATATTTTAATAATAATTTTCATTTATTAATCCATTGATTTCCAAAGATTAGCCCCTTTTCCCAAAACTTCACTTTTGAGCCTGCCAACCTTAGCAAGTCATTTTTTTAAATTATTTGAATAGGGTACATAACACACTAATGCCACCACCTGCAAGTCTTAGACCTCAAAAGCAGCCCCAGTTACCTACACAACCTCAACCAAATCCAAATAACTAGAAATCTAAATAACCAATGTATTCTACTGATGCTCAGCAATACCCTGCTTATGCTCTAAATGTTGCAAATATACATTTGAGATCTGATACAACACTACTAGTGCCTAAACTACCTCTTATAATTGAAATACCAAATACTCATGTAGCATCAGAACCTATAGTTTCTAAAGAGGTTGATCCACCTAATGCCACTAGCTCAGCTCAAGCTCAATCAGTAGTTAAACCTCCTTTTCCAGAGAATCTCATATAAAGTAAACCTACACAAACATAGGAAAAATATTTTGATATTATTGATTAGTTAAAGAATATGCATGTCCAAATATCCCTATTCCAAGCTATTAAATATGTTCCTATCTATGGAAAAGCCATCAACAAAGCTTGTTTGAAAATGTCTGGGAGGGGAAAAAAAGACCCAACAACAGTCCATTTTGTAGGACAATTGGTTGATATTATGTTAGGAAAATTGATCATTCCTAAATATTCTAATCCCAAAAGTCTAGTTGATAATGTGATTATAAATGGTCAGCCTATTAAAAATGCTTCAATTAATCTTGGTGTTGCTATAAATTTCATGACTAATGATACTATAAAAAAGTTGAATATAGAAGGATTAAGGGCTAGTCCAACAATTTTGCAACTTGTAGATAGTTTTCCTATCACTCCTATTGGGATGATATAAGACATTATAGTAACCCTAGACTCTCTAGAGTACCCTATAGATTTTATGATTCTTTCCCCCAAAAGTCAACTTATCTTGCTACCCTGTCATTTTAGGATGATCATGGTTAGCTAAAACTAATGCAAATATAATTTTTAGATCAAGGAATATGAACATATATAATGGTCAAGCAACAAAGAAATTTGATCTATATCCTCCACACAACCACAACTAGATTTAAGTACATTTGTATGGCTAGATTTAGGGGATGGAGAAGAGGAGTTAAACTCTACAGCACAACTTATGATGCTACATAGAAAATCTTTTGTAAAGCTACAAGAAGAGGATTTAGTAATTCAAAGTATTCTTAATAATACTTGTGTGGTAGAAAAAGATGTGTCTGAGAGCTCTATGTTAGAATTAACCACATATTAAAAATGTAATGAGAGTTGTTCTCTGCTCAATGAGCCAAACATTATCCATCAACTTTTACCATGTGAATTAGATACAAGTCCAATCTCTAAACCTACTATAATAGATTCTACAACTCCTATTGAGTTGTCAAAAGGTCATAATATCCATGTCAATCCCAAATTACTTCTACACAGATGAAACAGTTAACAGAGCTTCTTCAAAAACATGAAAAGGATTTTCCATGGGACTATAAGGATATGAAAGGGTTTAGTCCTACATTATGCACTCATAGAATATACATAAATGAAGGGTGCATACAACTCCATCAACCTCAGAGAAAGATTAATCCAAAACTTAGAGAAATAGTTAAAACTAAATTGCAAAAATTGCTTGATGTTGGTTTTATATATCCTATATCTGATAGTAGATGGGTGTCACCTCTAGTGATAATGCCTAAAAATGGAGGGAAATGGTAGATTTGTGTAGATTATAGAGAATTGAATAAGGAAAATAAGAAGGATCACCTTCATTTACCATTCACTGATCAAGTTCTAGACACTTTGGCTGGAAAGAAGTATTTCTCTTTTCTAGATGGGTACAATGGTTATAATCAAATAAGTATTGCTCTTGAAGATCAAGACAAAATCATATTTACATGCTCATGGGATACTTTTGCATATTCTATTTTTCCATTTGGCCTATGTAATGCTCCTATAACACTTTTGTTGATATATCACATGATTGCATGGAAATATATATGGATGATTTCACAACATTTGGAGTCACCTTTGAAGAAGCCTTGATGAATCTTGAAAAATTTCTTATCTGATGTAAAGAACATAATCTATCACTCAATAGGGATAAATTTTGCATGCTCATGCACGAAGGAGTGGTGCTTGGTCATTTCATATCAGCTGCAGGAATACAAGTGGACAACTAAGATAGAGGTAATTCTAACACTATCCATACCTAAAAAATCAAAAGATGTAAGATCTTTTTTAGATCATGCTGGCTATTATATAAATTTCATAAAATACTTCAGTAAAATAGCTAGTACTTTATATACACTATTGACTGAGGAAGCTGAATTCATCTGGACACCTGAATGTGATGAAGCCTTCCTGCAGCTTAAGAAAATCCTCATTACAACACCAATTTTAAAGGGATCCAATTGGTCAATTCCATTTCATATCCATATTGATGCATCAAATTATGTTGTAGGAGCTATATTAGGACAAAAGCTTGCTAATCTTGAGAATGCCATTTACTATATTAGTAAAAGCCTTTATGGACCCGAGCTGAATTACATAGTAAATGAAAAAGAATTTTTAGCTATAGTCTACACAGTGGAAAAATTTAGACATTATGTAACTGGATATCCTATTTTTGTTCATACTGATCACTCAGCTATAAGGTAATTAATGAACAAACCAACTATTACTTGTAGACTGGCAAGATGGCACTTGTTGTTATAGGAGTTTGATATTACCATTATTGATAAGCCAAGAAAATCCAACATCATTGCTAATTATCTATCCATATTAAACATTACTACTAAAGATCCAACTCTTATTGAATATAGCTTTTTAGATGAACACTTATTCCATATAGCAACTGATACACCATGGTATGCAGACATAGAAAATTATCTTGTTGCAAATAGAATACTCCCACACCTCTCTCACAAATAAAGGAGGAAGTTAGCAGAGAAAATTTTTCATTACTCTTGGATAGATAACAATCTCTTCTATGTTGGACTAGATCAGGTCATGAGGAGATGTGTCAGGGAAGATGAAATATATGATATATTGCATGCTTGTCATGATGAACCATGTGGAGGCCATTTTGTAGGGAAAAGAATAGCACTTAAGGTACTTACAACTAGATATTATTGGCCAACCTTACATAAGGATGTAGTGACTTATACAACCAATTGTAAAAAATGCCAAAGGATGGGTCGACCAACCAAAACTGATCAGATGTCACTCACTCCATAGATTGTAGTAACACCTTTTGATAAGTGGGGTATGGACTTCATAGGTCCAATTGACCCAATATTAAGTGGAAAATCCTACATCTTAGTGTGTACAACTTATGTAACCAAATGAGTGGAAGTTAGAGCAATGAAACATGCAATAGATAAGATAGTCAAATTCCTATATGAAGAAATATTCACCCGTTATGGAGTCCCCAGAGAACTTGTTACAGATCGGTTACGAAAGAATACAATATAAGACACCATAAGTCCAGTCCCTATCACCCTCAAGCAAATGGGCAAGTAGAGGTCACCAATAGAGAAACTGAAGCCATTCTGACTAAGACAGTGCACATACACAAGAAGGACTGAACTAGCAAATTAACTGAAGATATTTGGGCATATATGACCACATGGAAAATAACAATTGGATTCACTACATTTGAGCTTGTCTTTAGGAAAACATCCATGTTACCTATTGAATTTGAGCATAAAACATTACGCACTACTTTAGAGTTAAACATCAATCTTCCTGTAGCACAAGAAGAGAGACTTCTCCACTTGAATTTACTAGATTAAATAAGAAAGATCACTTTGGAATGAGCATCAATTATTCAATAGCAGTGAAATTAGTGGCATGATGTACATATCAAGAATAAACAATTCCAAGCGCGAGATTGGGCTCTCCTCTACAATTCTCGCTTCAAAGAGAATCTAGGACAATGGCACAATGCAACTGACCACCATTGATCCTATCTAGTTTAAGTTAATTTTAAAAGGCCATAGGATATGTCCCTATCATAAACCATAGACTAAAGCATAATTCATGTAGTAGTTACAACCAACTAGTTCACCAACTCCTATGAACATAATTCTTGTAGCAGTGGATGAAAACCTTCTTCCTACAGCCATATCATGACAAAATTTTAGGAGCCTCCATAATAAAACCTCAATTAATACGAGTTCCATTCTTCCATTCACTTTTCTCTTTCTTCATATCAACCCATCTCATTCCTCTATCTACCATCCACCCACACTCTACGTCACCCACACATTCTATTTTTATTGTTTTCAATAAATAATTTTGTCAACACTTTTTCTACTGTCACCAACATTCGCCACCTCATCAACCTACATGTCGATGTACACTCTCAAAATTTTTAGGTACAACAATTTATTTTACTCTTTATTCATTTTTACAATATAGGTTTTGATATTTATATATAATGCTACATTATATATATCATATAAGGCTTAAGCCAGTTTCTTATTCCTATACTAATTTTTTTTAAAGTGTGGACACCTGTCAAATTTTAGTGGGAGGCCAAGAAAGTGTATTAATTTCCACATTTCATCTCCATGGTATCCTAAGTCATGTCCATGTTATATGCTGTACTTTGGCAATAGTCTGATATTGTCTATTAATTTTTAAAACCTTTTTGTATCTGTCGTACCTTTTCATTGAGATTTTTGGGAAAAGATCACCTGTACTTGGCATGATTGAAAGGACTAAGAGTTATTGCAAGAAAACCTTCAATTAAAGCCTTGATGTGCTTCATTATTAATGTATCACTATTTTACATGCCAAAAATAAAGGGGCCTTGTTAAGAAAAGTAGTAGCAGCATACGACATTTTTCATTAAGATTAGTTTGAAACTCAGAGAAAGAGGGAATTTGTAGAGGAAAGAGGAGAAAAAAATTATCACAGGGGTGAGAGTGGAAGCTAGAGATTTTGAATATGGGGAGATAGTTAAAGAGGTGTGAGCCAATTGTTCATAATGTTTTACTCACAAACATTGAAGCAGTTCGGTGATTTCATGCTTGTAGATGGCTTGGTTACTTCTTACAATTAATATACTTCAATGAAGAAGTGGCAATGGAGTTCATGATGACATTTGATGAAGGGAAAGCCTTAGTTTGGGGATTAAGAGTGATTACTACCAAAGAAAGGATAACATAAGTCATAGGATTACCGATAATTGGGGAATATTATCCAAATGAACATGATGCCAGGTCCTCAAGGGCACAATTCTCTCAACCAGGTGACCCACAACTGGACATTACAAAACAAGGATGTAAGAGACTTTCTTTTCCACCTCCATATCCAGATTTAGCAACCCACATTATCAAGTATTTAACCTATGAAGGAAAGTTTTCAAACTTGCATGCTCATCATTTTAAATTTCTCAGTTGCATAAGACATAACATGCAAGTTAATGTTCCCAACTTTCTTTATAATATTTTGTGTATAAGTGCTAAGGAAACTCAAAAAGGAAAGGTAAATTATGTTTCCCATCATGTCCTCATTAAAATTCTAGTTAAAATATCTCTTAGGGATTCATCCCTTATTTCATGGGCAACATTTGTTTAATCCAAGACCTTATAGCCTCAAGCTAACCCTATTCCTCAAAACTTAGAAAATGAGGAAGATATCACAGAGCTAAGTCAAAATCTAGCTGAACCAAAAAAAGAACCCTCTTAAGATAATCCTATTGAACCTCTTTTAGAGGATGTTATACTGAGTTCTTCTACAAAAAAGGGCAAGTGTAAGGTTAGTGAAGAAATCCCTAACCTTGAAAAGGAAGTCCAAAACCCCTCTGTTAAAGTAAAAAAAAGGAAAAGGTTTGTTCTTGCAGTAACTATTCCTGCAACATCTACTTTAACAATGTCTAAATCAGAATGGACCCATAAAATGGTCAAAGGTAAAGAGGTTCCTATATGTAGAAGCCCTCGTATGCGAGGCCAGTCATCCCTAGTTTCCATCAGAAATCCAAATGCCTCAATTTTAAAGTCTCACATAGAATAGGTAGTTGAAAATGTCCTAGATGATTCTCATGTGCAATTAGAGCCCCAAAATGTAAAAATAAATGAAAACACGCCTCTCAAGGAGATATTGTAAGAGAATTAGGAAATGTACAAATCAAATCCTACTATTGTTCTAGAAAAGCCCCTAGCAATGAGCAACCTACCATGCCATTAGTCCTTGAATATTATAATGTTTCTCTTATACCTTATAAATCTTCCTGGTACACCCAACATTTCCAACAAGTTGCCAAAGAATAAAAGATGAAATTTGAAGCTCAAGAATTTTCATCGTCCACAATTCAATTAATATTCTTTGGTCTATACAATCATTTTATTTTTCAAAAAACCTTGTGGAAGCAAGAAAGAAACTAGATGCAAAAGGAAATATTTGATAGAGATGAGGAATTTGAATCATTAAAGGAGCAACTAGAAAATTAGAATTAGGAAATGAATAAGGCTTTGAAGTTGGCTAATCAAGTTATGGCCTATAGACCACCCCCAAGGGTGTATGCTATTTGTTTAAAAGAATAGTTTCTATTATTTCAGTTAATGATGACAATGAGAAATATTGATTGTGAATTTAAGAATGCTCAAGATTTTTATAATGTGTATCAGAATTTTCCTTGATGGCAAAAGAACTTGTTGTGTGAGCTCTATTTGCATAATTTCATAATTCCACATGAAGAAAAGTGGAATCCCTTACTTTACATAGGAGATGTTCACTTAAGAGCTCTAATGTGATGGATAAACAATGAAACAAATTATGATAGATAGATGGATACCTATAGGGATCTTGAAAAGTTTGAACCACTACCACTTTGAGCTAAATCCCATAAGCCTTATGACCTCTTGAGAGATTGGTTCAAATTAACTTATGGAAGGCCAAAATTGGAAAATAGAGAAAAAGTATTTGAAGAATGGGAAAAAGTTTACAGAGAATATCAGATGATTCCTAACTTCACACAACAAAGAGTAATTGCAAGGCTTAGAAATAGATGGAGCTAACTACCTAAACCTTTCAAGAAGGCTGGATCACACAGCCTTGTTAATTTTGAGGTAGTAGTTAATAGAGTGGCTAAATATATGCAATTAGGAAGGAAAATAAGGAAAGAGATATGGTGCCACTAACTTTTCAACCTCCTACCCTTCTCTGGCCCCTGTATTAAAATCGTGCTACCAGGTTAGATCCATTAGTTGAAGAACACTTGGGTGAGCATTGGAGATGAACTAGAGGATATTTCTACACCTTCAAAAGTGGGAAATAGGGGAGGACTATAGTAGGAGATTTCAAAGCAATGGAAAAGAAGTACAATACTTAAGGACAAGCATTTACATAGTGGGGGGTAGATGATGAGGCATATTAATGTCTCAAATTTGATATAGTTTTTATATAGTCTAAACTTACTCTTTCAACCTCGTGAAAAAAAATTCCAATGTATTTGTCTTATGCTAAATGCAATTAAGAACTTATTAAACCTATGTATAATGGATATGAAAAACCTTGCTTAATATTATATATAAAGTGTAGTATCTCATATAAATATTTTAAGCTATGTTCTAATATTTGAATAAGAGTATAAATGTTGTTGTGCATATGTGTTAAAATGTTTCTAATTTTTAGGAAATGAAGAAGTAGAGCAAAGAGTGATGAACGTCGTATTAAAGAAGGAGTAATGAAGACCAATTGTAGCATGCAAAGCACAGGTCAATTTTGAGTGTTAAGCCACATCTATGAGAAGAGTTATTTCTAGGAGACCCGACTTGCTGCATCTATTATTTTGTTGTTCAATCAATGTTTTAAAAGTTATGGTTTAAATTCTACCTTTTTCTTCTAACAATTTTCACTCATGATTTTATGTTATGTAATAAATTCCAATCCTCTCTATATATAAGAAAAGAGGGTGAAATTCAATTAGTAAGTGGATTCTAAAGTTGCTCTTTTCTATTCTCTATGAATTAGTTAGTCATGTAGAAAAAGAAGAATTATAATAAGAAAGTGATTTTGGAATACTTGTTGTGTTTTTAGTTAGTTGAAACCAACCAAGGGGGCCCACTTGGGAGGTGGAATAGATTTAGGTAGAGTAGACTGATTTCTTATAGTTTCTCATTTTAAGATAGATTTATTGTATTAGTCCTGCAGCACTTGTGGAAAATGATCATAGTGGATGTTTAAGTTGTTAACTAGATTAGAATTAATTTTTCGAAGTTTTTTGCAGTTATCTATTGTTAGCCCAAGCATGCTTATTGTTCTGTATCAGTAGTATAAATTCCTTTAATGCATTTTATTTTCCTGCAGCATAGATGTTAAGACTTAAAGGAACTTAGTGCACATACTCTACTGACCCATTTCAAGTTCTACATCCTTGGTTTGACAATTCAAGTGTAGTTCATGATGGAAGAGATAATTCTCAAAATAGACATAATAACCTCGAGAGGAATAACAATGTGGTTATCTTTATCTATTATGGAAGCTCTATAATCCTAACCCTAATTTTAACACCTTAACCTTCATTCATCAAGTCATAACCCTCTTCTTACACCTCCAGTCTGATCCTAACATCATTCTCAACCAATTAGCTCTCTGGCATAGCAATTTGACAATCACCTAGTCTAGGATCAACAAACTTTAAACCCAGCTTCCCAACTATGGCACAAAACTAGGAACTACTCTCAATCTAGCCCCAAGTACACCATGTGTGTAGTTGGTGTTGTTAGAGTGCACTTGGTGCTTTCATAGTACACTTGGTGACCAAAATGCCCATTTTGGACCTCCAGACTACATTTTGGGACCTTAGAACTGCCTCTAGAATCCTATATAGGTTCTCACTCTAAACATAACCTAGAACATTATTTTGTATCCCAAACTTCATTTTACGTCCTAGGACCTTTGTATCTTTCATATCTAATCAACATAATCCTCATTTTGATCCCCTGTAAACTTCATTTTGAATCCAAAACCTTTGAACTTAGTTAAAAATTAGAACAAAGTATGAGTCCTAGAGTATTTCCTAATGTTGATGGATCTTGACCATATTATTTTTTTCATTTTTATCATTTTCTTGGGTCAAAATCTATCTATGTCTTGATGGATTTGACCTTGTCATTTTTATCAACTTGATCTTTTCGATTTTTGTCTCTTTTTGGTCAAGATCTAAAGTCCATGTTCACAAGGTTAAATGCTTAAACTAATACTTTATAAAGATTTGATCCTATGTTCAAAACCTTTCATACACCCTTTTCATATCATCATTATATTCCTATTCTCCCCAAATGTCATTTTGATTAACTCTAGTTGTATAACCACTTCATCTTGTATAGTCCAAAACACTAGCATCTCTTCCAATATCAAACACCATCAACTTGTCTTCTTGATCTCATATTCCCATATTTCATGTCCTAAATGTCATTATCAACCTTAACATACCTTCCTTTTCATAATCCAACTTGAATACATCAGCCTCTAACTTCATTCCCAAATCTAAAGTCCAACCCTAATCTTCATTTTGCATACCATAAAGTCATTTTCATACCCATTAGTCAAAATCCAAAACATCATTCACATTTTCATTTGTACATAATTTACTTAGGACATTTGGATCTTGCATAACAAAACCCTAGGGCATTTTTCCCTTCCATAGATTGCATAACATACCTAAACCCTTAAAAGTATAGAAAATATTCATATCTTGCATACCCACTTCTAGATTTTCAAGTTTTGCCCTATTTTATTAATTGCACCCCTATTTTACCATATGCACACTTCAGGTGCATATTTGGTAGTTTCAAAGTGCACTTGGTAATTGGGCATTCTATCCTAGGTTCTAGAACCCTAAACTTCATTCTCATAGCTTGCACTACATCCCTAAACCCAAGAAAACATCCAAAAACACTTAGATTATTTACACTCTTCATATTGATCACCCTAATACATTTTTTTACCAATTGCACACCTTTTGGTAACTAATTGCCTACATTCAGGGCCCCAAGGGTGCACTTGGTACTGTCAGATCATAGTTGGTAGCTTAGGTGCACAATTGGGAGACAAAGTATCATGCCATCACTTACAAGGACACAATCAACCTAGAGACTAGAAGAATTATATCAACCCTTGTTTTCCAAGGTACAAACACAACCTAAACCCCATCCAAGAAAAAAGAAGAGCAAGAAACCTCAAGAAACATTTGACAAGGACTAAACTGAAACCTCACAACCTTTATTCATGGACCCATTAAGCATCTATCCACAAAACCCTAACCATCAAGAAATGATAGAACCAACCCTAAACAACATGTCTACAATGAAGTTTCCTTTAAAAACTTCCCTTACACATGGAATGGTTTAATGGAGTCCCAATTTCAAACCCATATTCATACCTATACCACCCAGATGTGGAAGTGTACCTACAACTCCCAAGGATGAAGAAACTCACTCATTTGAATCTAGTATACCTAACACAAGTACCTTCAGTCCTCCAAAAATACAAGGTACTTTGCAACTAAGTGATGATTCTAACAAAGATTATGGTATCATTGACAAAGAAATGGCTAGGGCTTACCAAGCCAAAACTTTTCAAGAAAACTTAAAAATTTTGGCGGCCCAAGAAATCATCAAATTTAATCCAAATTTGGAGGGACCTAAGTCAAAACATCAAAACAACCCAAAATTTGAAAGCATACAACCCATTATTAATTATGAATTGCACAAGGGAAAAAAACTTTTTAAATTTTCAAACACAGAAAAAAACATCTATAAGACCTCACCAAGAATCAACCATCAAAATTCTCCAAAGTACTTTCAAACACATTAATATAAATCCCTTGTTTGACAAACCTCCATTAATCAATGACAACAAGAATCTTCCAAAATATCCCTAAAGGACATTAAGAATTGACCTCGGTCAAATAATGCAACAAAAAGATATGCTTAAGGCAACTTGTACTCTAGGGATGCCAAACATACCTCCTTTGAAGGAAAATCAAGAAAGATCACCCTTGATCCTAACTCTATCAACTGTTATGACATCAAATGTTATGGAGCCCCCTATGAGTATACCACGTGAAACATCAATTGCAAAAACCCCTATTAACATACAAAGGAAGAGCCCTATCAACATTCAACCATTCCCAAAAGGAATATGTACCATTGCCAAATCAATATGATGTCCCACAGTGAAACATCTAACACACAAAAGTATCAAAACAAAGACCCAAACATGATGTTCACCTCTAAGGGACATAACCAACTTCCAAGACAACAACTTGTAGTGGTACAAGGACTTAACTTCCATAATGCACAACCAAGTAAAAATACACTTAACATGCATACAACATATCAACATAAACAACAATAACCTTAAGTGGTATAAGGATCCAATGTCCCTTATGCACAACCTAGTCTAAATCCACTTGAATTACATGCAATATACCAGAAACAATTCCAATAATAACAAGTCATGTTTGGTAAACAACAAGAGCAACTAAAAAAATAGTTGGATTGCCAAAGACACTTAGAGCAACAAATTTCCCATCAACAATAACAATTGCAACTACAACAATTGCCCCAAAGTCAACAGATATCTCCACAAAAATAGTCACACACATGGCCTCACATTCAAACAATAGAGGTATCCCAACAACAACCACAACAAATGGCGCAACACCAACCACAACAAGTAATACAACAACTAGCCATGGGACGACTCTTGTAATCAATACCACAACAAATACCAAAACAACAAGTACAATAAGGACCATTTTTTCTCTAAGGTGCCAACATACCTCTACCTCTGAGTGACACATCACTAGAGTCTTCAGATATAGAAGTGTGAAAATTGAGTAGACATAATTCTTGCCATAGCAAGAGATCTACTCATAGACATAAAACACTCTAAGAAAGGACCATCATTCAAAACCCTACTGAGGAATTATTATATTAGTTTAAAAAACTATCCAAACAAGTTGAGTCATTGGGAGTCTAGAAGAAACATGCCCTATACATAGAAAGGGACATATGTCCCAATCCCTTTGACAAAAGTCTCTACATGCCTCCATTCCCAAAACATTTTGAGGCACCAAGATTTGAAAAATATTAAGGAAAAGGCAACCCAGTTGATCACATCAAGAAATTATGTGCCTCTTGTACTAAACTCAGTGATGAGCCCACATACCTCATGAGATTATTTCCTCATTCTCTAGGTGGGCCCACACTTGAATGATACTCCAAAATTCTTGGTAAGATAAAAACTTGGTCAGAATTAGCAAACAAATTCATCTCCCACTTTGCCTTCAACATTACAAATGAGGTGAAACTTTTTTATTTGTGCTCAACTTAAAAAAAATGGGATATCCATTCATCACATTCATATTATGTTGGAGAAACCTAGTTAGTCAATGCTCATTGAGTATTCCTGAAGAACAACAAGTTAATTTGTGCATTGAAAACCTAGTCCTTGATTTAATGTATGAGCTCAAGATCAAATTTTTGAGCATGGTTGCTAAGATAATAAAAAAGGAAGCTAGCATTAAAGATGCTCTCATCCATAAGGGAATTCTCAAGAAAAACAAGGAAAATACAAATATAAACTCGTCTAATGATAAGGAAAAATTTCTATCGAAGAACAAGAATGTAACCATTGATGGTATCGTGGATGCATGAATGATCAACACACTACAACCTCAACTGACTCTAAAAGGTGCAAACCCTACAAATTTACAAGCTCCCAATCAAACACCACCTCAACAATAAAAATTTGAGACTTCCATGGAAGATAGACCTCAAAGATGTCCTAGAAAAAAAGATAGAAAATTCACACCCTTGGGGATACCTCTTGAGACTGCACTTCAACAATTACTTAGTAATAACTTCTTGCAGTTACCCCCATCAAAGATGAACGATTAACTAAAGCCTCTTGGTGGGATGGAAAATTTTTTTTTGACTACCACTACACTAAAGGACACATGACCATGTCATGTTTTTCAACTTAAGCATAAGATCCAAGACCTTATTGATGATAGTGTGATCATAGTTAATCTAGTGCTACTAGCATCTAATTTTGGCCATACGATTTTTATAGATCCTTTAGGTAATCATGAAAAAGTGAAGGCCTCTAGTTCAAACTCTGGCTCACAAGCTAACTACACATATACTAGATATGACTACACCATCAACTATTTCAATGATTCCAACTCCCACATATCCACATTCACCTTTAAAAATGAAGACCTTCAATGTGTTGTTGCCACCCACTGCACTCAACTTACCTAACCTAGAGCCCCAACTAGACCTATGACCCTAGTTAGACCTACCATCAGCTAGACCTATGGCCCATGGTAGACTTGTTGATCCTACTTCTTCAAATTATAGCCTTGATGACTAGCTTTGAAAACCCCCAATGCAAATATCCATCCTAGATTTGATATGTGCATCACCCTAGCATTAGAAGGTCCTTGACCAAGCTTTAAAAGAGTCCATAGTACTAGATAATATTGATGTTTCCAAATTCCAGGCCATGGTTGGGAATGTATCCACATCACAACATATAACCTTTTCCCCTTGAGATATTTTTAAGAATAGACCCAACCACAATGACCCCCTCCATCTCAAAGTAATTTTAAGGTTAAATCTATCTTGATAGATGGAGGAATAGGGTTGAACATATGTACCCTTAAAGTTTTCAAGGGTTTGGGTTACTTTGAAAAAATATGTGGATCCCACTCACAAAATCACAATAAATGCCTATGATGACAATGAATGCTACTCCAAGGGCATTATCATATTACCCATAAGAGTTGATCTAGCTACTAAGAATAAATTATTCCAAGTCCTAGATATCAAAATAAATTGCAACATGATAGTAGGATGCCCTCGGATCCATGCTATTAGAGTGGTGCCCTCTAAATATCACCAATGCTTAAAATTTTCCTATAACAATGTAGAGGTTACCATCCTTGGTGATCTAGATCCTTTCCAATTTTGTGCTGATCTAAGAGATGCTTCTGCATACCAAGTCCCAACAAACAATGAAGCACAACCCACAGATTCCTCTAACTATGCAGACCTTGATATACTCCTCAGTAAATAAAAGGAAAAGATGAAGATTGAAGACAAAGAGTGTGAAGAATACTTTATTTCTCAAGTAGTTGACATTAGGGAGTCACCACTTTCTCCCTAATCTTATGGTAAATCACAACTATTGCAAGCACAACATTATGAGATTACTACAAAAAATGCCACTTCTATCAATGTCATTAGTGGAGGTGGCATACATGAAGAACATGGCTATGAGAATACATTTGTGTGTATTGAGAATGAAAAAGAAAAAAAAGAACCCACTTTGATATATCCTAACAAGTATATACCTAGTTTTACTATCATGCAAAAATAAGGCTATGATGGATGTAGTTGTCTTGGATCTCAAAAACAAGGAATGATTGAACCTATCACTGCAAAAGAAAGACCTCCTATTTTGTGGCTTGGATTTGAACCATTACAAATAGGTCCTAATACTAGGGTACCCTCATGTAAGACTGTGAGTGTTTTGAATGATGAAAAGGCATCTAATGATGCCCAACCTAAAACCAATAGTCTTGATAGTCTTTATGCACTTGACCATATCTTTTTCGACCCTTTTAGCCTACATATGGAGAATAACCATGTTACTATAACTCCACCTATCACTCAAACCAACTCTATATGTTGGATCAAAAAAATTTGGGATCCAAGTCCTTTGGCTTTTTAAGACAATCCCAATGATACCACTAAATCAGATATCCATATATATACCTTTAACTAGAGCACATTCAACACTGATGATGACATCCCCTCAAGTTATCCTAAACTATTGGATTGGGACCAGCATGGACCACTATTTTTTGATTAATTTGACAATGATGATGCTATTGTAACAAATTTTGAAATCTATGAAGGCATTCTGATTGACAATCATAAAGAAGAAATTTCTCCTAAAGTGAACACATTGGAATATTTTTGGGAGTCAACTCCATCTTCCAGTTGCAAAATTGAAAACAAAGAAAAAAATGACAAGAGTAGGTCTATTCCTAAATCTTAAAAGGCTCCATTAGACCATAAAAAAAGAAAAATCTAAGCATCTCCCAATACAAAATGAAAAAGATGATGCCATGAACATAAGTTTTCCTATGTTCAACATGCCAAGAAATATTTTTGAGCTCTCTCAGTCAACCTTCATGTAGGGATTCACTGGTCTCAATATTCATAGTTCTTCTTTGTATCTAGCTACTTATACATAAATCCTACTACCTAAGCTATCCAACATCCAAAATCAAACCTCTCTCCAACAAGCCTCTACATATGTCATTATTAGTGATATCCTCTGCAAAGAGTCCATCAACCCAACTATCCTCAAATGCCTTGATTCATGAGAAGAAGACACTGTCTTACATACAGTCCATGATGGTATATCTCAAGGCCATTCTAGTGGTTTGATTTTAGCTATAGAATTGGAATGAATCCTACATAGTTATAATCACTTATGGATTCATATGTTATCAACTAGCAACATCAACAACCGATTCATTGCTAGCCTTTGTCAGCAACATCCACTATTCCATCTAATAGCCCTAAAAAAATAGCAAACAATTGGCACAAAGTCCTGGAAAAAGAAATTTAAAAAAATGGAAAAAGTCATGCCTTGATGAAAACTTGGAAAATAGGCATCTTGGCATGAAAATTTGAGAGAAGAGAAAAATTTCATCCACAAGTGAAAACCTAGCAAACAAGTGCTTCAAGAAATTGCCATGGTGAAAACCTTGCATTGCTCCTCCATCTATTAGGATTCCATCAAGTTTTCCCCCTTGTCATTTGTTGATCATATCTTTTATATTGCAATACATCCCTAGTCCTTGATCATGGCCCAAAAATTGGTTAATGTCCATTTTTATCTTACCCAAGCATCTTCAATTTGTACATACTTTTCTATTGGCCTTTGTACATAGTTTGAATCTTTTTTGGGGGCATATCACCTATATAGTGTGTGAGTTTGGAATTGAACTAGGGGGATGTCCCTAAGAACATCTTATCCACTGGACTTATCACATATAAGATTGGAGCTAACACTTGTGAATCCTTTACAATCTTGAAAATATCCTAAATACGATGCTGAAAAAATCCATAAAAATTGTAAAATGTCCTAAACCAATTCATAAAAATCACAATATGTCTAGAAAAAATCCATAAAAACTCATAAAATGTACTAAAAAAACTCATAAAAATCATAAAATGTCCAAGAAAATCACTAAAAATCATAAAATGTCATAAACAAACCCATAAAAATCATAAAATGTCCTAAAAAAATCCATAAAATATCATAAAATATCCTTAAAAACTACTAAACATCATAAAAAAATCCAAAAACAACCCTAAAAATCATAAAATGTTATAAAGAAATGAGTAACACAAAAACATCAAATGTCCTCAAATACCCTAAAAATCACAAAATGCACCACAAACTTATAATAAACCTTGTAAATACTCACTGTGGATAATCACCCCTTTTTCTTGAACACTCGCACATTCATAGACTAAAACTCAAAGAACTACACTTGAATGACAATCACACTATTTGAGCAATGTGAACCATCAATAAATCTAACTTGTCACTATTAATTAGACCAATAATTAGACCTATCACATCATCAATCTATCAGATACTCTTTGAAGACCTAAAACAAAACAAAACTAGTAATAATGGACAAGAATAGCTATTGGCTCACATTGTTTAGTGAGTGATTTTTTTTTTTATTTGTTTTTCTTCGATCATATTCCTATGCCACTCAATGATATAAATTGATCTATGAGAGTGGCCAGGATGGTTCATGGTCTTTTTTTTTTTCTTTCTATTGAACATGTACATTTGAGAGTCTGGGGCATGTATATATGCCTTAGGAAGGGCAAGGTCATTTTCTGTCTACATTGTTCTTGTTTACACAAAAGGTTTTCATTTTTTCTCTAGCCCTTTATGCCATGATGCATTGCATTCCATCTACCATCTCAAAATAAACCTCCATTGACATATAGTGCACTTTATGAAAGAAAAAGTCCTCACCTCATCCTAAGTGGTCCTCATGTTATTTTCTCTATCTTCTAACATTTATTTCATCCACCACCATGGTCTTGTATTGTGATACACCAAAATCATCCTCATCTTGTAGTCCTAGATTCCTGCATAATATTTCACTATCTCTCAACCTTTTATGGCTTTCCACCAAGTTTGGCCTTGAGTTGACCTAGGTTTGACCAAGTTTGACCTATTTTTGACCAATTTTGACCTATATTTGACCAATTTTTACTACATTGACCATTCTTGACTAGTTTGACATATTTTTTGAACTCTTTCTAGGGGTTTGAGCATGTAGACCAAACTCTAGGTCATTCTGAGTTTATTTGCACTCTTTCCAATGCTTTACATCACTCCTTATCAACTTTCTACCAAGTTTCCCTAAATATGACCTAATTTTGACAAAATTTGACCATTTTGACTAATTTTACCCATGTTTTGACCTTTTCTATTATTTTGGGCATGCACGCAAAATTTCAAGCCATTCTGAGTCCAGTCAGACTGATTTTGGTCCCTAGAGCATTCTAGGGCATAGTCTGCACTATCAAAGCATATTTGGGCATCCAAAGTACACATAGGGCACACTTGGTCATCTTAGAGCTCAATTTTAATGACCAAGTGCACCCTCTATGCACTTGGGTTCATTTTTGGGCACACTTGGGATAGTTAGATGCCTGAAACTACTCCCAAGGCCCTGATTAACCCCTAATTTACACTTCAGACCCAATAACTTTTGTATTTGAGCTCTAATTTGTGATCCATTAGCTGTGTTGAATTATTGTTCTTATTGTTCAAAATTTGACCTATCCTTTCAATTTTTCATTCACTTTCTTGAGGGAGCACCCATGAAACTACTCTCGGGGGCTCCATTGACCCTCATTTTGCACTCTAGAACCCATAACTTTTGCATTTGAGCTTCAATTTGTGATCCATCAATTTCTATGACTCTATATTCTCATTTCTTAAAAATTGACCTATCATACATATATTTTGGTAAATTTATCGAGGGGTCACCCATATATACCACCCGTACTAGGCGATGCTTTTATAGCATTTTTGTTAGTGTTCTTTGTCACAACACTTTAAATCACATTATATCAAAGAGGGAAAAAATGTAGATGCTCAAAATAGTTCATGTCTAATGTTTAATCACTTTTTAGACTAAATCATCCCATTTTCTCATTTCACTAATTCTAATCCTTTGGCCAACTTGATTATCATTCAAGCATAGTTTGACAATATCCTTCATCATTTGTATCCCCTTTCAAATCAATTGCAGATCACTTCAAAATTGATTCCCATTTTATCCAAACTTTCTAGAATAAACTTGTAATCATCCCAAGTCAACCCAAAATCATCCCAAATCAACACCTAATCAACCTAAAATGTGTTAGATATCTCAAATAAATCATCATTTGTCAAACCTTAGGCATTGTCATGTCTCGATGCCTTGGAAACCCATCAAATATTATCAGTCACATCAAATGTGACCTTAGTATTTTCATGTTCCTAAGTGCTAGGTCAAAATTTCATTCTTATCATCTGATCATTGACATTATTGAGTCCCTCAATGTCAGATTGTGGCATCATCAAACCAATTTAATAACATTGGCAATGCCCATTGATGTTATTATGATCAAACTTATAAATAAATTTCAATTTTGTGACATTTACAATGTTCATTAAATGTCACTTGTCCATAATCTATGTCATGTTTCATTGGCATGCTATCAATCCTAATCAATTATTCAATTTGATCATGGCTTTGATCTACCCATCATCATCCTAGTCAATCTACATAATCATTACATTTCATCAAAGGCTATTATCACCATATATTTCATCAAATTTGCCAATCATTTACTAATTTATCATATAGGATTTGATAACCCATAATCTAATCCTATGCCATTTCAATCATTTTCATCACACATCATTAATTATTCTTTCTAACCAAACATTCTCAATTAATTGACATTTTATTAATTAATTGATTCATCTTTGCAAACTATGGGAATTCTCAAATTTTCTAAGTTCCCTTTTCCAACTCTAATTTCTATTTTACTAATTTCCATTTATATGGATATGTGAATTTTTAATTCAAATATTCCACCTCTTCTTCACACATGGACGTGATGTGTCATAAATATTATCCCTACACTTGGCTAGAATATGTCATATTTTGATATATTTTATTCCTTACACATTTCTATAATAAGCCTCCGCTGCCATAGATTATTGGCTACAAGTGGCTTTGAGGTGTCATATGCATGTCATAGATTCTCATTTGCTTTTAACCATGTTGACTTTCATGTATCATAGAATCTCATATTTGGCATATTGTGTCATGGTTGTCATAGATATTCTAAGGAATATCATGCCAAGTTGTGCATTCCAAGTGAAAAATGTCTATCTTCTTATTCAATTCTCTTCTCTTGCACATTGGCTATAAATTGAGCCATCTTGCTCTCATTTTCAATCCCTTAGAATGTCTTACAATTCTTTTCTCACATCACACCCAAACTACACTTCTAGTACTATTAGTAGCATCATCTTATCATAGCTTTTTTATTTCAATTATGTGCACTATAGGAAATTGGAGCTACATAAAATGGAGAAGAAAAAAGGACATGGGAGCTACAACAAAAGAGGTATTTTTACTTGTACTGCTTTCTTTATTTTAGTTGGCTTTCGCTGTAGATTAGAAGGGTTTTATTCTATTTTGATTGAGTTTTGTGGTTTCTCATAGTATGCTAGGTTCTAACCTATTTCCTACTCCTGCAGTACCAAATGGCTCAATCCCATCCTAATTTCATTGACCCAAAGGGTTTTTATGATATGTTGAAAGATAGGACCAAAGCTAAGTCCTATGCACATTTTGTTTAGTTTCCTAAGGACATTATTAGAAATGAATTTTCATTACAAGAACAAGAAGTAAAAAAGAAAAAGTGGAAAGTGTATAATAGAATTCTAGAGTTTATTAATGTATTAGATAAAAAAATATAATCCCCTTGCTAATATTAAATATTGGGGAGATAAGATTAATAAACTTATGGAAAATTTTGATAAGTTCATGCAAACCCTTAATGAGAAAAAGTTAATTTTAATACAAGCATGCCTAGACTAGGCTATAGAGATTGAGAAAAGGCAACTCTTAGAAAACCCTCCCTTAGCACCAATTGCTAAAAGCTAGAAGTTTAAATAAGGTTCTTTATCTAAAGCTAATGATTACTGCTCCTCACAGACCCCCATTCATATTTATAATGAAGATTCCCTGAGGGAACAACTAAAAAAAATGGGAGGTCAAAATGACATTGTGATAAGTACAACAAAGGTGGAGGAAGGAGTTCCTAAAGAGCCTCCAATGCAACTCCTAGCCCTCACTATAGAAGATTTTGGAGGAAAGGAGATTTGATCTTGTTGTGGAGCAAGAAACAAGGAAAATCTCTAGGGCCTTCATCCAATTTTTATGGAGGAATAACATTGAAAATCTTGAAGCAAAATGCAAGAGAATAAAAGTTGATGAACCTACTAGACATAACTCTAACATTGAGGAGGAGGTTAAGGCTAACCTTATAAAAGAATTCAATCAAATAATCCCTATAGGGGAAAGACAGTTACTAAAAGATTCAGGAGTCCTAGTACTGCTAGAGTGGGGCATTGCTAATGCAATGATTTTTGATGTAGTGAGGAAGGAAAATGATACCAAATTTAGAACTGAAGAAGAGGTAGTAGATGTTGACATATCAATCAATTTTTTTATTAGTGACACACATACTTATTGAGATTTTGTAGAGCTGCCGAGCTCTTTGAATAGTTTAAAGTGTTTGCCATGTAATTCAATAGCCACTAAGCAGATTCAATTAGTGTGAAGTTTAGCAGTGCAAACCGAGCAGTTTAGTATATACCAAATTTATCAGTGGTTACTGAGTTCACAGTTCATATGATGTGAAGCCATTGGTTACCAAGCATTATAGTTTCTACTGAGTTCTTATCTCATGTGATGGAAAGATAGTGTTAAGTGAGTTACTCCATGGTAAACAAGTAATTAAGTGTTTGCCGAGTTGCACAATATCTACCAAGTCACTAGTGTAGACCGAGTTCAAGACTACTCGAAAATGATCAATATGGACTGGGCTTCTACATCTACCAAGAGCATGATGATGCTAAGTAGTGGTAGTGGATGTCGAGTATCAGAACCTCACCTAGTCAATCTTCAAAACCTGAGTATCTTCATGTGGGCCAACTTTGTAACATTTGTGTTAACTTGTGTCATGGTCAACTTTGTAATTTTGTAAATTGGATTGGTATATATATGTTTGATGTATTCTATCATATCCAATGCATGGAATGTAATAAATATATACGATAGTGCAAGAATGCGAATGTAAGAAGTAGATAAAGATTTATGAAGGCCATATCAGAATATGGAGCAATAGTGACAAATCTATCACAGAAAGGTGATTAGTACACAAAGGAATCTCTATCAAAAAACTCAGTTGCAAGTTAGAGATCTATTGCTTCATCCTAACAGGTGAACCAGCCAAAATCCTCCAACAAGGTAGTCCTAACAATCTTTTCTAAATCTCTTTACTGAGTGCATACTTCATTGTATGTTTGTAAATCCTCTCACAAGGTGGACCTAGTAGTCCTATTTTCTCCTAATAGAGAAGATCATCAAAAGTGATCGATGTAAGCCTTAACTAGCCAAATTTATGTTGTAGTACTAATGTTTTTGGGTATCATCCCCACCCCATTTTTACTTTCTATTTGGAAGGTTTCTGGGTCACCAAATCATTATGTTCAAGTGTTGTGAATGCTTCTATATTTTCAATTTCTCATGCATGCAATTAGAATACATATGATGAAATAAATGCTAAATGGTTTATTAGATTAAGAATTAAAATTGGTAGAAGTTTTAGAAGTTATTGATTCATCCCTCCCCTCTCAGTAACTTAGCATAGTCTTGAATATTTCCAATAGTAGAATCCCATAAAGGGGTAAAATATAGTGATGATTACAAGGCCATTGTTATGTGGTCTATTTAGAAAAGAGACAAGGCTAGGGCCCAAGAAATTTCAGATTCTGAACATATTGGGATCTAATTGGTCCTCATAGTGGACAAGGTGGATAGTAAGAGAGTAGCCCAAATGAAGAAGGAAGTAGTTAATTTTGGAGTAGTACTAGCTATTAATGACAAGAGAAAGTTTCTAGAGCTACATGAGAAGTTTTATAAGGTGTTGGAGTCTTATGATGAAAGAGGAAGACAAATTTATCAACTAGAAAAAACAATTGAAAATATTGAGAAGCAATTTAGAAAAAGTAATAGGGGTAGGTAGTCTAGTCAACTCAAAATTGCAACTTCCCCTATATGACTACCACCTTTTGATCCTATTGTGTAAATTCCTAGTACACCTAAAAAAATGGAATTCTACATAGCTAGTGAGCTCAATGAGGAAAAAGAAAAGATATGGTCACTACATATGTAGTTTGGCATCCAACATGAAGATAGAATAAGGGATACCACTTTATTTTCGGTAGACATAGTCAATTGGCCCCTTTTTCACTTAGAATTATCAAGGTTGGTGGACATATGGAAAGAGTTAAATAATAATGAAACCAAATTAAGACCAATCTTGAATAAGTGGATCAATAGGGATGATGTCATCATTTCTCTATGCTATTCTGTCATTGACAATTTTGAAGACTAGACAGAGAGAACTTTTGATTAGGCTAATAATCTTTTGAATTATGATCAGAAAAGGGATTTTCTATAGAGAATCCTAAGAATTTATTTCTCAAGGTATCTTAGAAAATATTTTTACCTCTTTCCCATGTTTTAAAAGGTCTTGATTGTATAAAAGACAAAGAAGAGTGGGGAAATGGGTTGAAGGAGCTCCTAAATATGAGGATGAATGAGTTGATAAATAAAGAAAAGTATATTTGGTTTGCTAGGACCATAGAAGAAAATTATTCAAACCTAATTATTATTTGATTCTTTCAAGCAAGATTTTTTTGATATGAAGTAATTGGGAAAGGATATTCTAAAAATAGAGAAGGATATAATGAACTTAAGTTGGCCAGATGACACACTTTTCAACAAGTTGATGGGAGACTATTCTCTAACAACACAGTTGTTGTAGATGATAGCTGAATAGAAAGTTGTGGACAAGGAAACTGCCATAGAGGAAACACAATTGGTTGATAAAGTTGTTCAAATAGATGATAGAAAAAAGGATCAAAAAATTGCAATATTTGATATAGCCACCAAAATTTATGATTTGACAGATAATCAACAACTTCTAATAGATATCCAAATGTTAGAGACTGAAACAAAATAATAAGAGAAAGTGGTCCCACAACCTACAGATTAACAAAAAGAGGAATATCAATAATTAGGTATAGGGAATGTGCAAGAAACTGCCACAACAGAATCAACCCCACCACAAAGAGACAAATAAAGGGAGTATTTTATTACTAAGAAAATATCAACAATTTTGTTTCTTCTCTTGTAGGGTTTCATAGTGACAATTTTTTTCCTTTTGTAATCCTTTTTGTTTTAAGGATTTTCCTTTTTCATCTAATCCTTAAGCTTGTTGCAACTCAAACTATATAAGTGAGTTTTTGAGGCTACAGGAGGGTCCACAATTCTTTTTTACATGAGAGTATGTAAATTTTGAGTCGATCCATGCATATTGTAAATCAATTCTAGAAGTGAACACAAAAGTTAATAGTTTTTGGTCTACATGTGTTAATTCCTAATAGAGATAAACATTGAATTGAACATAGTTTCAAAGAAATCAATACAAAATACCCTTTTTTTTTCATCCCAGATCCTATCTCTATTGTTTTCTCTAAGATTTAATAGAAAAGTTTATTAAATTTCAGTTCTAATTCATCTTGAATTAGATTTCAATTTTCTTGTGCTGATAATCTAATGGATTTGTAAATGCTTAATGTAAGTTGAAAGATCACAATGGTTTTAATTAAAGATATGATAATTATGAGATCTAGAAATGAAATTTGATACATCTTTTCATAAAGTGTCAAGAAAAGGTCTAGAAGTAGATGTGTGATCTCTATGAGTTATAGCCCAATGAATAAGGCACTAGCCATCCTTGAAAATTGATCTTATTGGAATGCTTTGCATAATTCATAAAAAATATATCAATCAATCTTTTAATGTTTTGTTGTTTAAAAAATTAATATCAGCCTATACTTGATCCATGGTGTCTAGGGTTTGATAAAATATCTAGGTATCATCTCTTCATTGCCATTGAATTAGAAGAAAGAAGGCTAAACAATCTATTATTTTGGAGTTCATGTTGATAAAATTGATGTTAAAACAAGAAAGAGTGAATTCCTAAGGTAAACTTGCCTGAATCTTATAAAATTCAAAGTGGAGAAGACTTTGTAGTCTTGTTAGTTGGTCCTTTTATTTTGCCTCTCAGAATACTCATCATGGTATTTAGCTAATTCCTGTGTCTTTTGACATTGTAAAAGGTAGTTGAAATCATTGTAAAATTAGGAGCAAATAAGTGCTACTATAGCACCTGATGCATAACTCCTTTGCCATAGGAAACTAGAGTGTTCTCTCCCATATGAATAGAACTAAATGCCTCAATATCATGTAGATAGCTTTCATGTCATTTAGGGTTCATGAAACCCTACTCGAAACAAGGGTTTTGATTCTCACCCTCTCCTAGTTTGGCTACTTGATTCTTAAGAGCTACAATTTTGGTACATTTGTTTGAGGTCTCATCATCATAGGTACATGTTCACACTCATTGCCACTAGTTATTACATTGCATTTACTTGATATTCATTTTAGTTTATTTTAGAAAGGTTTCTAACATTTTATGGTTCATAAAATTGCATTCATTCCACATTTCATAAATTTATGCATCTCTTCATACAAATTCTTTTTTTATATCACTCACGTGTTTACACATTTTTTTAGTCCATTTCATATTACAATATTTTGCATCATTCCTCATTAATCCATATCCATATATACCTAATTTTACATCATATACATCACATCCATATATCATACACATATACCACATATGCATTTATATCATATACAAATATCACATTATGCTAGTGCGTAGTCCTAGCATCATACACATGTTATACATCATATATGCATCATGATAATTACATAAGCATCAAATACATCCTGCATCACAAATGATAGTAGCATCATCATAAAACATCATTACTGCATAAGGTATGACTATCCATCACATGCATCAACATCGGTAAAACATATGGATCTGCATATTGGGTCATTGAGTCAAGTCAAATGTGTGTGTGTGTGTGTGTGTGTGTGTGTGTGTGTGTGTGTGTGTGTACATATGGATCTGCATATTGGGTCATTAAGTCAAGTCAAATGTGTGTGTGTGTGTGTGTGTGTGTGTGTGTGTGTGTGTGTGTGTGTGTGTCATCAATGTAAATGCACAAAAAAATCATATATTCCACCATAGATCAGCATACATAAAAAATACAAAAAGTCATTGCATCTGCATATGCATATGTGTCATTCCTTGTACCAAAACTGTCATCTCAAGGATCAACTACTTGGCTTTGAGGGTCCTAATCCTCTTGTGTCACCTCCTTGTAGAGGTTGGGGTTACTTGGGTACAAAAAATGAAGAAGGTAGAACTATGTACAAGAATAGACCCCAATGCTTTTCAAAGTACTATGCCAACTACCAAACTTGTTAAATCATTAATGAATTTCTCAATATTGTGAAAACATATTGAAAATAGACTAATAGAATCAAAAGATGTCATAGAAGGCTACTAGGACACCTTGGTTCCACCATTTCTAGAGATGAATAAGAATTTTTTAAAAATTACTACATGGAAATCATATGCTATTATTGATGTAGTTAATATCATGAAAATTATAGCAAAGGATATGAACATGGAACTTTTCTAGGAATGTATATCCAAATTGGTGAATTTTAGCACCTGTTATGAGAAATCTTGAGGAGGTTACTCAAACTACAATAAAGTACAAATCCTACAAATAGGTGGTCCATCAGATCTTTGAGCATGCATGAACAATAGATGAATAATATCATGAATGGGTAAAGAGGTATAATCTCGATAATTATTCAAATCATTAGGACCCACCAGAGTAACACATATTGATATCAATTTTCTTGTTCACAAGGAATATTCTATATATAGGTGGTTGTATCTCACCTATCTCATTAAGAAAATTTGTAATTTTGGGAACTACTAGTATACTTATGTAATTCACATGTCTTAGTTGTAACGAGTTAAACTATCATATTAGTAGATGACATGTGTCCTCTTTATAGCCTAAAGCTTGTTTGCAACTCATGATATATATGTGAGCTCCCAAGGTTTTCAAAGGGTCTGAGAATCATTTTGTTGAACAAGTCTAGTTCATTTTCTGAGTTGGTCTATATGTATTGTATTTTTATCTTTTTTCCAAAAGATAAAATGAAAAGTAAGAGTTAACATTGACTGATCAAATTGAGTTTTCCTTGATAAGAGTTGACATCTAATTATATATTTTTCAAAGAAATAATACAAAGATGTAGAAAAGTTGGTTTTATATTTTAGATATTGTCTCTTCTATTATTACCAATTAATTCTCTAAGATTTGATAGAAAATTTTACTAAATCTTAGTTGTAATTTGTTTTGAGTTATATTTCAATTTGTATTTTTCTTATAACATGAATGGGTTATGTAAATTCTTGATGTAAATTGGAAGAATTATTTTCTTTTCAATGAAGATTTTGATAAGAATGAGATCTAGAACTAAATATTTATACTCTTACCACAAAGTGTTAAGATAGATCTAATAATTAATTGTCAAACTCCTATAAGATGATAGACTAATAGATAAGGCATTGGTCATCCATTAAAATTGATCTAGTTTGTGAATGTCTATACAATATAATTTTTTATAAATCAACCATTAAAGTTTTATTGTTTGAAGATTTGAAAAATGAGCCTGTACTTGATTCATGGAGTTTTAGGGTTTGATGGATTAGCTATTTATCATCTCTCTCACAATCCTATAATTAGAAGAATTAAGGAAAATGTATTTTCTATAGGAAAATTCATATTGATATTTGAATTTTAAAAGAGATAAGGACTAATTTCCTAGGTAAACCCACCTGAATTTCGTAGAGTTTAAAGTGGAGAAGACATTGCAGAGTCTTATCAGTTGGTCCTTTTAATTTGTTTCAAATACCCAATATGGTTTCTAGATAACTCTTAGGCATTCTCTTCTTTTAAAAGGTTGTTTAAATTCTGTCAAATCAGAAGCTAACAAAATGCCAACTCTACTGGGGATGTCTATTGGCCTATTTTAGAAGACAATCCTTGAGAATCTAAAAAAAAAGAGGATTTCAATACACTAGGTAGAAAGTACATGACATGGGTTGTATCCTACAATATTGTAGGTCATGTTTCTAAATAGTAGCTTGTCTATGTGATAGAGTTTTGATTTCCCAAAGTACACCATGATAGAAGTTTATTTTGTATTGGACCCTTGTGGAAAATATGTTTTCAAACATTCCATTCTCATGATATTTTCCTATTTTCTAGTCATATTAAAGTATTTCCCTTTAGTGGGTGGTGACTTATTAAAAGGTTTAGTAGCTAGTCATATATTTTAAATTATTGTTTGAAATGGTTGATAGAAAGAAAAACATGAGGGCAAAGGCACAGGCAAATCCAGAGGTTCCTTTATACACAGAACTACCTTAGCGTGGGAGGAAGAACCAGCCCAAGAAGAAAGGAGATTGTAGCCATACATGGAAGCCTCAAGATAATACCTGAGCCCATTCATAGTATCAACATGTGGTAGAAAGATAATCCTCATCCCTGAATTCTAAATCTAAGAACACCAGGCTTCTAGGTGAAATTTTCACTACCCCATTACTCGAGGAAAGAGTATACTGGGATAAAATTATCTCTTCCATAGGAGATACTACTTTTAGACCCAAAATATGTCTAAGGAGGTAATCCAATGATGGGGATATAAGAACACCTTTAATATTAGGCCAAATCTTGGGCAAGTTCCATATGTTGAAAGAAATCTCATACATTTAGATGTTCTTGTAGATTTAGAAACTACCTCTACAGACCTTGATGAGTTGTTATTTGAGATTGAAACACTTAGGAAGAAGGTTTCAAAGGAGAATGCCAAACATATACATTTGGAAAAAAAAAAGAGGTAATTACTATGAATGCCCTCATAGAGAGGGAAAGTTTTCTCAAAAGAATGGAAGCACTGAAAAAGTATAATAGAAATTTGAAAGAGAAATATTCTATTCTACATTCTAAAATATTTTGAGATATGGGAGAAATAATGTCCAAAATCCAAGATCAAGAACATGTTCTATGAGAGAGAGAGAGAGAGAGAGAGAGAGAGAGAGAGAGAGAGAGAGAGAGAGAGAGAGAGAGAGAGAGAGAGAGAGAGAGAGAGAGAGAGAGAGAGAGAGAGATAAAGAGAGAGAGAGAGAGAGAGAGAGAGAGAGAGAGAGAGCTATCATTTCTCAAGTCCAACCCTATAAACCCATTGAAGAAAATGTGATAGATCTCAGGAAAATAGAAGGTTTTAGGTATACAAATCAGTGAGCATTACGTTACTCCTAAGAATGTTGTTACTTCTAAGATTGACTTGGAGTTGGAAAGAGCTAAAAAGGAGAGGGAAGATCTTGCAACAAAATTGGAAAAGATTGAAAATCAAGCTAAGGTGGCAAAGACAAGGAGGGAGATTCATTTCCTTAAGACCACCTCTAGTTTAACAACCTAGCAAAACTAGACTTCATTGGTTGTACCTTCTATGCCAACTTGTTGACCTATGATGAATAGTCAAGGATATTCCCAATCAATATCAACTTCCTCTTATACTACTACTTGTCAATTAGCTGCTACCCCAAAAAGGAAAAGTTCCCATACAAACCCAAGGGTCTGGATCTAGTTCATCAATTGTGTTAGGATTTAGGCCCATTTATATGGAAAGATACAAAAATAATGTCCTTTATAGGTAGCCTTATTTTTCCTCATCCTATCTCCACAAAATTAAGAAATAAAGCTACAAAGTTCTCTAGAAACAATGCCATTAGTGGTGAAGAACATCTTAGAAAATTTATTGATATGCTTAATGATTATGAAGTTGATCATGAAGATGGTGTCATGAAGTTATTTGTACATTCAATCAAAGAAGATGCTGAGACTAGTTTAGGAGACTTCCTAATGATAACATTAGTTTGTGGGATTATTTGGAGAAGTTTTTCAAGGAGCAATATGGGGATAATACTAATGCAAGTTTCATGTTGAATGAGTTTCACAATATTAAGAAAAATCAAAATGAATCTAATTTTAATTTTAATGTGAGATTCCAAAAAGGAATATATAAGTTATTCCAAGTAATGATATTACAAGAGAATGTATGTATCACTGCCTATTTAAATTATTTCAATAGTACGATGGCTTATATTTTGTGAGACAAATATGCAATGACATTAAGGGATACCTTCAAGATAGCTATCAACATTCAAAATTGTTAGCCATTTTTAGCCCCTGCCTAAATTCCAATGTTGTTAGCCTCAAGAAGCAAACAAGGTGATGGCCATGTCTCACATTCATTGGTTTATTCATAGTTTCCATGCAATCATATAAGGGATATGGGTTAGTGCACTTGAAGTTGGGTCTCACTTTTGGCCAAAAAGTGTAAGTGTTTTTCCTGTTTTTCAAATTTTTTGTCAATTGATGTCAAAATTTGAGGTATTTAGAGATTGAATATTTAAAAACTCCAGAAATAAAATTTTTAGTGTTCAGAATCTAGTTTTTGAATGTGTAATTTATTTTTTTACCCATATGATAGATTTTTTTTTGGTATGGTTTTTAAAAAAGCACTTTTTCAAAATGCTTGTTTCAGGACCATACCACGCTCGTGTATGAATACCATAATTTGACACAAATAAATGAATTTTTGCAAATCCTTTTAAAGGGAGTTACCTAATACACCTAAGATTGATGACAATATTTTTCTTTAATTTTTTATTGAATAATTTTATTATTATTAATTATTAATTAGCTATAAAGGTAAATTTTAAAACCTCTCATGTACGGACCACATAATTTGATCAAAATATCACTTTTTTCAGAAAAAAAATTTAACATCAAAACAATTGTATGTAGATTGATGACATATAAATTAATTTAAGAAAAATTATAAAATAAAAAAGTTATTAAAGTTTTAGTGAATGTCACTTTTCAACGTTTAAGAGAGAGCTTTGATTAATAAATAATGAAAAAAAAAAAAAACTAATAACACTATAAAATTTACATTTTTGAAATCAAAACAATGAGACCTATAATGGGTTTTTGTCTCATCAAAAAATTCAATGGGAACGACTATAAAAAAATTACGACAATACCAGAAATTGTCGATTAAATGCCTTAGGAAAAAAAAGGATCATAAAGGCATGGCTTGGTGGGACCAAGCCTATGCCATGCCTTTCCCCAAGGCAAAACCCCATGCAAAAGTTGGGAGCCATACGAAATTCTCACTCATGTCTCAAGAATCAGGCACCCAATTTGTAATTCAAAAATTGAGTGCTCGATTGCTTTCAACCGTTGTACTGACTATTTAAAAATTGGGTAACTGATTCTTTTTAAAATTGGGTACCTAATTTTTAAAGAATTGGGTGCCCGATTTTTAAGCAATCGGGTACCCATTTCTTATGTACCCGTTGGGCCCCAAAAGCTGCCCCATAGACCGAGTTTCAATGATTGAAATGATTAAATAACAGTTTCGATCTGCAACAATGAATTATGTCATGCTTATTCTATTTTATTATACTCTTATACAATTTTCAAGCTACTAATTCAAATTCAAAATTGGTGCAAACATGGGGTCAAAACAACGAAGAAAGAAGAAAGAAAAAGTTTTGACAGATGAGGAGATTGTAGCAAATAAAGAGAATGAAGCACGATGTCAACGAGAGAGAAGATAGAGAATTAGAGACTTGAACAATGTTTCAAAGGAGAAAGACATTGAGGATACCACAATGGATGAAGAGGTCAAAGAAGATAACCCAATAAAAGAAAATTCAGGTGCACATTCTAATCATGCATTCGATACAGGTGTGTCTCCAAACCCTTGAATTTTCTCTCATGATGAAATTGGTGATTTTTTAGAAGCAGGTTACGATTTAAACGATTTAGATTTTCTTCATGAGAAGTAATTGTCAAACGATCATACACAAAACACTCCAATTGAAATGCCTACCCTGAAAGAAATACCAAGAAAAATTGAAATGGATATTCAAATCCCAAATAACAGTGAAAATAGTAAAGTGTCTGAAAATAAAAATTGCATGAATGTAGACATAGAAACACCAACTACTAAACAAACATGTCAGGATAATAGAAAAGTGTCCAAACATAATTTTCATATTCCTAATGATGTGTTAGATAATCTTGAGGGATTGGTTTCATGGAGACAAATTAGGACAAATGCTAATAGATTGTATAGGCATTTTTTTTATAATAAGAATTTTGGTTTCAATGTTAGCTAATATTACAACTAATTAAAATGTCTAAAATTCAAAAATTAATGAGAAGGTTGGGAATGTATGCAAAACTCAAGAATAAAAATGAGTCTTTAAAACAAGTTGTATCCAATGTTGCTAGTGTCTTTGATGTTATTGGAAAGAGAAGTTGGTCTAAAGATAAGAATGCAGCACGACGAGCAATAACAAAAGCTTTAGTTAACAAATCAACATCTAAAAAAAGATTGATTAGCAACATAAGTGGATATCTTAATGTGAATCATAAGACTTTAGAACGAGCTGTCAAGAGAAGGGTTAACTTTGAATGTGATCTAGCAAATATTTTATAGACTTCTAGTGGTAGACTCCCGAGATGTGATATGAAACTTACTAATGAAGTCAAAAGTTTGATTGAAATTTTTTGGCATGATAATACAAGAGTATCACCTAATTCAAGAGATGTTCTTAAATTGAGAATTGGGTCAAAAATATGTGATCCACATCCTAAACACCTTTTGGACATGACTCAAATTGAATTGTTTGAAAAATTTGTAGATGGTAAGGTATTAAATATTACCATTAGTCAAAGATCTTTTGAAAAGTGTAAACCATGGTATGTAAGGATTGACAAGGAAAGAATGATATGTTGTTGTAAAACTGATATTCAATTTCATTACCATTATGATGTATTTCGATCTATACGTGGTACCGTGCATAGTAAAGAAATGTTGCAAGAATGTGGTATAAAAATACCACCTCAAACTATAAAAGATTTCACATCAGGTTTATTTTTTAAGTCACCTAATGATCAATACTTTCTTTTCAATGCATGTCTTTCTAGTACATGTGATATGTGCGACAATCTTTCTTTGTTAGATGAATGTTTTCATGAAAATTCTTTGACTAATTTTGGACAACAATTAGTTGAGGTAAAAAGATTCAAAACTATTGAATATCTGTTGAAGGATGGGAAGATTGGAAGAAGGTGTGATCTAGTTATAGATAAAGTTAGTTGTCATGCATTTATGGATGAGTTTAAGAGTGTGCTCATACCAAAATATGTTAAACACTCTCAATATTCTAGATGGCTTAATGGACAATTTTGCATATGTAAGAATGCATTTCCAATTGGTACTATACTTTCAGTTGTTGACTTTGTAGAGAACTACACATTTGCACCACAAGAAGAGGTACAACCACAATATTACAATTCAGTGCAAGTAAAAATTTATGTTCATATAGTTTATAGGCATGCACTTGATAGTACAGAGGAGGATCAAAAAATATTGAGAGAGTACCATTTTTATTTAAGTGATAATAAACTCCATTCATTTGAGTTTGTCCAATATTGTTTCAAGGTCTTTTATGATAATTTAAAGGAGAGACAAATTCAAATGACACAACATTGGATATGGTCAGATAATTGTACAGGACAATTCAAGAATGCTAGAATGTTCTATTGGTTGAGTAGGACAATAGGCAAACTAACATCCAACATGTGTGGAGTTTTTTTAAGGCTAGACATGGTAAAGGAGAACATGATGGTGCTGGTGCATGTGTGAAGAGAGCCCTTAGTAGAGAGCAATTAAAATTTGAAGAAAAAGCTAAATTCAAAAATGCACATGAGATTGTTGAGTGGTGTAACAAATATTTATACATGGGATCAAGTCAGAACTCTACAATCAAACGTTTCTTCTACCTAGTTAAAGAAAATAATATCCCTTCAAGATATGATTGTGATACAATTAGAGGGTTAGCTAAATGGCATTCATTTAGGAGTTCAGATTCTAACACTTGGACTATATGGACTAGGGAGCTTGCTTGTTTTTGTCAATTTTGTCTTGCAAGTGAATGGGAAGAATGTGAGAATACAGAATGGGTTGAAGATTGGCAACAAAGATCATTAGCACCTACTGACATGCATTTTGAAGATGATATAGTAAATGAAGGCTAGAATGTTACTTTTCCATCAAAAGACTATGATCGTATTTCAAACCTCATAGAACCTAGTATGCACAATTTAATTAGATTTTTTTGTGATCTCATGCTTGAGTTTATATAATTTTCATATGTACACTCATGTGATTAAAGTGTTTCTATACTTTATCTTATCTTGTAGGACATGTTTATGTTGTTATTGCACCTAGTGATAATGATGAACAGACTGAGTATTGGCTAGCTAGATGTGTGGAACCTAAGAAAAAATTGACATGTCGTCAAGTAGATGATGATGGTTTTGAGTATCCAATCAGGTCTGTCATTGTAGCTGGCACCTGGCTACATAGATACCTAACAAGAAGACATGGTTTGCCGGCATTTAAAGACTACCAAACTGAAAAGAAGATTTTACACTATTCTCATTTGGTTGTGGTAAAAAATATTAAATTAGAAAGATACAAAGGGAGACCCACCAATAAGGTATTATGGACAATTTCAATGGACAAGCACGAGACAATCATAGATGCATTGCAAATGAAAGAGGATGCAGATGGTACAGTGGGATGACTACATTTAAATCAAACACATGTAAGTTTTTTCATTATTGTATTATTTATATATATGTACTTATATAATTTAATTACATGTATGTTTGTGTTGTCAATACCAATTTAGAAAACTTATATAACTCTTATTCAGGTCTCAATTATAATTTATGCAAATTTAAATGTTAAAGTGGATCGAACATCAACATATTGTGTAATTTCACATAGTAAGTACTTACAAATTACACATATATTTACATAGTTCAGATACCTTGAATATTAATTTATGTGTTTATTAACATGTGTGTTTTTGTTTTACATTTTTATTTTACAGGACCTCATTTGAAGAGATGTGTTGAACCAATTTTATGTTTTGAGTTCACTGAACTATAAATATATCATTGACATTGTCTTACATATATTGTGAAATATGTTGTACAAACTAATTCAAAAATGAGAGTTTACTTCTATTTGAAAGTTAAAGGTATGCACTTGATAAATTATAAATTAATTGTCAATATCAGTAATGACCTCCTATTTTGTTCCATTACTTTTACATTCAAGCATGTTTAAATTAATGTTTGTTTGAAGTTTCAAATTACTATTGATTGTAATATTAAAAACAAGTCACTTGCACATGATAATTTAAAGATCATTACTCATTGTATTGATTATATGTTGGATCATTACTCATTGTATTCATTGTATCGATTATATTGTACATTACCAAACAACACATTAAGATCACTTATGATACATTGTTAGGTACGTTATCCATACATGTGTGTCTTAAGGGGACATGGGAGTCCTAATAGGTCATTATGTCTATTATAGGTTATGATAGGTTGTCATATGTTTACTACCACATAATAGGTCTTATTAGGTGATAATGACTCTTACATTACCAAACAACGCATTAAGATCACTTATGATACAATGTTAGGTGCATTATCCATACATGTGTGTCTTAAGGGGACATGGGAGTCCTAATAGGTCATTATGTCTGTTATAGGTTATGATAGGTATTCATATGTGTAAGAATTTGCCTAAGGGAAAAATTCACCCAAGAACTAAGAACTCAAACACAATCACAACTGTAGACCAAAAATGGAGAGAGTATGATCAGAATAACAATGTATTCAATAACTTGATACTAGAGTACACTAGGAGTGCCTGATTATAAAGGCTAAAGGAGAGCTTCTAGAATGCATAGAAGTTAGCACCATAAAGTGTCAGAAAACCAAGCACATGTCCACCTGATATGGATTATCCTCTATTAAGCACGAAAGTAAGTGTGATGATGAGAGGATAAGCCTAGAAGGGTGGGACACACAAATCAGTGTTGTAGACACCATGTGCTGAAATGAAGGTGTGAACTCCTGTGTTGTCAACATGACAAATCACAAGGTTGCAAAAACTCCTAAGTGTCTCACAAATAAATAATAATAAAATAATGCATTAACCTAAGTAAACATAAGTAAGTGTAAATAGTAAAGTACTTATTTACACCAACACCCCCCCTTAAGTGTAACTTAGGGGAATGCCCTTAAGCTTATGAACTAGGATGAAGATGCATAATGGGTCCTAGCTACTAGGCCATGTAAGGTACCCATGTACATAATGAAGATGCAATCTCCCATAAAGCAAGGAAAGAGGGAAAACCTCATGGGAAAAACCCTCCCCCAAAAAGAGAGATAGAAGATGATGCATCAATGGATGGAGTAATCAAGACCCCCCCATTACGGTATACATCCAGTATATACAAAAGAGAATGAAAGAAGGAAGAGAGATAGAATAGGCTCCCCCCCAAAAGAAGAATGCCAACAAGTGAAAGCTACTTTGAGGAAGAAGTTGGTCCATGAATGCAAAATGGTGTTCCTCCCCTTAGGAAGAAATAATGCCAAAGGTACAATCCTGAAGATGTGTGTTGGCCCTGAAACCTGCTCAAGTATCCCTGTACTGATGCTGAAGTTCACCCCTTCCAACTATGCTAAAAAGAATGAATGCAGATCTGTCAAAGATGTCTATTGAACCTGTTCCACTGAACCATCTATCTCCTCTACTGACAAAGAGACCTCCACTAATTGCTATTCATAAGGATCCACAATCATGCCAACCTGTTCAGATTGATCATGTAGAGAATGGACATGAGGGTCAAAGTGAGCCCTCGTAACAACTGTAGAAGAATCATCATCAATGAGAAGATGTGTGTCCTCAAGTCTGTCTCCCAAGTCAAATGATGCTGGAGTTGGAAGACGAGATGTACCATGCTATGTTGGACCTTTCACTATGGCAATGTAAGCACGTGGACCGAAATGATGTGACCTCTCACTGCAACTATCGACAGAACCCCGCATATCTAAGCCTGTTGAAGCACTATCGTTGGTGTCACTATCAGTTTCCACTATGTATGATGTGTGAAGAGGAGTAGAGGACAATCTCAGTGAACTTTCCTCAAATTGAAAATCCTTCTCCACAAAAATCTCATGTGTCTCAGGATCCATAAGTCTATAAGCCTTCACATTGTCTTCATAATCGATAAAAGTACAAGGCCTAGGTGTCAGTGCCTTGCAACTCTTGGAAGAAATGTTTGCCCATGCTAGACAACCAAAGAATCTAAGGTGACTCACAACTAATTTTTTTCCACACCATGCCTCAAAAGGAGTCTTACCATCTAAGGCTGGATGAGGAGACCTGTTAAGTATGTGAGTAGCACTGCTAATGGCTTCAACTTCTAATGTAGGATCGAGAGACTTGGCCTTTATCATGCAACTTGCCATGGTCTTGAGAGTCCTAATCCTCATAGCTGCAACATTTGTCTTCTGCGGATTGAATGCTTGTGAGTTTTGAAGATCAATTCCCTCAATTTTGCAAAAGTTCTTAAGTCTCCTATCAACATAACTATTCTCATTGTCCACTCTAAGTACCTTGATGGCTTTCCTTGACTTGTGTTCAGCATCAGCCTTGAATTCTTGAAGCTTGTTAACTACTTCATTCTTGTGATGAAGGAAGAAGACCCAAGTGAAATTTGAAAAGTCATCAACAAATGTGAGTATGTAGCGGCCTTAGCTGACTGAAGTCACTGCAAACAGTCCTGCTAATACCATGTCAACAAGCTGAAGAACAACTGGAGCTCGATAAGACTTCACTTTATCATACTTCTCCTTGAGATGTATATCCACTGAACAAGATGAACACTCCCCCTTAGAAAAGCTAATGTTGGGTAGACCTTTGACCATGTGTTTTGAGAAAAGTTGTTGAAGAGAGCGGAAGTCAAGGTGACCAAACTGCTCATGCCATAAGTTGTTTGAATGTGAGTGAGTTAAGAAGGCTTGAGAAGAACTCTTAGGCACAAAATGGGAGAATGAATAAAGCCTCCTACTATCATTGACTTTCCCCACTGCTACCAATGAATCATCTTTTAGATTGCACACCATCACAAAATTGGGAAGGAACTCAACCTTATGACCATCTCCAAGGTGAGTGATTTGGTAAACTAAAAGGAGATTGGAGCTTAGATTTGGAACATAGGGTACATCTTTGAATTCCCCATCTTTCATTTAGACGTATCTCCCACGAAGATGTGTGGTACCTTTGACTGCTTCAATGAAGAAAAGTCTTGCTTTGAAGAACCAATATGGTAAGAGGCATCTGAGTCAAGTATCCATTTCGAAGAAGAATTTGAGTTTGCCATAAGTGCTTGACCTTTACCCTTTGAAGAGGTTGGAGTAGAATCCTTGGAAGTACCTGGCACTTGAATCTTATTCTTCTTGAGTATATTTTCTAACTCATCGATTCTTTTTGTCTTGCAATGATGCTCATCATGATTTGGCTTTTTGCAATATGCACAAAAGAGTTTGTCCTTCTTTTCATTACTTCCTTTCTTATTTGAAGAAGAACTGCCTTGTTCAGAGGAGTCATGTTGTGTCTTAGATTGTGTTTTCTGCTTCCACTGCTTCTTCTTGTTGTTTCTTTTTCCCCCTTGACTTGATTTGGAATCATCACTAGCCATCAAGACTTTGGTCTTAGATGACTTGAGAAGTCCAAAATCCACCAAGTGAGATTGTTCAACAATCAACATGTTTGCAAATCCATCAAAGAAAGGCTTCTGGTAAGCAGATCCCATGGTTAACTTGTGAGTATTAAAACTTGAAACAAAGTTAGCATACTCAGAAGGTAGCCACTTCAGGATGTGATGTATCAACCTATCATCCTTAATGGGATTTACACAATCTTTTAGAAGTGCCCTATACTCATTGACTTTGATGATATAATCCTAAATTGTGTCATAATTCTTAGGATCCAAGAGAAGTAGATCATCTTCAATCTAAAATCCCTTTTCTTCATCCACTTTACCATATAATTGTTCAAGTTTTTCCCAAGCTTCCTTAGATTCTAAACAATTTTTAATGTGGAAGAGAAGATCGCTATGTACACAACTCTTGATTACACCTAAAGCTTGTCGGTCTTGACTTGTCCAATCAATGAGTTCTTTAGCATCAGTAGGTTTGGTAATTGTACCATCAATATATAAACTATATCCTTTTTCTATTAATCTACTCCATGCAATATCTTTCCATGTAGAATAGTTGTGTGAAGTTAGAGGAGGACATTTAAAACCCATGATGCAGAAATGAAAGAGCACAAAATAAAGACACAAAAAACACTGTACACACCCCCCCTTTTTCACTCAATGAAAAGACCCCCCCAAAAAGGATGCTTTGGCAATTTATAAGTAGTGCGTTTACAATGAGCCACTTGTCAAAATGAACAAAGTGGACTTGCTGATTTGGCTTTTACAACTGCCTTATGAGGCTTAAATCTGTCACTAAAGCACTGTAACTCAAATTTACAACAATTTTGAAAAAGAATGAAAGCTTACAATGCCTAAGAAGGCCTAATTCTAAAAGTGATAAATTTTTCCACACAACCCTAGAATCTGACTTTAGATCTAGAAAGTAGATGAAAAAATACACACTTTCAAAAAAATAGAACTTGAAAAGGTGACTAGATGTGCCTGTACGAAGCTTCTAAAGTTGCAAAAGGCAGGATTATGCAGGTACAATTGCCAAAAAATGCAAATTCTGCAAAATCAATGCACCAAAACTAGAAACTAACAATAGCACTAAAAAGTTCAAGAAATTTTACTTGATTTCAAAAAAAATTACACCTGAATCAGAGTCTGGATGACCAAGATACGAGCTCACAAAGTCAGGCTGCCAAATTGAAAAGCAAGATGGAGAGGGGTCTAGAGGAGAAACTATGAGTTAAAATTTGATGGTCAAATAGCCGTCATAGCAATTGAAAAGTGGCCTATGATGACGTCCAAAAGGGCATCAATTTTAAGCTCATGCAATGATGACATCAGCAAGAAAAAGTCCACCTATGCTGACGTGGAAAGTTGACTGGATGATCCGTACTGTAAGGACAAATGACGTGGCAAATTTCGTATGTCCACATGGAAAAGTCACAGTGTCAGTTTCTACATGGCAATGTGGCACTATCGGAGATGACGTGTCAAGTGAGCAGGCGGATGTGGTGGGCGTGTTGCGTGGCAGTTGCGGATTTGTCCGCATGGAGAATTTTTGGGTGGGAGTTCTCCAACCATTCCATCAAAATATTTCAAAAAGATGCCGGGGGTTTAAAACACTATGCCGAATCTGAGAGTTATAGTCTGCATGCGGGAAGAACACCAGATACTGGAAGACGGGGCAACAGGATCTTCAGTGCGGTCAGAGTTTGAATGCGTGGGTCGAAGAACAAAATAGATGGGATGTCAGGTTTGTCCTACCACTGTCAAAAATTGTGCAAAACTTGCCGATGTTGGATTCCCTAAATACTGCAGCCAGATTTTCAAACTTCAATCCCACATGCAGTGGGTAGTTGGTAATGCATTCTTTAAAAGAAAAATGCTATGGAATGGAAAGCAAACTGGGAGCCACCTCTCACGTGTCCGGTTGCCGGATGTTGTCCTCCCGCTGTTGACTGTGGTCTGTCGGATCTAGGGGTTGATCGATCTTGGGTTGTCTATGGTGCCAAAAAAAAATATACTGGCACCCAAATACAATATGGTACGGCTCGATCAAAAAAACCCTGTAAATTAAATGAAATACACCACAAATGTGCAGTACGGTATCTGACAGCCCATACTGCATAAAAAAATTTCTCTAACAGACTATAAACTATTTTGAAAATACTGACGGAAAATATGACAGAGAAAATAAATATAAATATGTAGATCTAATTAGATCAATTAAAAAATGATCATACCCAATTGCAAATTGGTGCCTTCGGGTGCCGGTTTGCAAAAAAAATTTGCCTCATGGTTGACTATGGGCCAAGGTAGGCATGCTTATAGTCAATTTTCACCGGTTCAGCGTTCCGGATGCAATGGCGAGGTCAGATCTAGTGTTGGATGCTCCCAATTTCTGTAGCACTCCAGATTCAGGCTAAGGTGATGAAGCAAGCAAGAGGTCTTGAACGAATTGTGAAGAGAAAGTCTCCAAGCTCTGATACCATGTAAGAAATTCCTAAGGGAAAAATTCACCCAAGAACTAAGAACTCAAACACAATCACAACTGTAGACCAAAAATGGAGAGAGTATGATCAGAATAACAATGTATTGAATAACTTGATACTAGAGTACACTAGGAGTGCCCGATTATAAAGGCTATAAGAGAGCTTCTAGAATGCATAGAAGTTAGCACCATGAAGTGTTAGACAACTAAGCACATGTCCACCAAATATGGATTATCCTCCATTAAGCATGAAAGTAAGTGCGGTGATGAGAGGATAAGCCTAGAAGGGTGGGACATGCAAAACAGTGTTGTAGACACCATGTGCTGAAATAAAGGTGCGAACTCCTATGTTGTCAACATGAAAAATCACAAGGTTGCACAAACTCCTAAGTGTCTCACAAATAAAAAATAATAAAATAATGCAATATAATTAAATAATGCATTAACCTAAGTAAACTTAAGGGCATCAGTATAGGGATACTTGAGTAGGTTTCAAGGCCAACACACATCTTCAGGATTGTACCTTTGGCATTATTTCTTCCTAAGGGGAGGAACACCATTTTTCATTCATGGACCACCTTCTTCCTCGGAGCAGCTTTCACTTGTTGGCATTCTTCTTTTGGGGGGGAGCCTATTTTGTCTCTCTTCCTTCTTTCATTCTCTTTTGTATATACTGGATGTATGTCATAATGGGGGGGTCTTGATTACTCCATCCATCGATGCATCCTCTTCTATCTCTCTTTTTGGGGGAGGGTTTTTCCCATGAGGTTTTCCCTCTTTCCCCACTTTATGGGAGATTGCATCTTCATTATGTACATGGGTACCTTACATGGCCTAGTAGCCAGGACCCATTATGCATCTTCATCCTAGTTCGTAAGCTTAAGGGCATTCCCCTAAGTTGCACTTAAGAGGGGGTGTTGGTGTAAATAAGTACTTTACTATTTACACTAACAATATGTTTACTACCACATAATAGGTCTTATTAGGTGATAATGAGTCTTACATTACCAAACAACACATTAAGATCACTTATGATACATTGTTAGGTACGTTATCCATACATGTGTGTCTTAAGGGGACATGGGAGTCCTAATAGGTCATTATGTTTGTTATAGGTTATGATAGGTATTCATATGTTTACTACCACATAATAAGTCTTATTAGGTGATAATGAGTCTTACATTACCAAAAAACACATTAAGATCACTTATGATACATTGTTAGGTACATTATCAATACATTTTTTAATCTAGTAGGTCAATTTTATTTGTATGAATCTCAATGCATAAATTTGATGTGATATTTATCCAATAATGCTCTATAGATAGTTTAAAATATTTTTCATCTTGCATATATACTTACAAAATGTGTCATATGTTCATGAATAAAATATGTCAGAATAAAGAAAATCTTTTGAATATACTTAAAACATGGTGAAACATAATAATATATACTACATACACAAGCATGATAAGAAGTTGTAAAAAAATAGTACATGGTCTAACATACAGTTTTAACTATCCTAACACAAAGTGTATACATCATAAAAACACAATCTACAGGTGCCAAAAAGACCTAATCTATCTAATCAAATTTCCTCTTTACTCCATGTGAAGAGGACTCAAATGGATCATTATGTGTAATATGAGTCGTCTCGTCATGTCGGACACCCTCTGAGGTAGATGGATCACCCTGTGTAACATGAGGCACGTCTCATCATGTACATGCTTAATTGAAATTGGTCTCAAAATTTAGCTTACAAATAAATTAAATATTCACTAAATAATAAAATAAATACCACATGAGATGGGTGTTCCTCAGTAACGGGAGGAGGCGCACTGTCAAAACTACCAAATGCAGCAGTGGTGAGGTCCTGTAATTTACAATACATACATTTTTTTAATTTGATTTTAGAGCATAATGAACTATATATTATGTACATAAATCATAATACTAACCTCAAATGATGATGTAGGTACCTCCATCTGGCTAAGTCCTATGCTCTCAGCAACACTCATGGTGACGTAGTCCTAAAATTATGGATACATAAACATTTAGTCAAAATTAAATATACATGAATAATTACAAAGTACATAATTTGTACACTACATTTTTTATACACTATAAATTTAACATGTATATATAATATATATATCATACCTAAGTAGTAGCCAATGTCATAGATGTGTCTATAGGTATGCTAGCATGATAATCATAAGATGGAGTCAAAAATAGACTATACCGAGGCCTGTATCGATGAGTATGATATTGCTCCTATTCATAAAATCAAAACACATAAAATATATATACATGTGAGTCAAAATTGTTCAGATTATAAGTTAATAATAATGTACATACATAAAAATAATACAAATTATTTGTCTTCAGTCAAAAGTTCATACTGCATGTATTTGAGGCTATGCCTCAGTGGTAACTAGAGTAGGACTTTTACTAACATCAATCTGTGTAGATGCAGACAATCCCTACAAAATCAAATAAAAAGAACATATGAGTACATGTTATTAAATTTAAATTTGAATGTACATTTTTATAGTGTAATTCAAAGTGCATATCGTATAAGGGATGCCAACGTCTATAGGTCTCAAAAAAAGACTATACTGCCTCTTAGGAGGAACAGTATCATCCATCCTTTGTTATTTCAAAAGTAAAAATTAATATAGTTAATACAATTACACATGTATGTAGAAAGTAAATAATTATGTGTACTTTATATTTATATTAAAATTAAAATTTTACCTGCTTCTCTTGACTCTCTCCAAGCTCCCCCTACTACATGAGGTCAACAAATGATGACACGTCTATCTCGTCACTACCATCACCATGGGCAGTGTATACATCATCATCAAAATCTACACCCTCAGCATAATGGCCACTGTGTGCTACACTAGGATCGCTCTAGGGGCCTATGCATATGCCTCCACAGCTAGTACAAACATGTCCAAGTGGAGGAGCATGTACTGCCTGCGTCCACTACTATACTAAATTTCCTGAAAGGGCACTCAAATGGGTAAAAGTAGATGAAACTTCTTGATGATGGTGAGGAGCAGGCACAATAGGCACAGGAAGAGGTACAAGGGGCTCAGCTCGCCTATGATTTCTTGTTCTATCACTCAATTTTTCCCCAAGCCTATCCTGAGGCATCCCTCTACCAACCCCCTAAAATGCTTTCATATCAAAATAGTTGGGTTTCAAACCCAACTCAAACTCATCCCATAAATTCCTAAGGAAGTACATGGGCACCTCATGGTTAGCGTGTGGTGGATGGTCAAATACCATCCACCACTATTCCCAAAAATGTGGTGCTATATGTGGATATGTACACTACCTAATAGAAATGTGAGGCTTCTTATCACTAATTGCTTTACCCATCTTAGGGTTTACAAAATAATTTTGAAAATTCACTTAACCTATATATGCAGGTTATAAACCTCTATGTATGATAAGCCATTAGAGTAGAAGGCACGTATGCTTTCCCTCCATGATCTAAATGAATCAATGTCTGAATCAAAATGATGGATGGAGTTAATCACACCTTGCATGCTATCTGCAAGATGTAGTACATGAGGGTGGGGGGGGTGGGGGTGCCTCTCATGTCGGATAGCCTCTATATCACGCATGAGGTCATTGAGGTTACACCTCATGGTCTCGTGGAGCTCATCTGCAGTGGGTGGTGGAGGTGTGGGTGGAGGTGGAGGTGGAGGTGGAGGTGGAGGTGGAGGTGGAGATGGAGGGGGTGGAGGTGGGGGGTATGGGAGGGGGAGGCGGTGGTGGTAGGTCCATCAAATATAATCTGCATATATGTTTAAACAACATAAAACATAAAACATGACAAAAATACATCACAATATAAAACATGACAAAAATTACTATTTAATAAAATTTAAATCTAAATTTTATCAACTAGATCTATATAAATGCACATATATTTATTAAAATCATATCAATTAAATAAATAAAGTTAAACACTTAAGTCAAATTAAATATTAAATACCAAATTTTAAGTCTAATCATAAAATAATAGTCCAAAAAAATATATCTAGGTTAGTTCAAGGTTACTTTTCTTAAAACAGGAGCCACCAAGCTAATTTTGCTTTCATGTACACTTATTTTGTGATACTGGGGGATTGTATGAACTCATTATGGATTATATGTTCATCTCAAGATGAAACAAAGTTAAGATTATGACAAGGTTATGGTTTACAATTTCGTTATGTTAATGGTTTTCATGATGGCTAATTTTAAGATTATTATAATGATTATGGTTCTTTAATGTTAGGGAACTTACCTAGGATTATGGTTTTAGTTAGAATTATATTTAGGTTTCAGATATTTATTATGGTCCTATTGTTTATAGGATATATAATAGATGGCATTAGGACGAGAGTTAAGGTTAAAATTAGAATGAAAGCTTAGAGATAGAATTATGATTTGATTAAAAAATATTTATGAGTGTAGTTTTAATCCTAAATATTATTCGCTTTTTAATGCAAACTATAAGTGTAGATCATGTCAGGTAATGAACTAATACATGTGAACCCTATCCCTAACCATATAATAATCCTAATTCTAATCATAATCCATAATTCATTACCTTATGAAGCTTTGGCTATCCATTTTATTGCCAGAGTAATCCCTTGAACTTTCTTAAAGTTTTCATTCCAACTTACTAATCTCCTTTCTTTATGTGAACTACTCCTGGTAGCACGATTCTTCATATTTCCTTTTCTATGTGACCACAAAATGTTCGTAATAGATTTATATAGAAGACCAAAATGATTTAAATAAAATGAGCAAGAAGAAGAGAAACTTACACCCAATATGAGGAGAGAATCTTTTAACATACTTGAATTCTACCAACCAAAGTGAGATAATTAGAGTTCTGGTTGAGTTTTCCAAAGATTTTCTTGTTGATATAAGGACACATTTCATTTATATGTTAGGGTTTACTACAAATAGAATCCATAGGTACCTAACCACTTAATTATGAAATCTCCATCCAATACCATATTTATTAGACAAGGTAGGGGACTCAATATTTAGCCCCAATAAGATAGATGTAGAGACATAAATCTTACTACTCGATACAAAGAAAAGAGGTATAATTTGATCATTAAATGACTTGTGTTGCACTCTTCTAGCTTAAAAAGAATACAAATATTATCAACAAACTATATGTTAGATATTATTAATTATTTGGAGAGTAGATCCTCTAACTTTTAGAGACAACTGGTTATCTCTAAGAAGATAATGTAATGAGTCAACAACAATAAAAAATAAAGTGGATGCAAGAGGAAACCCTTTCACAATTGATCTAAAGAGTCCTAAAAATTATGATCTGACCCCATTAATTTCTTTACTAAAACCCTAACACCAATCATAAGAGAGGACACCATTTGACATAATATTGGATGGAATCCTGGGCTTGCAACATCATCATAGTGAAACTCCATTCCACCCTTTTGTATACATTTTCATAATAAATTACTTGAGCATGCCTACACTCTATCCTAGAAATGTTTAGCAATCCAAAGTCTTCCAATTGGTTATCAAGTTTTGTAATATGCATAAATATCCTTAACGAAACACTTTTGTGTAGGGTTAATGATCTTGGGTAGGATATCTTCTAGTCTAGAGGCTAAGACATTGGCAATAATTTTGTATGATATATATTTAGGAGTGTCCTATCTCTAATTTTTAATGAGATTCTTATCTCCCCTTGGGGATCAATTTTATGAGCCCTCCATTGATTACTTGACCTAGGGATTTTATGAGCCCTCCATTGATCACTTCATCAATTTTATGAGCCCTCCATTGATTACTTGACATAGGGATTTCTCATTACTAATTTTTTGGATGGAGGAGCTTATTTATGATAGAAATGGATTTATCAAGGAATAATGCATCTTCATTCTAGGAATGATGGTTCTCATTTTATCCTATCTTCTAAATAATTTTGAACTATCATCATCTTCTAACCAAAAAAATTGATAGTAAAATTACGAAAAAGATCTTACTATATATCACTAGGGGGTGAGTATTTCTTTTTATAGAATAAGGTAATATTTTGTTATGTGGCCTTCCATTCTGCAAAGGCAATAAACATTTAGGCTACCCATACAAGAAAATAGGAAACAAATAGGGTAATCTCCAGTCTCCAAAAAAAACTTTTAGGCACTTCCAACTTAAGATAAATGGAAATTAGTCCACCCTAACATAATTATCTAGTTAGGGATTGGGGTGTTAGAGTGCTTCAATACCCTCCTAATTAGATATTACATGATGAATACTCACTTAGGATATAAAGGTTTAGGAATCCAATGGAAAGACAAGTTATTCGCTTCTTAAGATATATTCTTAGACATCCAAGGGTGTAGTCCAGGCTCCTACTTGCACTGATGTGGACACCTCCACCTCTTGATGGTGAGGGAGGGTTACTTAATTAGATGCCTGATTCATTCAAGTCTCTTCTAATTTTTTTATGATGTATCATTTTGAGACCTTGATATCAATGTTTAATTAGTTTTAGGATTAGGGTTCAATTTGGTTTGTACTATTTGATTAGGTTTACATGCTTAGGTTTCAATTAGGACAAGAGTTAATAAATTGAATTAAGTTTTAAAGTGCTAAATTTTGTTTTAGATATAGAATTATAGTTAGAGCTTTTAGATTAAAAACCAACATTAATTCAAAAAAGCTAGGTTTAAATTTTGTTTTAAAATGTTGAATATATTATTGAGTTCTAGTTTAGGGTGATTTGGTTTAGTCTTAAGATCAATGTTTAACTTGGTTCAATCTTAGGGTAATGGTTCAATTTGGTTAATGGTTGGGGAAAGGATTTAATGTTAAATTCAAGGTTTCTACTGTTAAGTTGGGATATATAATTAGGTTTATGGTCATGGTTTAATTCAATTTGGTTTATAAGTATAATATTAATTAGTTAAGGGCAAGGGTTACCTTTCAATCTAGTTTGATATATTCAATTTGGTTTAGGGTTAACCCATGGGTTAGTTTATTTTAGTGTTAAATATTAAGATATAATGCTTTGATATTACTCATTTTTTTATTTTTTTATTATATCACCCCTATACATGTTGATAACTTATATGTGATGAATCTTACAAATATTATTTGATCTCATTACATGTGTCATGGTAATTTTTTTTAGTTTATGTACATGAGATGCTCCTATATATGGTGTTTTTCTTTTCTTATAATATAGTGTTAAATATATATAAATTTACCTAAGTACCCTTCTTGATTATCTATGATGGACATGTCATAAATGGCATATCTCTATATGATTCTTTTCATATGATATGCATGAATAATATATATAATGAAATTTTTAAATCCTTCCTATGCAATAAATGATGTACTTAGATCTGTAAAAATGTTTTTAGATTCACATGTACATGACATGTAGATGTAGATATGATGAACCTCTTGGATAATTTAGTTTAAATCTTAAATAAGGATACAATTTTAGGGTTTGACATTTATAAAATTAGTACTCAAGATAAGATAGGAAAGTTATTTAATTATTTCTATATTACCTGGTGTAGGTTTTAGCAAATTAAGATTAAGGTTAAGATGATAGTAAGGGTTATGATTAGAGTTAAATTCAATACAAATTGACATTATAGTTAATCCTAAATGACGCCCAGCCAAGGGATCCAAAGAACAAATCAAAAGTTTTACTAAGCAAGCAATAACATACATACAATAATTTACATTTATAAAAAAACATAAGAGATTGCATTCCTTAATGAGCACATTTACATTTCATTTTTAAATAATTATAAGTACTCAAAGTAAAATAAATAACACATCCAAATGAAAGAATATTAACTACTCCAGTTCGATCCATTTAAATAATTTATATATGTTTGTTCTGAATGCCACTTGGCAAATTAATTCAAAATGCACAATCACCCACTGTACATGTCACAGGGTATGAAAGGCTGAAAGAATATACATTTATAAAATAGTTTACATCATCCATTTTCAATCTGTGAAACAAAGTACAAAACAATTTAAGTAAAATCATTTTAAATACTAGTAGTTTTTTGTTTGGATCCCTTGGCAGGTTGTTATGTGATTAAGTACTTAGTTATATATATGTTTAGGGTTTTATTGTACATAACTATATGGTTTGGTCGAGATTATAGTTTAAACAATGAATTTAGGTCGAGGTTATAGTTAAAACAAGGTTGAGGTTATATGGTTCTAGGTCGAGGTTATATTTATTTGTAAAATTACATGTTTAAACAATGAATATACATCTAATCTAATCATTCAACATTGTAATAAATACATAAATTGAATACATTTCAAAACATCTAAAATAATAAATTTTTAAATAAACATTTACGAAACTATATTTTAATTAACAAATACAAAAATTTAAACATCTACTCGTTAACAGTGTAAATTTACAATTTTATGTATATTAAAAATGAAAAAACAATAAATTAACATATGTATTAAATTGAAAATTGAAAAAAATAAAGTAAAGTAGTACAAAACATATTAAAATACCTAGTATATCAAAAACTAGCAGCAAGGGGGTGGTTAGTAGGGCTAAAAATTGGGCTCTCATATGCGTCTCTAATCGGGCTCCCATTTTTGAGGTCATGAAAATTACCTCAAAAATGCCAAAAAAGGGGGTTAAATAAAGTCTTACAAATCAGGTACCCAATTTTTAAAAATCGCGTACCTGATCTATAAAAATCGAGCACCTAATTTTTAAAAGTAATCAGGCACTCGATATTTGAGTGCCTCGGGCACCCGATCTACTTTGAAATATCGGGTACTCAATTTTTGAAATTCAGCTCGGGTGCTTGAAGCTAAATATTAGAAATGGGTACCTAATTTTTTTAAAATTGGGTACCCATTTATGAGAAGTACAATTTCGTGGATCTAACTTCCACAAAATTGCAACCCAACTTCTTGCGGTCACCCATATGTAAAAACCTTATTCCTTCTTTTAATATCCTTGAGTCTTTTTATCTTCGCATCATTTGACCATCTTTTAAGTACTTCAAGTTGCAATGATGTGATTCCCCTCCATCACCCTATTGCTCTAGTTAATATCTAAACCATGAGAGGGGTTGCAAACATGTGAAATAGTCAAAATTCTCTATTAGCATGCCTTTGTAGCTATTTGGGCAAGCATTCAGTCTCAAGTTGTGAAGGAGAAAGGGCATCAAGTGAATCATCATGGGCAGTATCAAGATTAAGTGATAATGGGTTGTGAAGTGGTGATGGACAAAAACAATAAGGTTTTATGGCTTTCACATCTTCACATACAGTCAAGGTTAACCCAAGAATAAGGTGGAGAGGCTTCAAAATGCATTGTTCACATTGTCATAGGATCAGAAGGCAGTTTAATATTTATCATTTTGAAGACATGTCCTATTGATAACTGTAGCTTAGCTCCAAGTGATTATCACCACATTGAATGATAGTCAAGCTTAAGTTGTGAAGGTGCAATGGAAGTCAGTTATATGGCTATTGCTATTTAAAAATAGTAAAGAAAAGAGATAGCAAGCAATCATGATAGTGCAATCAACAATTAAGGGTTTTCTTTGTAGCTTCACAAGACAAGATGATTGTTGGAGAAATGAAGTGTCAAAGTGGTGATGGCATGAGATAATTGACTTCAAGCATTTATGACAATGTTATAGGTAAAATGGTTTTGAAGGCATAAACATTTATGAAGTCATGAAGCAAGATGATAATTAATTAGAATAGTACTTGCAGTGTCACATGTTTCAAGTAGGATTCGTGTTTGGTAGTTCTAATAGAGTGAAATGGTTAAAGATAAAGGAATTGTATCGTCACATGGTTAAACAATAGTTAGGTCCTAACCATTACAAGGGTATGAAGCATTTTTTTTATAATGTTCACAAGTTCATTATGGTTAGTCAACTAAATTGATTTCAAGATGTGAAGTAGAAATAAGACATAAAATGAGGACATTGTCATTTCACATGGGAAAATAGTTAATGAGGAAAATGAGTTGTGAAGTTATGAACAGGAGCAGGCGTAGGTCAACATAATAGATAGAAAGTTGGATGATATGGTAGTGATGAAGGAGCATCTTGCATGGGAAAATTATTAGAAAAAAAAAAAATCTGGAGGAGAGAGAAAAGTGACGAAAATTAGAGGAGAAATAATAAAAAATAAAAAATGGAAAAAGGAGAAAAGAAAGGAAAAGGGGATTTCTATTTTCGAAGTGCATAGGTGGCATAATAGAAAAAAATAAAATAAATAGTTGTCATTCCATTTATCGAGGTGTGTGGGTAGAATTCTAGAAAGTTATGAATATTGTAGAAAGTTGTGGATATTGTAGAAGGTTATGGAAGTTGTAGAAGGTTGTGGATATTGTGTAGGTGGAATTATAGAAGGTTGTGGATAAGTCATGTATTGGGTGGTAAGTGCCTATTTAAGCAAGGCATATGAGCATTTCTAATCAAGCTCAAGGAGTAGCTTGAGAAGTGGAAGCTCGAGAAGAAGGAGCTTGGGAAATAGAAGCTTTGGAAGGAAAGCTTGGAAAGGTAAAATTTTTGGAAGGTGAAGCTTGGAAATCTTGGAAGGCTTCAAGGTGTGAAGGAGAAAGAGGAAGTGAAGAGTGAGTTTTCCTGAGTCTATGGACAGAGCGCCGAATGTGAGGCAGTTTACAGCAGGATTATGGTGGAGTTGTGAGTGTGTAGACAGAGCGCCAAATGTGAGGCAGTTTACACTTGGATCTTGGATAAAGTTGGAGAAGAGCTAGTGGCTGTGATTTAGAAACAAGGAGGTTGCTTGATGGCTTGTGAGCACAAGTTGAGACCTTGGAGGTTTCTACCAGAGTGTGGATCTAGATCTGGACTAGAGTGTTGCATTCTTGGTTGTGAGTTGGTAAGGGTGGTGTGGCCTTTCATCAATGGTATCAGAGCATACATTTGTCAGTGGTATCAGAGCCGTACCTACATTAGTGGTATCAAAGCCATATCTTCATTAGGTAAAATGTTTAAAGGATATAGGACCATGCTACAATTCAAATGTTTGAATTCAATTGACTTGATGACACAGTTGACTTGGCATGGCCATGAACATGAAACAAAATAGCTTGTTGATGGAAAATAGATCATTGATCACCTGCAACCACTCTTTTTGTGTTCTCCATTCTTGATAAATGTAGTTTTCCCCCTATTACCACTATGGTAATCCATCTACTAGCTAGAGCAATTATGACTAGCATTTCTATCTCTTCAAGGAAGATTTGCATAAAAGTTCAAACTCTCTGTATATGAACATGTGTCTGATCAAATCTTTCTTGGATCAGCAATGATTTCTCTTTGCAACATAAAGGTAGTAGTTGAGTTTTGGCTTTTAGTGGAAGTTCTCTTAGTTATGCTTAAGCTATAAAAAGAAAATTTTGTAACCCTTCCAAGGATCAGTCTTTTCTCTTATTCTATATTAGATGCATGGCATACTTTGCTACTGTAATTTACTTTGCCTCTGAACTAATATCTTCCTCTGTTGTACCTCCTTCTTCCATTAATATATTGTGCAATATCCTACCTTTTGTTAATGTATTGCCTCTACTATTCAATCTATATGATTATACCTAGTTGGCCTTTGAATCATATAGAGTGAACTTCCTTCCTTATAGAATTCTTATAGTTCTAACACTAGTACATTTAACCCTAAATTTTGACCTTAAATTTTGACTGCAAGTATAATTTTTCTTGGTTGGTCAAGTATTATAAAGGAAATTTTATTTTTTCAACACAATCCCATGTTGGTCTCAATTGCAACCAATTCTTTTGTGTTGGTCTCAATTGCAACCAACACAAAAACATAAGATTAAAAAAAAAAAAGCACCAATGGGCATTTCACTTTCGAGCATTTTGACAAATGTGAGAAGGTTGAGCTAGCAATCTCTCTCTCTCTCTCTCTCTCTCTCTCTCTCTCTCTCTCTCTCTCTCTTTTTAGATTTCTAGTCCAGGGTTTTGGAGCATTTCAGATTTTGTAGCCCTAAACTCGAACCGCCTGGAGTATTTGGAGCATACATTGCAATATTTTGAGCATACATTGCAGCATTTCAAGCATTGCATTGCAACATATATAGAGAATTTGGGGTTAGCGCAAGTGGCTAGAAGCTAGTGACACAGGAGGGATTGATACATGTTAAGATGACATGTTTTGATGGAATTGTCTAAATTTTGTGAATATTTGTCCAAGCGCAAGGTATATATGGTTTGTGAGAATTTGGAATTTTTGTGTGTCTTCTTGTGAAAATGCTAGGTTTTATGGATGTCTAGGTTAAGGCAATGGAACTCAAAAAGATCTGTAAGATAATGGGGACTTGTA